>JANAVB010020997.1:11423651-11671151 GCA_029216955.1 Iris pallida | reverse complement strand
CACGCGAGATTTCTCTGCGCACGCTTCACGAAACGACGTGAAATTTTACGGGCATGTGGGAAGAGGTTCACCCCATGTGCTCATAAAATTTCATGCGAAACGGAGGCCTGTGCGTCGAGTTACGACGCTCGGACAGCAGGGCATGCATAGGACCGTGTACGGGCCTCGTGCACGCGTGTCCGTGTCCGATTCGGACACTGAAATCGTGTCGATTTCAGATCTGTCTTCACGAAAGTTGTTAAAAATAATATTAGCAAGAAATTCATGAAAACAGATTCGAAAAATAACACTTTTCAATTCTAAGTGGCATTTCGTCGAACACATGTTCCATAGGACCGACACGTGGTCGATACGACTATCAATCGAACTCACAATCCTACCAAACTTCATGTAGAAATTTCAGAAGGAACAATGGTAGAACACGGTTTACCTATTGAGAGTTAGAATCTCAATGAAAGTGAATCCTCGAGCGCTTCGACGACCGGTTTCTCCCGAGCAAATGCCTCCAACTCCTTGCTAGAAATACTCCAACAAGTTATCCTCCTCCCCACGGTCGCAACACAATTCGTTTGGCATGAATCGGATGCCAGATAAGAAAGTTAGGGTTTTGAAAAAAAGGAGAAACTAGGGTTGATCTTGGAGGCTATGTGATTTCTTCACAATGAGAGGGGGGACTGCTATGCTTGGACGGCCATGCTAGGGGGGTATTAGGGTTAGGGTTAAGTCATGGGCCAAGCACTTCTAAGTTGTCACAAAGGCCCAATGACAAAAAGCTTTAAAGGCTTATAAAATGACTTAAAAATCATTAAATAATTCTAGAAAAATAGGTATTAATTCTAAATTAAATCTAAAAAGCCAATAATAATTGTAATTACATTATTAAGCTTCTAATCAAGGTTGACTAAGGTTATACCATCTTGGTCCTACCAAAACACGAATCCAAACTACACAACAATCAATTTAATTAATAATTTAAATAATTCAAATAATGCACAATGACTAAAATACCCCTAATTAGAAAAATGAGTGTGACAAGTAATTAGGTTTCTAATGTCATGGTTAGTCTCTAATCATGGTTAGCTAAGGTTAAATCGACTACTAACACAACACCAGTTAAAATATTATAAATTAATCCAAAAAAATAAAAATTGCATAATTACCAAAATACCTTTATTTAGAAAAGTGGTGGTTACAGATCCCCCGTACGCATGCGTTGAAAATAACTTTAAATAGATACATGTTAGAAGATTTGACAGTTATTAGGTATAAAATAGTATTGTGGAAGCGACATGTGTTGGTGTGTCATAGTTACGACACATGTATAGTATCATTGGGGGGAGAGGACAGCTATTAGCGTAGGGGCTACATTTACTTTTACACACATTTTGGGCCGAGAGCGACTCGGATGAACGCTACTTACTGCCCCGGGGCCGATAGCGACTCAGATGAGCGCTACTTTCTGTCAATGGCCGATAGTGACTCGGATGAGTGCTACTTACTGCCACTCTTTATTTACTCTGCTGATCCTACAACCCCTGCATAGAACATTTTTCTCAAAGTGTATATCACATAGACGGTTAGGAAACCAGTTGAGGTGTAGCTTTATAGTGTTTACTTTTGCAGTTATGCATGGTATGTTCTTTCTGTATCTTGTTACGTCCCTCTAAGGACCTGGTGATTTCTCCAAGTGTGTTTATGATTTTCGCAGGTACTCTAGTCAAGGCCATAGTTACAATCTACCTTCATGATGCTAGCTCTTGGATCGTCTTCGCTTCGCTCGACTCTTCCATCGTTGCTATGTATTTCTTTCTCTTTAGTTGGCAATAGATTTGTCTCTGCCCAACATTTTGTACAAATGATATTTATAAGTTGATTCGATGATATATTTATTTGTGGATGAGATTAGTTTCATGCTTTCTACATTTCATAGCTTATGTATACATATGAGATTTCCATATACTTCGTATGTATACAGCTGGCATGTCTATGTACTTAGTCCTTGTACTTTGGGACTGGGGTATTATATTTCTTGTCATCCAGGAACATATTGATCTGGTTGTAGCCTGAATATCCATCTATGAAGGACATGCGTTTAAAGCCACATGTGTTGTCGATCATTACCTCGATGATCGGAAATGGGAACTCGTCTTTCGGGCAAGCTAAGTTGAGGTCCCGGAAGTCGATGCAGACTCGGATTTTCCCATTCTTTTTAGTGATAGGAACGATATTAGCTGCCCAATCTTGGTGTTGTTCTTCGCGAATAAACCCGCTAACCAAGAGTTTATCCACTTCTTTGTCAATAACGTCCATGATGTTACGACGGAAGCGTCGCTGTTGCTGCTTAACAGGCTTAGCATTGGGTAAGATATTAAGCTTGTGCATTGCAACTTGTGGATCTAGACTCGGCATGTCTTCATAGCTCCAGGCAAAGACGTCGATGTATTCTTTGACCAGTTGGACCAAGGATTCTCGGTCCTCCCCTGCCAGGCTTTTGCTGATAAAAATGGGTTTGGACGAGGATTCACCCCCTAAGTCGATCTGCTCGACTTTATCTTCAGTGGAGGGTTCTCTTAGCTCAAAACGGGATTCCCATTGTGCCCCCAGGCGTTGAGCCCAGGGTTCTTCTTCGAAGAACTCTACTGTTTGATCGTCGCCTTCTTTTTCTGAGGGATGTACAGATGCCATATTGACTGAGGATGCTTTCCTGAAGATCGAACCGATACTGGCGGCAGAATCCCAAGTTAAAGCTTCAGATGAGTGAGTGTGTATGGCCTCTTCAGCTTCTGAACTTTCTGGGGTTGTCGGAGGCTTGATATAGCCTACCCCCCTCCCCCCCGTCGAGTGCGATGGTGTAGTCCTATAGCTTCCCCTTCGAAATGGGGAGTCACAAAGGAAGACGTCAGCCTTTGCCATAGTTCAGACCCCGGCCTCTTTTCATGTTGTAACCCATCTTTTGGATGAGGTACTTGGCTCGATCGTTGTACCAATATATATTTGCATTCTACCGGTGTCAGATTCTGGCTCTGCCGGTGGAAGATCTTGATGATGCTCGACTTTGCCAAAGGTGATAGGCTTCTCGTCCTGGTTCCGGGGTGGAACTATATAACAGAGTCCTTGGTACATGATGACTCAATTTACATGATTGACAGTCATTATTTGCGTTTGTAATGACTGTAAGGCACTATCCAGAGTATACATGGCATAATGTGGAAGACTAGAATAATTCAAAGATAGCCTTCTATTGATAAAGTATAGGATCTTGTCCCGGGGAATTACATCATCGAGGAATGGGGCATCGACATTGGCCGATATGTACTCTTTCAGTTCTTCGTCATTGAGTACTAGAGCAGCCTTGGGCAGTTCGGGAGAGTTAATTGGGAGCTTGACTCGTATCGGCTCTTGAGTCTGTGTGTAGAGAGATGTTGGGGCCTTTCCTTGTAGCTTGACAATGAGAGGGCTTGACGATAAGGAGGTCTACCCTTAAGCCACACCTTGAGAGGTGCCTCATATGGTGCTTCGGGGAATGGTGTTTTCCCGCGGAGCTTTGCCACGAAAGGTGTCGACACTTGGGGAGATTTTCCCTTGAGTCGTATCTTCAAAGGGGCTTCAGTGGTTATTCCACTCAGAGAGGTTGGTGCTCTCCCGTGAAGCTTAACTATGATAGGGGACGATGTCTGAGGAGGTTTCCCCTTGAGTCGCACTTTCACTACTAAAATAACCCAGATTAACGACATCAGGAGACGTCGCTAAATACAGGAAATACGTCGCTAACAATGATTTGCGACGTATTTAGCGACGAAAAACCTACGTCGCTTATAGGCAAGTCGCAGATGGCAATTTAGTCGCCAAACGTCGCTATTTGCGACGCGTAGTTAATTGTCGCTAGACGTCGCAAAATGAGCGACAGATAGCGACGTATAAGTACGTCGCCAACATTGCGACGTAAACTGACCACTAGCGACGCTTCAAAAGTTTATAAATGATGACGAGGCATGGCATCCACGTGGCCACGTGGGCAACGTAGCGACGTATATTAGCGACGTCGAGCGACGTAACATCGCTAGTTAGCGACGTATAGCGACGTCTGTGTGACATCGCAGTACGTTGCAGAACGTCGCTATCCGTCGCTAATATAAAAAAAAAATTAAAAAAATATAATTGATATTTTTGTTATGCTGTGTGTCTGTGTTTACAGTGTGTGTGAAGTGCAGTGTTCGAACCATCGACAGTTTCTCTTACTGTTGTATATTTATCTTTGATAGAAAGAGCAACAGTTCAGGGTATACTTCTCAGAGCTTCCTCTTCACGTCCTTCACCTTCTCGGGAACCTTTACGACGTCCGAGAAAGTGAAGGACGTGAAAATGAAGCTCTCAGAAGTGCACCCTGAACTGTTGCTATTTCTATCCAAGATAAAACATACAACAGTAATCGAAACTGTCGATGGTTCCGAACACTGTATTTCACATTCACTGTAAACACAGATACACATCATAACAAAAATACACAATATATTTTTTTAAAATTTCGGCAGCATCTCCTTTGTATATCAGATCATCGCTTATAACCCAGCGTAGGTATATTTGTCATCCCGTCGCAGATATCACAAAGTAAATATCACAATAAAAATAGGAGGCAGTGCAAAGTAAATATCACAGACACACATCCTCACAAACATCCAATAGAGTCAAATAAAAATGAAAGATGATAAAAAGTCTCCCACCAAGTGTATAAACAACAGTGTATGAATCAATAATTTGCCCATAGGGCCAATACATACAAGTCATAAAAAAACCAATAAAATCACAGTGGACCCCTGCCGCGCAACTGGGATAGAATGTAGTCATACTGCTCCTGGGTGAGCTGTACCGTAGGGGCAGTAGGAGGCAGTACAATGTCTGGAGTCGGCGCCGGAGGCAGTGCAGTATCTGGGGTCGGCACCGTCGATGGACCCGGAGGACATACTTGCTCCAGCTCTCACAGTCGCTCACCATGCGCAGCAAGTGTACTCACCACCTTCTCAGTATACTGAGCGAGTGAAAGAGAAAGGCTCCTCTGCGATCCGTCCAGCTTGACCTGTCTACGCTCCGTACGCTGCGTAGACTCGGTGAGCGTCTGCAAGTTGGCAGCTGCAGCCTGATGCAGACTCATCAGCTCCTGTATACTGCGCTCGACCGCATCAAATCGTCCGGTGACGATCGGAGGGTCGGATCGTCGCTCGACCGCATCAGAAATCTGCTGCTGCAACTCGCGACGCAGTTCCTCGATCTGACGACGAACATCCTCAGCTCGTGATGACGCCTGCGTAGCCGGTGACTGCGCACTGACAGAGGGGGCCCGGATGACTCCGAAGCCAAATACGCGCCGTAGGATCCTGTACCGTAGTACGTACCCTTCTGAAGACCGCCAACGACGGTCATCCAGTCCGGCGATGGCTCTGCAGGCGGCTGGGAGGAAGTACCAGCCCCTTCCTCTGCTTGCGCATAGCAGCAGCAGCAGCAGCAGCATCAGCCGTCTCCTTCTGTAGCCGAACAAACTCGGCCTAGAACATGTTTGATGGCACGTGAGTGTTTACTAAAGTCTAATTGATATCTATTTTCTGTTTTCTAAATTATAGTCAGTTAATATTAGTTGAATAGAACGTACATATGCCTGCGTCGCCCTCTCGTCAATGAAGTCCCCAGCCCTCCGATGGGTGACCAGGAAGACGGTCACCATGTTTGGGTCCTCACCCTTCTTTACCTGTTAAAATATATTATCTATTATTAGTATTAAACATTATATCGAACTATATAAATTAATGTCCGTCATAGGAAACGTACCAGACGACAAAAATGCTCCGTCATCGGAATGGAGCCACCACACCACTTACCGGCGCTCGACCGCGCCACCTTGGCCTTCTCAGACCGCTCCTGGTACTGGCGCTCGCTGAATCTAGCCTTCATCGCAGTCCACTGCTCTGGCGTAATCTAACCCTGGATCGGACGTCCGGCGCGATCACGACGCTTCGGTCGTCGATCGCATCACGGATGAGCTTGGCTATGACGGCAGGAAATTGGCCCTCGATCCTCGCCGCCCGGTGTGGTGGATAGAAATAGGTCCTCTACAAGAAGTAAAATACAAAAGTTGTATAATATACACAAATGATTATTAAAATTTAAAAATAAACAAATTTTTTACCTTGAAGTGGGCGAACCAAAAGGCCTTCCTATCTACGGGAGCATCTGAGTAGTTGAGCCAAAGCCCACCATAGTTCGGCCTCACAAATGTCTCCAGCTGTCTCTGTACTGCAGAAGGCCGATATTTATACAATAATAATTTTTCATAAATATATATGTACATATAATCATTTGAGAAATATATAATAATTAATTAACTTACTTCATAGGCCCGTCCGTCCAAATCTCCATACGCGTCTCGCCGGGAGAGCGCATGGAGGGTCGCTCTCACCTCCTGCCGGGCAGGATCAGTCTGATCGCCGTCCTCCATATGATCGACGTGGGCTCCCTCCATAGAGCCGTCGACAGTAGGAATGCTGGACGGGAGATCAGGGATGCTGGACGCGGGATCAGGAAGGCTGGACGACGAGGGAGGAGTCGCCACCTGCTAGAACTGCCCTGTCCCGGTAATGGACCGGGAACAGGAAGGCTGGATGACGAGGGAGGAGTCGTCAACCTGCTAGAACTAGCCTGTCCGGTAATGGACCGGGAACAGAATGGTACACTGGCGTACTCAGAGATGAGGATGAGGGTACGGAACTGCCCTCTCCATCCCCAGCCCGAGGCTGACGGGACTGCCTAATATATAATCCTCCGCGTCGTCCAGATGGTCTAGTCATACCTGACAATAAAACATATGACAAAAACAAAAAAACATATTTATATGATAGACATCACAGATTTTTGAAAATATCATAGTCAAAAAGTGTCACTGAAGTGTCAATAAAAGTGTCAATAGAGTGTCACTGAAGTGTCACAGATTTATATGATAGAAGTGTCACTAAAGTGTCAATATGATGATAAAACAAACGTACAAATTTAATCCCTTCTGAAAATTCATCTAGTTCGTTTAGCTCATCTACTTCCTTCTTCTTCTTCTTCTTCTTCTTCTTCTTCTTCTTCTTCTTCCTCCTCTACATCTTCACTTTCATCTGCATCTTCTCTTCAGATAATTCTACTTCTTCTACACAATTAGATGTGTAATAGGGAACTTCCGTCGTGCCACTTCTATAATATTTGTTACAAGAGGTAGTTCATCCTGTTGATAAGCTATATCGTCAACCTCAAAGGTTTTTAGCTTTGGTCTTGCATACTGCCCACCAGTCCGACCTTGTTGTTCCCCGTTTAGGATAACTTGTGAAGTACACGAGCTGAGCCTGACTTGATAGGACAAATGGTTCATAGGCTTGATATCGACGCCGATAGTTTATATCAACAAGACCGTGCTTGTCTACTTTCCAACCTTGACCTTCAATCGGATCGAACCAATCACACCTGAATAACACAATCTTAGCAGGCTCTATTCTATAACTATATGTCAGCTCCACGATCTCCCGTAACACGCCATAGAAATCGTTGCCCGCATCAACATCTTTGTAGTTCGAAGATCTGATACACAAACAGCTGTTTTTGGTGGAATCGAGATCCACAAAGTTGTCTCTGATCGGGCAAGTTGTTGACTTGAACCTAAACCCATTAACACAGTAGCTTGGCCATATTTTTACAGCATAAATTGGTCCCTTGGCTAGCGTTCTAATAGACTCATTCTCAAGTCTTGCGTATGGACGATCGACCTAAATACCACGAAAGAAGCACTTAAGCTCATTCTCAATCAAGTACATATACAAAAAGGTAATTACAGAGTTCTCAAGTCTTGCATACACTCAACCATGATGGAAAATAATGCCTCATTTCTTGTTCTAGTTCTTCTTCTGTTATGTGTGGCCTACCCGACCTCACATCATCATTAAATATGCTGAAAACAACATCGTTCAATTAATGTAATAGTATAATAATTAACACTATTAAATATAATAGAGTATAATTACTACCCTCCAGTTTCTCTACTTCCTCCTCGTCGCAGTTGAGTATACATACCCTGAGCAAGGTCCTTAGCTCATCATCGTTCAGATATCTCTTTTTCATCTTACCGATGGCTTTCCTGGAGCATTGAATACCTTCAGTATTGCATCATTACTTTCATGATCTCCCTCGTCGTTTCTGGAAGCTCTCGTTCTATTAGTTGCAACATGAGCTGGAAATACATCGAACAAAAGTTTGTAATCTCCTCGAGAACATAGGCTTCACAAATAGAACCCCTCGACCCGTGCCTTATTTTTCACCTTTCTTTTTAGGTGATTCAAATGTCGCTCGAACGGGTACATCCCGATATTCGACGGGTCCACCAACACGTGCCTCATAGGATAGATGAATCGGCAAATGCTCCATAGAGTCGAAGAATCCAGGAGGAAACACCTCTCTAGCTTGCATAGTGTTACCGCAATGTCCTTCTCTTGCTTTTCTAGACGATCAATGAGCAATTTCTTCGAACAAAGATCCCTGAAGAATGCTCAGCGTCAATGGATCCCAAACTGCCTGCGGAAGAATTCCCGAAATACAATCGGAATTAACCCCCCATGAATACGTGACAATCGGGCTCTTCATACCCGTCAATTTGTTTCCTTGGATCGACACATCTTCTCAGATTTGACACATATCCGTCTGGAAAGTTTAGGCCCTGGATCCACCGACAAAGTCACTTATCCTCCTTGTCCAGCGAGAAAATTGACTTCGAAGGACTTTTCCATTCTGCTGTATCAAATGCAACGCAGGGCGTTTGCATATTTCTTTTAAGTCCAACCTGGCCTTGGGATTGTCTTCGTTTTTCCCTTTACGTCCATCACAGTATTAATTATGTTATCAAACACATTCTTCTCAATATGCATGACATCAAGATTATGTCTGATCAGATTGGTACTCCAGTATGGCAGATCCCAGAATATGCTCCTCTTTGTCCAGTTATGAACTCTACCAAATCCATCGCACTTGTACCCAGTTAGGATCTTCGATAGCACTTGGAAAATCTTTAACCTCCTTCCATATCGTGTCTCCGCACCACCTTGGCGGTGGATCACCCTTCTCTACAACGCCGGCACGGAAAGCATTCATGTTCCTTCTGAACGGATGATCTTTTGGCAGAAATTGCCGATGACAATCAAAGAAGCACGGCTTTCCGCGTGTTTCAAGCGGAAAGCCTTACTACGGTCCATGCAATACGGACATGAGAGACGGCCATGAGTGCTCCATCCAGATAACATTCCATAGGCCGGAAAGTCGTTGATGGTCCACATAAGGGTTGCCTTCATCTGAAAATTTGCTTCCTGGAAACATCGTACGTGTTAGCGCCTACTTCCCATAACTGATTCAACTCATCTATCAAAGGCTAAAGTACACGTCAATGTTCCTCTTGGGATTGTTCGGACCAGGAATTATAACGGTTAGAAACATGTACTGAGTCTTCATGCACATCCAAGGCGGTAGGTTATACGGAGTAACAATCACAGGCCAGCACGAATACTGGGATCCCGAAAGACCAAAAGGAGTAAAACCGTCAGAAGATAGTCCCAACCTGACATTTCGCGGATCTGAAGCAAAATCTGGATACACTCGATCAAAGTGCTTCCACGCTTCTCCATCGGATGGGTGATCCAACACTCCTTCAATCTGTTCTCGTATGTGCCAACTCATATTTTCGGCCGTCTCTTTCCCATAAATAATCTTTGCAACCGCGGCGTTAAAGGCAAGTAGTGCATTGAATCGGTCGGTCTTCTTGCACCGGTAGACCTTCCTGTACTAGTTGTCTTATAGCGATCAGCACCACAAAATCTGCACACATCTGCGTCCTTGTCGTCTTTGTAGTACAGCATGCACCCATTGCGACAGGAATCGATTTTTCGTATCCCATCCAGAGCGATCTCACCATCCTCTTAGACCGGTAGAAGTCTTTAGGCAACTTAGCACCCGCCGGCAAGATCTCTATAATCAACTCCAACACTCGGTTGTAGCATTCTTGCGACATGTTAAAATCTGACTTAATGCTCAACAGTCTTGTAACCACCTCCAACGGTGAATGATCCTCACAACCAGGATACAATGGAGTCCTTGCATTCTCCAACAACTCCATGAACTGTGCAGCATCGGCGTTCGGTGCCTCCTCAGGTGCATCATGAACGAAACTAGGCCCCGCAGCGTCGAAAACCATGTTCACGCACCGTCGTCGTATGCATGATTATCTGAAACAAAATTAGGTCCCGCATGCATATACGGTCAACATAAGGCTCCGGCTCTGATGCTAAAGACACAAGTTCTCCATGTGCGGTCCACTGATAGTAATTAGGCGTGAAACCCCTCGAGTACAAATGATATGTCACTTCCACTTCTGGATAATATTTCACGTTATGATATTCACACACGGACACTTAATTTTGGTGCCATCCATGTACTGAAGGAACGCCTTAGCAAACTGCAGGAACTGCTCTACTCCCGCTATGTATTCATCCCGCACACCACACATATCAGCACGACGATTGTACATCCATGAACGATTCCGCAAGTAGTAATTCATATCCATTTGGAAATAATTCTGCAAAGATGGACACACATTATCCAACAGGCACAAATTCGTATATTATGTCTTATTATGGGACACACATTAGTAGCGGACAGTTACTAATAACAATGATATGCAATCTAGGTCAAACTAGGTTGTACTAAGTCAAACAAGGTCAAGCTAAGTCAAACAAAGTCAAACAAAGTCAAATAAAGTCAAACAATGTCAAACTAGGTCAAACTAGGTTGTACTAAGGTCAAATAGTCAACCTTGGTCAAACAAGGTCAAATCTAAGTCAAATATCCTATTTCTAGTCATGACCTACCAAGTAATGAGCAATAGTGAGTTAACAAAGCAAACTGAAACTAAAACTAGTATCTGGGTGTCATTTAAACAACTAAAACTAGTATCTGGGTGTCATTTAACAAACATGAAGACAACAAAGTCAAACAAGGTCAAGCTAAGTCAAACAAAGTCAAATAAGGTCAAACTAGGTCAAGGGTTGACCTATAGTTGACTTTGTCAACTCTTAGTCCAATCTAGGTCAGATGTTTACTCTACTTTGACTTTCAGTTAAAATAGTCAACCTTGGGGTGACTACTATTTATATAATTTTAAAGTATCGGCCGATACCGATACGGTTTGGCATGTTCCGATCCGATACCGACCGATACCAAATATTGACCGATACCGACATTGGGGGTCTTTGTTCCGATCAATTCAAGTACCAATAATGACCAAAGTCAACTCAAGCTATCTCATACACACAAGTAATATCTATATAGATATATACATATAATATATATATATAGGCATGTATATACTATATGCCTATATTACAAGACAAGGCAACTTTCATGCCTTCATATATTTAGACACTCTAACATAGGCTATATGCCTATATCACATATGAGTTACATATAGTTATGTATATATGTATACAATACCATCTAGGCTATGTGTACGTGTCCAACATAATGTCGATGTGCAAGGGTGGAATGAACTAAAAAGGTAATCCTTCAACCAAACAATACCTAATCTATATGTCAGTCATGGGACTGAACAACTGAATACAAGACAAATAATAGTACTGGAACTACATAAATGCCTGGACTGATATGAAGAATAATATGGACTGCAATATATATATATATATATAATAATATGAGGAAACAATGCACAAACTGTTCTCAGATTGACACGTATATATATGTGTGTGTCATGTGTGTGGTGTGCTAACAGTGTGTGTGTACAATAGGGTGTGTGTATATAGGGTAAAGTGTGCCATGTGTGTGTACATAACATGGCTAGGTGTCTCAATGTGTGTGTGTACATAGGAATCAATAGTGTGAGTGAATTAGCTATTCTCGGTTTTGAGTGTAATGTGAGTGAGCTATAAGAGAAACAGTATACACAAACAGTGTATCAATCTCAGATAATCAGATCAGTAGATAGCAGTAGTGTGTGTTTATATTCTCAGGTTACACTTATGTGTGTGTGTAGATAGGTGTAAACAGTGCATAATTTCTCGAGAAAATTCAGTGTAATTGTGTGTGCCAATATGTGAAAACAGTGTATTAAAACTGTTCTCAGTTTTGACAGTCAATGGCATACGAAAACCCAAGAATCCCCAATCAATGTGAACCCTAACATGCACATTAATTCTCAGAGAAGATATGGGATTAATCATAATGGTTTAATCATTCAAAATCAGTTTAAACCAATGTTAATCTCAGAAAATTAATATATAGTGAACTACGTATCAGAAAATTGGGGATAAACCAAATTCGAAATCCAAATTCAATTAATAGCAAAATCTAATGGTTGGTAATTATATCTGTATGTGTCATAGAGTCACACGTGTCGAGTGTCCACCAAAACAGGACACAATCGTGTCCAAATTATTTTTTAACACACACGAACACAAATGACACAGTGCAGTCTTGTGCACGTATCCACGCGTGTGTGTCCGTGTCTGTGTGTGTGTGCGTGTGTGTGTGTGTGTCCGTGTCTGTGTGTGTGTGCGTGTGTGTCCGTGTCCGTGTGTATCCTGTGCGTGTGTGTGTGTCCGTGGGAGAGGAGGAGGAGGAAGGAGAGGAGTTAGGTTAGGGTTTACCTGAGGAAGAGGAGGAGGAGGTCGGATTGGGGAGGAGGAGCTCGAGGAGGAGGATCTCGAGGAGGAGGAGCTCGCCGGAGGGGGAGGGAGTCGTCGGGGAGGGAGTCGCCGGGGGGGCACTGACAGAGGGAAGGGAGTCGCCGGGGGGTGGGGAGGGAAATGAAATTTTCGGGTTTTCGAGTGAGAATGAGGGGGAAAGAAGGCAGCTGCGTGCCCTAAGTAAAATAACTTAGCGACGTCACGTTTTGACGTCGCTAAACGTCGCCAACTTGGCGACATGTACATAAAATATGTCGCTGAACGTCGCTTTTCGGCGACGTAGTACCCTCCTGTCGCAGAACGTCGCTAGACAGCGACGTTTTGCGACGTGTTTAAAACGACGTCGCTACTGGCGACGCCATTTATTGCCGTCGCTACAGTACGTCGCTATTTGATGATATTTTAGTAGTGTTTCAGAGGAGTGTGATTATCATTTTTGCCTCAGTGTCAGCCTCAGCTTCGGCTTCTGCTTCGTCGTCGGCATCGTTGGCTTCATCATCCTGGATCGATTTGTAAAGATCAGAGTCGGTGAAGAAGACCTCAATCCCTCTGAAGGGATCGACATCAGCGAACTCTGTTCTGACTATGCCATTGGTAGATACGTATTCTATACATTAATGGAGAGTTGATGGCACCACCATGTATTTGTGTAGCCATAGTCGCCCTAACAGGATGCTGTAGTTGACGTCCGCATCCACAACATAGAAGGTCACCTCGGTCTGGAGATCACCGATATGTCCAGATCACCGATATGACATTTGAGCGGATCTTGTCCAGTGGTTCACTCTTGCTGGCGTTGAAGCCACTGATTATAGTGTGGGCTGCTGTCAGACGATGCATTGGGATCCCCAATGTCTGGAGCAGAGTTCGAGGGATGATGTTGAGAGAGGACCCAGGGTCGATCTACATTCGATCCACCTTTATGGCACCGACATACCCTATGTAATACAATGGTCTAGAGATCACAGATATGACATTTGAGAAGATCTTGCCCAGTGGTTCACTCTTGCTGGCGTTGAAGCCACCGATTATAGTGTGGGAGGCTATCAGACGATGCATCGGGATCCCCAATGTCTGTAGCAGAGTTCGGGGGATGATGCTGACCCAAGGTCGATCTACATTCGATCCACCTTGATGGTACCGATATACCCTATATAATACATTGGTCTATTGTGTCGATTTTTCTTGAGCAGCATGTCTTGCTGAGTGAAAATGATGTTGGGGATGATCTCTCTATACTGTGGTAGTGCAGATATGCTGTCGGATCATCTTCAGGCTGTTTGACTTGGCTAATAAAGGACTCAGCGTCCTTCAATGCTTCACATAGAGCCTCTCGAGTATCTTTGGATAGTCGGAGAAGCTCGAACAAGGACAGCCGAGCTGGAGTATTGGCGAGTTGGGCCAGTATATCGAAGTTATGGGGTTTGGTCAACCCCAAAGCATTGTCTTTTCAAGAGGCCTATCGAAACAGGCCTCCTTCTATTCTTGTTTGTCGGCTACTGGAGGTTGAGATGGACCTTCCCCTTGGGCGGCTGTAGTAGTGACAGGAGGCATCACTTCGAATGGAGCCTCCTCTTACTGAGCATTCTGCTGTGAACGCATTTATATGGGTAGTGCTTCCTCAGGAGAGGAAGTCACCATTCGACAAGACTTGGTCTTCTTGCCTTTGCTTTTAGAGGTGAGATATACCCCCAGTTGAATCAGTTCTGGAGCGAGATTTGGATGAACCCACATGATCTCTCCCCGAGATGTGGTGAGTGGTATCAAACCACTCACGTTGTCACGAGTTGGCGGAAGGTTGATCACTTCCATTGTTGCCTTTGGGATGGGGACTATAATTTTAAGTTTTAGTGGGCGGCAAGGTGCCGAACTGGAGTGACACCATGTTGGCCGAGACTGTCTTCTCTTCATAATCGACCGAGATGACATTCACATCAATCATGCATTGTATGTAGTTTTCAGGATGTAGCAATCTCAAGTTGGATACCCGACGAATCGATGGTAGTGACAGTACATCGGGTAGGAGTTTGATCACCCCCGACTTGCTTCTTTGCTGGAGTCTTCATTCTCAAGTGAGTACCCTGAGACACCCCGGTTGACGAGACTATCATTTTGTTTTTTCTGGGCTGACTCTTTGATGATCCCGCTGAGGCCAAGGAGTTGGTGGATGCCTCTCTCCCTGATGAGTGGGAGTTGGAGACAACATGGCAAGAGGCGACCAAGGGTTTTGTCTCGTCTTCAATTGGCACCCTCTTTCTGAGACGGCGTCGGATAGGTGCAGCGGATTACAGTCGCTGGAACACAGACTGCCTGGGTGATGGAGCCGTTCTTTTAACAACAGCAGTTGATGGTGACCATGGCACAAGTGTGTCCCGGGAGGGTGCATCTGCGTAGTGGTCGTCTCTCCAGGTCCACTCTTTTGAGTGATCATATTACGCAGATCGTGAGGGGAGAGTTTCACATTTACACCCCCTTTAGGCGCATGACGAGGCCAAGCGCCGGGATGATTATGTTTGCGCCCCCTGATCTAGTTCCAGCGCATGAGATGCACCTAGATCGTTGGTGGAAGAGCAACATATATTACAGCTTGAACCCACTTCATGCACACAGTCCACGTGGGTGCATGGTTTCAAAGGCACAAGATTTGTCCCACCCGACTTGGTTCCATAAGCAGAAGATGCGCCCAAGCGGGAAGGGGACTTAGAGAGTCGACTCGTAGCTGGTGCTGAGGCACCGGAGTCAACCCTGTACAGCTTACCGTCGGTTATGCGCATAACTTTCAGCGCGCATCCTGGTTTGCTGTTGGCATAGCACGTTTGGGAAGCATGGCCCGTGCTGCCTTGGACTTCTTCGCACTAGCCCGCGAAGGCGCATAGTACTTAGAATATAATACATCCTCACCATGACAGCGAGCGATTCTGTAAAAAACAGAAGTCCTTTCCTGTACGCCAGAGTTCTTGCACGGGAGGCTGGATGCGCCCTCATTCCGTGGTGCATCTTCTTCGACTGGAAAGAAAAAGGTTGGGAGTTGCAGTCAATACTACATTTCCCTGGCAGATACGCGACACCAGTGGGCGTATCTTGTTTGCTGAGAACATCAGCAGGAAGGGTAGGATGCAGTGGCGCATCCCTTCAGTGGTAGTGCTCGACGCATCACCTTTGTGCACCCAGACTTGACGAGTCTTCTTCGGCTTTGGCAGCCGCTTCGAAGGACTCGCACTGCCTTCAGAGATAAACTCCTCATATACCTGTTGATTGAGGTACACCATGAGTGTCTTGTGCGAGGAGCCGAGCTTGCCGTAGTCAGATTGCGATACAACTTTCTCATTAGAGGAGAAAGTAGTCCCCAGTAGAGTTGCCAGCTTGTTTACCATTAAAATGAGAACAACAGGCTTGTATTGAACTTGTTGTTTAATTACAAACAGAACAGAGTATAATGTAGGACTTTGAAGTAGTCCTAGGAGTACACTTTTGTTTTTTTCTGGGAACTATATCGATGGAGCGAGTGGTAATATGTTGACTCCGTTGACGATCTGATGACGATCTCAAACTTTTTGAAGGTCTGGGTTGCTCTGGATGCCAGAGCGTTTGACGAATACTCCACAAGTAGAAGCTTTGGGCCTTTTTACTTGTAGGATTGGACCTTTTTGTCTCTGTATCTGTATGGATGAAGGAATGATTCTTCTATTTATAGCAGCATAATGATCTGCTTATGCGCACATATGCGATATGCGTCTGGAGAGCTTACACATAGGGACGCCACGTGGCTGATGCTGTAGGGCACATGGATGATGCGACCTAAAGTTGGTGCTGAATTTGTTTGAGCCGCACTGTTGGCCTGCGGTGGAGCTGACACGTGGCACTTGGAGATTCGACTGTTGCTGAGATCTTGGGTGGTTAGCACCCATTCGTAGGCAGAACTGAGTCAAAATGACACATGGCATGTGTCTATGGCTCAAAGATCTCGGATTTGGCGGAGAGTGATCTGTTAGGATGCGCTTAGGATCTGGCTCATGGAGAGACTTGGTCTATGACTTTTAGGAGTCACAAGCAAGTCTGGGCGCATGGCTTTTGAGGCGCATGCAGAGCTTCGAGCGCATGGCGGTGGAGGCGCATACAGGGACTTGATTCTGTCTTTTGGGATCAGGAGTAAGTCGGGCCGTATAGCTTTTGAGGCACATGCAGAACTTTGGGCGCATGGCTGTGGAGGCGCATGCGAGTGATCAGTCAGCCACGTGGCGGGGCACAGCTGTAACTGACAAAAGGAATGATGATTATGACCCTTAGTCTTCTGCAAAAGCTAACTCTTTTCTGACATCGAGGTGTGGGCTGCTGTCGTTTCAGTCACTCCAGCATTAAATGCTTCAACGGGTGGCGAGCTTTAAGTGGGCGCATCGATCTGTGCTCCATTGGACGCCTGGGTTTGTGCTCCATTGGACGCATCAGTACAGAGCGCATGGTGCTGACGGGCGCATTTGCTACGTAGCGCATCCTCATTGGTCCGTCTATTGAGTTCTTCGAGGAATTGATGACTCTCTGACTTGGCTGAATTCGAAGGGGCAGATTCATTGGCATTATAATACAAATTCATCGCACTGAATTCGGAGAGACTGCCACTTGGCGCATGGGTACGAGTGCCCCGGACTATAAATAGTTTCATGAAGAGAAGTTTGCCTCTCATTTCACTTTTCTTCTCAAATGGAGATGAACTCAACCGGTCCTCCTCCTTGGCGAGACGCTGCGCTGTGGGTTACAGATCTCTTCGTTCGAAGAAGCTTTGACGATGAACTCCTTCAGAAGACTGAGATGCGCCGAGTTTGGTATGACCACAACAGCTTATGTTCGAACCCCTTGTCGATAGTGTTTTTCTACAATATGGAGTTGGGTGCCTGTTGCATCCAAAGATCGGGGTCGTCGTGTCCCGATTTCCGTTATGCTGGAAGAGCCAGCGGGTTCGGGTTGATTGCTAACCCGTCTTCTGCTCAATAAATGCTTCATTGGCCGAAGCACTCGAAGAAATGATTCGCTCTGACGAGGAAGAGTGATGCGCCTACACTAAGACATCGGGGTGATGCGCCTGCAAAGTGATGCGCCTAGCTGTAGTTTAGGCTTTCTTCTTTATAGTAGACTTTTTTTGTATTTGGACATGTAATAGACTTTTTGTATGAAATAAAAAATCTATCTTCATGTGCCTCTTCTACTTGCTGTTGAATGATGATAATTTAGGGACGTATAGTACTTTGGGTGCATAACCTCGGAGGCACATGAGATAAATGCGCCTGCAATTCCGTGCTTCTATAGTAACAAGTAAAAAGAGAGATCCAAATATGTTACCTCAAAGATTAACGAAATGACGATGAGTATAATATGAAGAAATATATTCTCTGGTCATGGTAACTTGGACGATAAGATATACATAAAATTTTTGAAGGATTAAATTTTTTTAGGTATATCCTTGAAGGATTTAAAATTACCATGATATCTCCGAAGGATTTAAAATTTTCAGGTATATCATTAAAGGATTTAAAATTACCATGCTATCTCCGAAGGATTTGCAATGAGCCATATATGGACTAAAACCATTCAGAAGGATGTGATAGTCTCATTGATTATCTATCTAGAAAAGAATACAATAATTATTATAAATATCCAGTTATATTTATGAAGAAATTCTGAACGGATTCGTCAAAATGAACGTCTATATATATATATATATATATATATATATATATATATATATATATATATATATATATATATATATGAAAAAAAAAATATATATATATATATATATATGACAGTATCTTCTCAATTAGAAGTACCTTCCGAAAAAAAAAAAGATCTCCTAAAGAGATAGAAAATATGGCAATATCTTCTGAAGAGATTTGAAATATTTCCTTAAGAGATTGGAATCTCCTGAATATATATATTATAGAAGAGAGAATTCCATATGAGATAAATCTCCAAATGAGATCTCATATTATCTTTAGAAGAGATAATCTCCAAAATAGATGAATCTCCATAAGAGATCTACTATAATCTCATGGAGAGATAATATTAATTTTCTGAAGAGATATTCTTCCATAGAGAGAGAAATCTCTTGAAGAAATTTAGTATGAGTAGTTATCATTTACTCAATATACTTATAATGGTCAGGTCAATGGAATTCATTACGGTCAAAAGAATAAAAGTACATGTTCTTGGTCATGAAGTACCATATTTAAAAGAAGATAAATACAAATTCTATATTGCCATCCACTCAGCATAATATATTTATGTGAACTTGCTGACATGTACTTACACATACATTGGAACGACTTAAGGCACAAAAACAAATCTTGATTTAATTCATATGAATGTTTTGATCTTATAAGATATGCAGATGCATGATATTTACCTAACCACCCTTTTTTATGGATATCACAAAAAAGGTATGTTTTCTAAACATTAGTGCAGGATTCCAGAGATCAATAAAGTAAATCATTACGACAACCTCGACTAATCATCCTTACACTTAATAAAATAAACAAAGAATGTGTATGGCTATGGATTCATTAGTTCAACAATCAGGAGGAGTTGCAAGCTTTCAGGAAAAACCAATAAGCATACAACAATTTGTTAGGATATGAGAATGATGTATATAATGTATAGGCAAATATAGTATTGGTGTCACGACCCGGTCCTAATTTCTTGGGTCGAATCGGATCATGCCCAGCCTGCACCGTTGTTGAGACGGCGACAGTAAGCTGTATCACTCATGCAGGTAATCAACAACACAATTCTAATTGCCACAACTTTTAGTGTTTCGATAAATAAAACTTGTCCAAACATAAAGTTTTCAAATACAACCCACAACTGAAATAAAATATTTGTTTTTCACAATATCATAAACTGGAAATAAAACTAATTAGCAGTCTCCTCATCATCCTCCTCTGGTAGAGCAGCCGGGTACAGCTCGGGATCATAGTAACTACTAATCAGTAGCTCTGCATCATCAATAGGACATAAAAATATATTCTCCAGTCAGGAGGGAGCAAAGTACAATTCATGATATTTTAAACAATTGAAATAATAATGGAATTATGCACTTTTAAACAATTTGAAATAAATAGTTTTCCAGCAGTTAAAACAGTGTGATATGAATAGGCAATAAATATGACCGGATTGGGTTGTACAGTTGTATCCTATTGATACGATATGGCTTATCCCCGTGTGTATGAGGGGTAAGCTAACACAGTCATTATACTATTTTGGATGTGGTCATACTCATTACACTACTCCCCCAGTACCCAACAGTTAAACAGTCAATGCTCTCAGAGAGAGTTTCGTGTTGCATCGTGGTTTAAACTTGCAATAAAATAATTACTAAATAATTATAATCTACCATAAAATATACTTGCCTTTGGTTATGACTGGATTTGGAATGTCTCCGGGATTGAGTTCAGACTTGTCCTCGAAATCCTACAATCGAGAAGTCTGCCTTAGATTTCCAAAATTGACATGCTAGATGTGCTAGTTACAATCTCTAAATTTGACCTAGTCAATTTTAATCTTTATTATACTAACACAACAAACCTCGATTATCTAATGCGTTATATTTAATTATGATGGAAAGATCATTTTTATATTTAATTTCGAAAAAAACTTTATATTTGTCGGTTTATTGGCAAAACTTGGTATTTTATAATTTATATAATAAAACTACATTTTCTTTAAATGAGAAAAATGTGAAACTTGTTTAAATAATACTTGTAATTTTTCCTAATTTATTTAATGTGAGAAAACAGTATTGATTTTCTATAAAAGAATTATTTTACTATTTCACGTGTTTACGTCAATCACAACCAGAAAAGAATAAAAATTTAACTAACTTATTACAAAACTACAGAAAATAATAAAAC
This sequence comes from Iris pallida, assembly GCA_029216955.1. Taxonomy (NCBI): domain Eukaryota; kingdom Viridiplantae; phylum Streptophyta; class Magnoliopsida; order Asparagales; family Iridaceae; genus Iris; species Iris pallida. Next base: position 11,650,489 of record JANAVB010020997.1, on the reverse strand, counting down.
TGGGCTTATGTCCTTTACAGACCATTTTACAACCTTTGGAAGACCTCTGTCCTATCCATTAGACAATGGATGCTTTTCATTCCTATTTTATTTTTTCAAATTATTCCTCTCCCCGTGAGTCGGGGACAAGGGATTACCGAGAGAAGCGAGAGCAATCCCGCAGCCGAGGGGTAGCGATAGCAAGCCCGAGGGAGCCGGAGTTTACAACGGAGGCGATGAGTGGTCAGAACTGAAGGGAAGCAGAATCAGAGTTCAGGCAAGCCCTTCTTTGAACGAGGCGAGGCGAGATATATCGAAGTGAGGCGACCAGAGGCGCCCGAAGGCGACCGAAAATTTCTATTTCTAATTTATATATATTTTTCTTTTTTCTTCACTTCAAATCCAAAAAATTCCTCTTTTTTATACATAGGTCGTCGGTTCGGCATTGGATAATAAAGGGCAAGGTGCCCATTTTTCTAGTAAATGGTCTCTAAAAATTATCCTACAATTTAATTACAAAATAAAATAATAATTTAAATTAAATTGAATTAATTTACGAGTCTCAGATATTGGTCCAATCATCAAAAATAGCTAATGCCTCAACGTCCGGTAAAGCCGATTTCGTTTGCATTTCGCTAAGGGCCCATTGACCGATATAGTCGTCGCCCAAAAATCTATTTTATAAATATTTTTGAAAACCGATTTGAAATCAATTTATAAAGTTTTATAAAAATTTCGGCAGCATTCCCTCTATTTTCGGGATAACCCAAAACTGGGAAAATGTGCCACAACACCAAACACAAGTCCCATACCAGGGAAACCCAATTTCCAACCAGAAAATAATAATATCCAGAACCCGAAAATAATATCCACAGCACGTTTCCGAAATTCGGAAAAACCGAAATGAAACTCAGAAAACCCGAAATGAACTTCGGAAAACCGAAATTCCTCGGAAATTCCAAAACCAACAGAACACAAAAAAAAAATAAGCCACAGAACCATTTCCGAAAGGAATTGGAAAACCAAACCATAGAAATTCCCAGAACTCTTTTCCGAGAGATTCTCGGAAAAATCCGAACCAATAGAAAACTCAAAAACCAATCTGAAACCAACAGAACCTATCCGAAAAGGTTTCCCAAACCCAAAAATTGTCTCGTCTATAATTTACCGAATTCTCGGGGGAAATTCGTGGACCAAAATTCATCATAGACTGAAAAATGGAAATGGGGCGACGGAAATATACCAGAAATTGCTCGGCTAGAGCTCTCAGGTGAAATTTTAGAGAAAAGGAACTCCGCGGACACGGAACGATCCAGGAACACACAAACAGCGGGATCGGGGCCACGTGAAACCCAAAATCAGCGGATCGGGAACGGCAGGGGGTCGACGGCGTCAGGACGGACGCAGACAGGGGCTCGTGGCCGGAGGGGCGTACGCAGGGATGAAGCTCTGGTGGCCGGCGGTCGACCTGGGACGTGGGGACAGCGGCGGCGGGGGTCGCCGGGCTCGGGCGGAGGAGCGCTGGGTCGGACGGCCTGGCGGTGGCGCCGGGGAAGGGTCAGTCGACGCCGGGGTAGCGGAGCTCCGGGCTAGTGCACAACTATTTGGGAAAAATGGTTTTTTTTTTGAGATGGTGGTGAAAGAAAGGGATGAAGGGGTTTTATATGGTGGAGAGAGTTTGGGGGGTTACGGGAACCCAACGGCCATGGCCGTTCGGGAGGTGAACGGAGGAGTCGGCGGTTGGGAACAGAAGGGTCGGCCGAACCAATTGTATGGGAGAGGTGGGTTCTCTCTCACTGATGGGTAAAAGAAAATGAGTTTAATGAAACTCTCAAACAAATTATTTTAAAGTCTTTTTCTCTCAAAGTATTAAATGGGTTTAATTGTTGGGTTATACTAATGGCTTGGGTTAAGAATTTAAAACCAAAGGGCTTGGGCTTCAAATACTTGGGCTAAACAAATATAGTGCGATAAAAGAAAATAATAGGAAAAGGGCTTTGAAAATTATAAATTTTTTCTAAACATTTTAAAAATATTTTTAGTTTCAAATTGGGTTCGGGTCTGGTCAGACTGTCAAAAGTCCAAGAATTTATATTTTTTGAAAAATAATAATAATAACAATAATAATAATAATAACCTGGCAAGATATTAACTTAGCAAACATACAATTTAATAATTTTCTAAAAAATACCATTTCCTAAAGAAATGATTTATATTAATAATTAGCTAATTAAATATTCAATTAATTAATTGAAAAATGAAGGGTTTCACAACCTTCCCTCCTTAGAAAATTTCGTCCTCGAAATTAAAGGATAGGTTAGGAATTACCTCATGTCTTAAACAAATATGGGTACTGCTCCCTCATCTCATCTTCTCGCTCCTAGGTAGACTCGCTTGGGGAATCGTGCCTCCACATAACTCTGACTATGGGAGTCACCGAAGTCCTGGTCCTCTTCTCGCCTCTGTCCAAAATCGCCACAGGCTTCTCTGGTACTGTAAGACTGGATCCAATCTCTAGCTCTGAATGGTCCAAGATGTGACTCGGATCCGGGATGTAGCATTTGAGCTGCAAAACGTGGAAGACGTTGTGCATGCCCTCAAGGTTAGCTGGTAGAGCTAAACGATACGCTACTTCACCAATTCGGCTTAAAACTTCAAATGGCCCGATATATCTGGGACTCAGCTTTCCAGCTCTGTCAAATCTGATCGTTCCTCTGGTAGGAGAAATTTTCACAAAGACACTATCTCCTTCTTCAAACTCCAGTGGTCGACGACTACTATCTGTCCAATGCTTCTGTCTGTCTTGGGCAATCCTAAGTTTGTCCCTGATCACCTTCACCTTCTCTGCTGTATTAGTCACCATCTCTGGCCCCAGCAGTAACTCTTTCTCCTACGTCGTCCCATGCAAGTGGAGTGCGGCAACGACGTCCATAAAGAGCTTCAAATGGTGTCATACCAATGCTAGCTTGGTAACTGTTGTTGTATGAGAATTCCACCAATTGCTAGTGGTCTTCCCAAGACCCTCCAAATTCTAAGATGCAAGATCTCAGCATATCCTCTAGCATCTGGATGGTCCTCTCTGATTGTCCGTCAGTTTGGGGATGGTAGGCCGTGCTTGTTTTCCATAAATAAATTTACTTTATTTATTGTGTTTCTGGGAAAATTACAACTGTAGGAATCCGATCTAGAAGACGATCGCTTTATCCCTTAGACGATACGAAGAAGAAAAGCTCTCAAAACTTCGACAGCAATTTAGATATCTGTGTATCTGTACAATGAATGAGAAAAGAACTCTATTTATAGAGTCAAAAATAACTGAAAAAGATAATTGTCTTCACAACCTGTGCATAGTTGAAAATCACGCAGGATTTAACATAGGCAAGGTTATGAGCAGTTACTGGACGTGGCCTGTAACTGTTGGACACATGGCAATCATGCATGAGTCGTGTGCAAGTTACAGGACACGCGGGTGAGAGATCGGTGGCATGGCTGCCACGTACTCCAATTTGATGAAATCTACGCAGGCTTGTTGAGGACGAAATCCATGCAGCCTTGTTGAGGTCGAAATCCACGCAGACTTTGGATAGAAGGCTTCAGAATACACGCTAACTGGAAGCAGAAAGCTCAGAATTCACACAAGCTTGAGGAAGGAACATAGAAGTTCAAAATACACGCAGACTTGAGTCAGAACTGCCAGCTGTCTTGATTCGATGTACCTCGACTGACACAAAATCTCTGACATTGATTGCCTTGTCAGTCGCATTAAATGACAATAAGCTCTTTTGGTACGCCAACTTGATGAAGGCTGATTCTTGTTGAAGAAGATTTCGAAAGTCACGCAATAGTCGGCTGTGATCTCTCGAGTTCCGTGCATACGTGGCATACGAGGAGACATTCTTTGACTGTCGTGCTGTCAGTCATAATGACACTCTGACAAATGATGAGCTGTCTCTGCGTATATTTGAGGAAATAGTCTGGTAGAACCCAGCGTAACTTTTAAACATTGTCTTGATCAACTCGGCGTGACTTTTAGACTTTGTCCTGATCAACTCAGCGTGACTTTATTTTTAGGCCTACAAAACCCCCTTCAAAGTTTTCAAAAAATGATAAATTATTTCGAAATGCTTTAAAATTGAGATGATAAAATGAATTTAGTCACGCTGAGATGACTTTAAAGAGAGATTTACTCCAAAATGATTGGACTGTTGGGATTCTGTACAGTTAGGATCCCGTGCAAAGCTCCTAAATCGAGGCAAATAATGATGTTGCCGTTTGGAATTCTTTATGAGCCTACAAATAAGCCATAAATCACTTCTTTCTTTCTTTACTTGCCTTAGAGAGAGAAAATCCACAGAAGAGAAACTTCATCTTCTCCGACGAACTTCATCTTCCCCGACTTCTTCTTCCCCTTCTCAGCAGCAATGGCTCCTAAGAAAACCGACGCTCAGGCCAAGGGGAAAGCTCCTGCGACTTCCTCGTGTGCCACCACCGACAGACTCCCTCGACGCGAAGCCACGCATCCTCCTATGCAGCGTAAGTGATGGATGGAGATACGAACTGTTGAAGGCGACTTGATGAAGATGACTTTGATGAAGATGAACTCCACATAGAAATCTTAGGATCTTAAAACAAATAATGAACTTCAGAAATATATCCCCCCTTCTTAGGGCAAAGGATATTAACAAAGTATGCCCCCTCTTTAGGGTCGGCCATACTTCACATCTTCGTGTTTACGAAGCTCTGTGTTTCACGCAAATGAGCATGGCTCTCATGACTCTGCGTGATTTTTTATGTATTGGCAGAGATGTCAATGTCGAATTATTCACGCAGCTTTCATGCTCTGCGTGATTTTTCATATATTGGCAGAGATGTCAATATCGAATTATTCACGCAGCTTCATGACCCTGCGTGATTTTTCATATATTGGCAGAAATGTCAATGTTGAATTATTCACGCAGCTTCTGAGAGTCATCTTCTGGATAGATTAGTCTTTGATCTGTCAGCGTATTTTTGTCATTCTCACTTTAATGTGATTCTGGCAATGATGCATAACTTTTATTCTAATCTGTCTAGACTTTGCGTGAATTAGTCATCTGCGTGAATTAATCTCATGCGTGATTTTTGATAGTATATCTGTCTGAAGTCTGCGTGACTTATGAAATTTCCTTCGAACACTGCTATACACGCATAAGGCTCGTAGACATAGAAAACACATCTGACCTTGTCTTCTTTTATTTTCTGTAGTGAACATCCGAAGTGAAGAGGCAGACTTTGAAGGGTACCTGAGTTTTTCATTTAAACATGATTTATCTCATGTGAAATTCCCTCAGTTTGACCTTCCAGAAGCCAGACTGTCATTGTTGGCAAATCAAGACCATACAACTCTACCCTGTCTGATGAATGGTGAACCCTTTCAGAGTCTTGATTTGGTGTTCCACAAGAAACCAGCATTTCTGTTCGGGGATGCCATAACACAGAAGTCACAACCAAAGGGCATCAGAGAGAAGGCCTGCTTCTATTTCGAACGTGATGCAGGACAGCCCATGTACTGGCTGAAGGTTTCTAGGGGCTTATCTATCATGAGATTTATTCATGCCAGTTATCCCAGAAAGATATCCTGGTACTTAACAGAATATCAGCAGGCAAAGGCGAGCCGTATCATTTATAGGAAGGAAGGATTCTTCAGTTCCCCAGAGAATCATGTATTCGTGTTTCGAGGTTTGAAGCCGGGGTGTGTACCACCCGAAGACTCATCAATATTGATGCCATTCAGGACGCCTGTTTTTATAAATGAATTCATGGCAAACGAGAAAGCATTCTACCCTACTGATTCGACGCCGAGGATGAACGGCTTAATGAATCAGAAGAACGTGAGGTGGAGGACTTTGGTCCATTGGGCTCTGGAGAAGTTTGAAAGTGAGCTGAAGAAGATAAACCTTTATGACACGATCGTCAATTTCTCATACGGCTTCAGACCCAACCCCTTTCTGTTCCTGGCCTTGGTTGAGAGGTATAACCATAGGACGGGGACATTTATGACTCCCAAAGGGGAGATGGGCTTTGCCCTTCATGAGATGGAATACATCTCGCATCTGCCTTCAGGCACACTACCGTATGAAGAATATGTACCTACGACAGAAGAGCTGAACTTTCTGTCGGAAAAAAATCCGGAAATGGTGCACCTGTTTGAAGAGATGATGTGCCATTTCGGCACATGTACTCTGTATTACAAGAGTACTAAAGAAGAAACCGGCAACCACATCCAGAAGTGGATGTCCTATCTTTTCATGAACCGTGAAAAGGATGAGAAAAAGATAAACGAGAAGAGATGGTACCAAATTAACTCCTTCAAGCCTCTCTCTGAGAGTGAAATCATTTATCTACTAGAGAAGTATGACTGCAAGGATTTCACGATCGATGAAGACTGGTATGAGTTTAAAGCTGGAACCACCTTCAGCTCGTATGTGAGACAGAGTGGAAAGACTCTGTCAAGGAATGGTCATTTAGCTGGATTCCTATCTCTTTGGTTAAAAAGATTCATCGTTCCTGGCTCCAGCTCTCTAGACAGAATACATAGAGGCGTTATTTTGCAGCAGTGCGCCTTATGCATGGTTATAAGATAGACTTATTATCAGCGATGACCTGTAGGCTGAACGCAAGTCTTCGAAATTTGTAACCAATATGCTATCTGATCAGAGGAGGATGACCGATGAGTTTCCCAGAATAGAGATGCCCTTCACATATCTATATGGTTGGCTTCTTCTCCATCACGACGGTCTGATACCTCCGGGAGCAGGAGGGAGTGGCAGTCTCTTTTTGGAAAAGTACTCCGGAGAAACTTTCTGGAAGGTTCACACTCTTCCAGAATACAGAAATATTCTGAATCGAGCGTCACATTGGTCCATTCAATGTGTCCCTCCACCACTGGGTTATGAGAGCAAGCCCTTGAATATGATAGACGGAGATAAAAGGAACAGGCTAGATGATGTAGCCTTTCAGTGGTTACAGAGAATCCGGCCCTCTCATCTGGTATACCGTCATGAAGAAATGACGTATCTAGAGCCGTATCTACCGAGCCGATTTGCCAGGCAATTCGGATATGACCAACTTCATGTTGGGAATGCCACCACCTGTATTTCTGCTTGTGGAGGGCTTATTGATGGAGCTCGGGCCTGGAGATACTTTGCGGCTAGAGATACAAAAGCTGTATTCTCTATGCCTAATCCTTTATCCAGCACGGGGACGAAGATGCTTTACACATATGCTCGCTTCTATGTTTCGTCGAGCACCTTCATGTCGAGTTTCCATCTGAAAACTTTTGTTGCGGAAGACGACCCAGCTCCATCAAAGAGGTCGAAGAAGAAGATTGTTATTCAACGATTTTCTCCGGAACCGGAAGATGAGACAGCGGAGGTTGAGCCCCTATATGACTTATTTCAAGAGCGAAATTTTCCTGATGAAGTTCTTCCTCCCATATTTGTATCCCTTTCTAAGAGGAAGCAAAGTGATGAATCTGAGACAGTCTCCAAAAAGAGTACTAAGTCTCAGACATCTAAGAAGAAGAAGAAAGGGGTCTCAGTAACTGCCACTTCATCTTTAGGTGACATCTCAGTTGATGAAGATGACACCGCCGATAAAGACGAAGATACAGATAAAGACGATGCTCCTTTGATAACAAGGAGGTCGAGAGGCAGGTATGTCAAGAAGATCGTCGGCAAAATGAAGGGCAATGAACTCTTGGAAACGATTATGAGTGGAGGGGTCTTGCCAGAGATCAATGAAGCGGCTTCCACTGAGAAAATAGAATCTGATTATGTTCATCGTCTAGCCACTTCAGCTGAACGGACTGAGGTAGAGTCCACTCGAGCTCAGGAAACGACTGCTCCGACAACAAGTGGAGTAGCTACTGAACCCTCAGAGATGAGGATGATCCCTTTTGAGCATGGGACAGAGGGCGTCATCCAGGCATTGGATGACCAGATTGAATATTCTGAAGAAGAACCAGCCCCGGCAGAAGTTATGGAACAACCGGAAGTTCCAGAAACTCAGGTTGAAGAAAATATTTCTTTGGCCAGAGGCGATGAAGACGTGCCAACGTTCGAGCTATCAGCTGCTGATGACTTGTTGAAGAATGTTTGTAAAGACATCATTATTCAAACTGATATTCCAGAAAAGACTGAACCGGTAGTCAATACTGAGCTTGCTATCATTACTGTTCCTGAGATTCATTCATCTCAAGGAATAGATGAAGATGTGAACATCATGGATTCCGAATCAGAGACTCATCCTGAAGCTGGAGATGAAAAAAAGTCTGAAGAAGAAGAAGAAGAAGCTGAAGAAGAAGAGGATTGGCATGCTGTCACTTCTACTCATTATGATGAAGATAAAGTCAGAGGGAACAGAATGGAACTCAGCTCCGAACCTGCTCAATCTCCAGACAACGCTCCAGCGCCTAGTAATTCTGGAGCTGGAAGCAGTCACATGAAGCAGGTGTCGGATACCATCATGGACCGGCTACGAGAAGACGCAAGACTCCCTCAATATATAGAATATGAACCTCAGCCTGGTAGAATTTTATTTCAAATTCTGTTTCTACTGTTTCTTTTCTTTATATGCTGATTTTTTTTCTTTGACTAATAGGAACTGCTGCAGCAATGAGTTCGACTCATGCTCCACTTATCCAGGCTGATGCTGATGAAGGGAGTTCGCACTTGCCAACTTCTCCAGTGGCACATACTTCCGTTCCCAGGATAGAGAACGTTTAAGCTTCTTCTTCAATGATGACAGCGACTCCTGGGTTTAAGACTGGACTAGCAAGAACTCTGAGAATGTATTCAGAGATCATTTACTCATATCTAGATACATACTCCAGACGTTTCTTGAAATACGAAGCTATGCCCTTCTCTGAGCTTCGAACTATGATCAATTTCCCGCTCATGGCGTTGCGACATGCTGGTTGCGAATCTCAGTACATCTTCTTCGAACATCTCCTGGATGAGTTGGAAATAACTATCCGAAAATACTGGAAGACTAAGAAGGAAGACATTCATTCTTTAACGGTGGCTGAGATTAGTCAACTAGAGCATGAAGCCCAGTCCCAGCAAGCTGCATTAGAAGCATTTCTTGCCTCTTCTTCTGAGAAATTAGTAGAAAAGGGTGAAGAAATATTAGCTACTCGTCAGAGAGTAGAGCTTCTGGAGAAAGATAAAGCATCCAAAGCTGAAGAGCTGAAGAAGTTGAAAGAGGAGTTGGCTCGTCTTCAAGAGCGAATTACTGTCATAGAAACAGAGCAAGCTGAGGTCATTGCTGCTTATATTTCTGAAGTCGAACGCTGTGGAACTCTTCAAAAGGAGCGAGAGCAGATGCAGACAGAGCAAATTGAAGAAGTTAATCGTCGCCAATCTGCTATTATCGCTTTTGACGAACAAATTGTCGCTGTTGAAGCAGCAGAAAAAGTTCGAAAAGCTCATGAAGAGAAAATAAATGCTGTTCTTGATCGTATCAGGGAGCTAATAACTCCTAATAAGTGAATCTTTTTCATTTTCACTTGTATTCAATATTTTGATTCTAAATGAAATCAAATGAGAATTCTTGATCTGATTTTTGGTTTTGCTGTTTTCGTAATGATATATTCATAAAAAATATGTTCAGAGGTAAATAATACATGACACATTTCAATAGAATAGAATATACAAACAAACTTTGTAATTCTATCAGATGATATTAAACCAGAAATGATCTTATTTTAATACTGATTGGAAAAAATAGAATTCAGACATAAAAATATCTTTGAACTCAATTTTCATGATCTTTGGACTCGAGAATCAAAAGACTAGATATCATTTTCATAAATATGATATTGAGATAGAAAATTTAGAGGTAATATGGACGTGATTTTCTAGATATCAAATTTGTTAAAAAAAATGATACAAGATAGAATATCCATCTCCACTGGGGATAACAGATATCGAAACGATTCTTGTAAAGAACAATGACTTTGATATTTTTAATAGCTGGGGGAATGATGAGAGAATAATCTTGACAGATGAAAATATTAGATATAATATTTTTTCAAGAATTTTCCATTAATGGGCATCATAGTGACTTTACCATCCATAGTGGTAAGCTGATATGTCCTATTAGAAAAGACCTTACTCACAATGAATGGGCCTTCCCATTTTGCATCGAACTTGCCTTTGCTCATGTGTGTCATAGTCATCGGACGTCTGACTGTAAGAACAAGTTCTCATTTCTGATATGCTCGAACTCTGACTTTCTTGTTAAAAGCTCTTGAGATTCTAGCTTGATAGAATTCAATATTCTGTTGAGCATATAATCGCTTTTCATCCAGAGCTTCCAACTCCTGAAGTCGAAGACGATCATTATTCTCGGTGGTAAGTTCAATAGCGATTGCTATCTTTAAAGAAGGAATTTGAATCTCTAACGGAAGAACAGCTTCACATCCGTACACCAGAGAGAAAGGTGTACATTTAGTAGCATTACGAACTGTAGTGCGGTAAGCCCACAAACATTCACCAAGTTTCTCACTCCAATTACGTTTGTTGGTAGAAACAAACTTCTTTAAGAGTTGATGATGGTCTTGTTGAAAGCTTCTGCTAATCCGTTAGCTGCCGGATTATATGAGGTAGAAGCCACATTGTTGATCCGATGATCGTCACAGAATCGAGTAAATTTCTGGCTGACGAATTGTGGTCCATTATCATGAATAATACGTCGGGGAATACCAAATCTGTAGATGACATGATGCTTGATAAAATTAATGACATTGAAAGTTTTGACTTCAGATAAAGGAATAGCTTCGGCCCATTTGGAAAAATAATCAGTTATTGCGAGAATAAACCGATGACCTTTTGATGACGGCGGATTGATCGGACCGATAATGTCCATGCCCCAAGCTTCGAAGGGCCATGATGCTACCGTTGGATGTAGAAATTCTGAGGGTTGATGAATAAAATCCGCATGGATTTGACAAGCTTTACACTTTCTTGCATATTCGATGGCATCTGATACCATAGTGGGCTAATAATAACCCATACGTCGAATACGGTCTTGAAGTTTTGGTCTAGGCTGATGTGCTCCACAAATTTCATCATGTGCTTCGCGAATAATTTGTTGAGCCTCATCACCGGCAATACATCGAAGAAGTAAACCATCATAAGCTCGACGATATAAGGTTTTTGTAGTATGATTGTAATAGAATCTGAGTGATCGTCGTCTGATAGATGCTGCCTCACTCGGATTATCTGGAAGAATATCATACAATACAAAATCTAAGAAAGGAAGTCTCCAATCTTTATTCGTATTCTTTGTCTCAACTGAATTACTGAAGATGAATTCCATGCTAGAATCAGATGAAGATGATAATAATTTACGACTTAATCCAAACCCTCTTGTTGCATTGACATCATGAGATATTGATTCTTCAATGTCAACTGGAAGTCCTAAAGTTAGATTGTTTTCGAGATAAAATAATTCTCGATTGCAGACAACAATCATTTGTTGACGTCTAATTGGAATAGCTAACACTGCCGCAAGATTAGCAAGAGCATCAGCTTCTGTGTTACATGCTCGCTTAACATGCTCAATGAAGAACCCTTCAAATGAAGAAGCCATAGATATAGCAGATCTATGATAAGGAATTAGATCTTGATGGTGAACTTCATAAGTACCCCTTATCTGATTGACAATGAGTTTAGAATCTCATACGCTTCCAAATGTTGAATATTCAGATGTTTAGCGAGTGTGAAGACCAATAAGCATTGCATTGTACTCAGCTACATTGTTTGAACATGGTTGATCGAGAGAATAAGCTCTTTGGATAGCAAGACCTTCTGGCGACACAAGAACGATTCCAACCCCAGCGACAATGTTACCATTAGGACCTATTCTTGAAGCTCCGTCAATGAATAAACACCAAGTAGGATCTTCTTCAGCAATTTGGTTTAATCTAAGACTTCATCTGGGATTTCATCATAGAGTTTGAATTTTCTGGAATTGAATGAGCAGCCAGAAAATCAACTAAAGCTTGTCCTTTGACTGATTTCTGAGGGATATAGTGCATATCATACTGAGCAAGTAAAATTCCCAGTTAGCCAATCGAGAATTTAAAACACTGGGTTTCTTCATTTTGACCCATATAGGATTGATCCTGGAAATGACATGAATGGTCTGGCCAATGATATAATGTCGTGTCTTTTGGACAGCGAACATCAGGGCTAGACATTCTTTTTCGACCGGTGAATATCGAGGTTCAGCTCCGGTCATAGTACGACTGAGATAGTAAATGGCTTGTTCATGACCATTTTATTCTTTTGAGCGAGCAATGCACCCAATGAATGACTCATTGCTCGGGTATAGGAGGAACGGTATTCCTGAGACAGGAGGTACCAATACTGGAGGGCTCATCAGATATTGTTTTATATCATCGAATGCTTTCTGACATTCATCATTCCAGACAAAAGAAACACCTTTCTTCATGAGTTTATTGAATGGTCTGCAGCGTCCTGAAAGATTAGAGATGAATCTCCTGATATAAGCGATCCTTTCTTGAAATCCTCGTAGCTCTTTTAAGGTGCGTGGAGGACGCATCTCTTGGATGGCTTTGATCTTCTCGGAATCTACGTGTATACCTTTCGAGGTAATGACGAAGCCGAGAAATTTACCACTAGAGACGCCTAAGAAGGACTTAGTAGGGTTCATCTTTAATTGATGTCGACGTATTAGGTCAAAAATAGTCTTCAAATCTTGGATGTGATCCTCTTTTGTCGACTTTTGACTGCAATTTCATCAACGTAGCATTCGAGTGTTTTCTGCAAGTGTTCACGGAATATAGTGCTCATGGCTCGTTGATAAGTTACTCCTGCATTCTTGAGACCGAATGGCATAACTGTATAATAGTATGTACCGATCGGCGTTCTGAAAGAAGTGTGTTTCTAGTCATCTGGAAATATTTTAATCTGATTGTACCCAGAATACCCGTCCATGAATGACATCCGTTCAAACCCACAGGTATTATCGATCATAACATCAGTAATTGGTAGAGGGAATTCGTCTTTAGGATATGCCGCATTGAGATCGCGGTAATCTATGCATACTCTGATCTTGCCAGTCTTTTTAAGGACAGGAACTATATTGGCCACCCAATCGGGATGTTGTTCCTCTCTAATAAACCCAGAGGCCATGAGTTTATTGACTTCAGCTTCAATTGCATCCATAATATCTGGACGAAATCGTCGCTGTTGTTGTTTGACCGGTTTAGCATTCAGCATGATATTGAGTTTATGAGTTACGATTTGTGGATCAAGTCCTGGCATATCTTCATAACTCCAAGCGAAGACATCGATGTATTCACGAATAAGTTTGATCATGTCTTGCTTATCAGTTTTTGAAAGACTTTTACTAATGAATATTGGTTTGGGGGATCCCTCTTCACCAACATCTATTTGAACAAGTTTGTCTTCAGTCGGAGGTTCTTTTTGCTCGAATCGGAACTCCCATTGATTATCTAACCTTTGGGCCCATTGTTCTGATTCAGGTGAGATTTCAAATTCGTCTTCGTCATCTTCTTCAGAACCATCGACGGAAACCATGTTGGAAGACAAGATATTACGGTGGAAGTCACCGATACTTGTATCAGAATCCCAAGAGGTAGTACTAGAAGAATCAGATCTCTTATCTTCGTCAGATTCAGGATCTTCATGGACAGTATTGATAAAAGGAGTAGGAGCAATATAACCTAATCCGCATTTTGTCCTACCATATTTTAAAGGAGGAATCCGAACATGCATTCTTCTTCCTCTCCCATTACTGAGGCCAGTTCTGAAGTCATAACCCATATTTTTAATGATGTCTTTAGATTGCTGACTATAACGACGTAGTTGTAATCTTCCGGTATCATCATTTTTGTCATCATCTTCTAAATCAGAAGGATTCTGGGGCCCTTTGTAGAAGAATATTGGAATGTCTCCTGGCTTTCTACTATGAACCAGAAAGTATGAAGTTTGTACTGATTCTAGGGATACGTCTGTATGAAAAGTCTGTACAACTCCTATAGTTATTGTTCTCAAGTCATCTAACAAATGCAAATAACTATGAACATGATTACACACATCATATACTGCAAAGATGGAGACTTTTCATTAAATTTAAAAGTACTAGTATTTACATCAGAAGGAGGTTGAACCTTAGAAGGAGGTTGAACCTTAGAAATTTTAGCCAAATCAATGACTAGAGGGGAGAGAAGAAGAATTAGAAGGAGTTTTGTTTCGATTAAGATCGATAACAAATGGCTCAGAAGAGGTGAGCTCCCTTGAAGCCTAAGATGGAAGAGTAGTCCGCCCTCCAACAGGGATTACCAGAGTATCCTGTTTTATATGTGTAGATACAGGAACTGTAGTACGTCCACTGACAGGAATGATCAGTGTATCTTGAGTAGACGACTGAGGTAATGGAGAGATCCGTCCGCTTACTGGAATAATGAAAGAACTTTCTCCAGAGGGTTTAGGAGATTGTTGCTGAGTAGTTCGACCTTTAACCGGAATTATCAAGGTCTCACTTTGCAGATCCTCTTTCTCCATAGCTTGTATCACCCTTGTATACTCTTCTTTGTACATCCAGGAATCATTAAAATAAGCTTCAACCCCATGGAAAGGATTTATATCAGCAACTTCCTTTTATACTCTTCCATTGCTGTCAATGTATTTAAAATACTGATAAAGAGTAGAAGGCACCACATTATTTTTATGAAGAAAGGGCCTCTCCAGAAGAAGATTATAAGATCCCATGATCTCGATCACATAGAAAGTGACTTTGGATCTGAAATCGCCTATCTAAAGTTTCAGATGAATCTTTCCCAAAGGCTCGCTTCGGCTTTGATTGAATCCCAGGATAGTAGTAACCGTCTTGAAAAGCTTGTGAAGAGGGATTTTTAGTTCATCCAACAGACTCTTTGGCATTATACTTATAGCAGACCCTGGATCAATGAGGATACGGTCTATCTTCACCGTATCGATATAACCGGTGTAGTAGAGAGGCCGATCATGTCGATTATCCTCCAGTAGCATATCATCTTGCGTAAAGGTGATATTTGGGATAATCTCCAATACACTGTTGCAATGTAAGCAAGTGGCGGGTTCTTCATCTGGCTTCTTTAATTGTGCAAGACAAGAGTCAGCCTGAAGAAGTACCTCACTTAACGTCTCCCGAGTCTCTTTAGAAAGACGTAGAAGTTCAAAGAGGGACATTCTAGCTGGAGTATTAGCAAGTTGAGCTAGAATGTCAAAATTATAAGATTTCTGAAGCCCAAGAGGAGGGGACTTCTTGATTGGCTTATCAAATCGAGCCTGTTGTTTGCCTTTCTCAAGAGCTGTGGGCTTGGAAGGAGTAGGTACAACCGGTACAGTTGAAGGAACAGGTGCAGTGGATGATTCTTCTTCAAGAGGAACATTAGGAGCATCTTTGTCAGCAGGAGGGATATCAGGAATATCTTCAGGACTATCAGGAGTATCTTCAAGACTTTTAGAATAATCCTTGAGATAATGTTTCCCTGTTCGAGTAGCACCAGCAAGTGCTTCTTCCTTATCTTTTGGCTCTGTATCGGAAGTAGATTCGAAAGAAGTCATATGACATGACTTAGTTTTCCCAGCCTTCTTAGATTTTCGGGAAGTAGTCTTTTGAAGAGGAGGAGATTTAAAATCTGCCACTAGATCAGGATGAATCCATATGATTTCTCATGTTTCCATAGTGATTGGTACTAACCCTTCAGACTATGGAGGAGGAATATTCACTATTTCAAGAGTTGCCTTGGGAATAGGAACGATCCCGCTTTCAAGAAGTTGAGGAGGGAAATTTCCGAATTGCATAGAGACAACGTTAGAGGTGACGGTCTTCTCTTTCGAAGTAAGAGTGATAGCTCCAGATTTAATCATTTCCTGGATCTTTCCTTTCAGTACATAACATGTACGAACTGTGTGACCCAACATTCTGTGGTATGGACAGTATTTAGGATGATCCGTCTTACCAGCTTCATCAGGTTTCTTGATTTCAGGTAATTGTATTTTATTACCTTTCAGCAGACATTCAAAGATACCAAGGACATCATCGTCATCAAAAGAGTATTCTTCTTTGGGGCGAGGTGCTCTTGGTTGTTGAGTCGTAGAGGCAGGAGGAGTTTGAACAGTCGATGCATCTTTACTCTGAAGATTAACTTCAAGGGTTTCTTTTCCTTTGCGAGTATTGGATTTAGCGTTATTGTTAGTACTTTGACCTGTTTCTTTGGGAGTCATCTGTACTCCTAAACCTTTGAAAGTTTCAGCACTAATTTCTGCGGCTTTGGCACTAACTATGAAGGAAGGCCAATCTTGAAATTGAGGAGATCCTGTCCACATGCTGATGATTGGCAACAAATTTGATTTGTATGTGTCGATGGTGACAGCATCAGGAGTTCCAAGAGGCATCTTCAGAGCTTCTCTTCGAAATCGTTCAATGAATTCCTCTGTAGTTTTATTATTTTCTGCTTGATTCTTATAAGAGCAGACATAGTCATGTCGTTAAGCCCTTCATAGAACCGTTCAAGAAACATTTGTTTGAAACTGGCAAATGAGGTAATACACCCATCCGGGAGACTTCTATACCATTCATAAGCCGTTCCTTTGAGACATCCGACAAACACCCGAGTAAGGAGGGCGTCACTTGGTTGCAGCTGGTCAGTCATCACTTCAAAGTGATTAATAAATTGACTCGGAGAAGTGGTTTCATCATAGAATGAGATAGTAGGAGGCTTGTATTTAGGAGGATACGATACTTGCTTCCATTCTATTGGATAAGGTTGCTTGATGCCTAACATTTGTAAACCATCCTTCTGTTTGAATGCCTCAAATTGAGTTCGGAGATTCCTCAATTCTTCAGTAACAACTCCGGAGGATTGTGGAGTTGTAGCTTGTAGAGAATAGTTGGAAGGAGGAACAGCATTATAAGTACTACCCCCAGCTCCAGAGTGACTAGGAACCGGTTGAGCTTGCCCAGGAGTATTGGATTGTACTGCTGGAGGAACATGTACTGGACTTATACCAGTGTCAATTGGTATGGCATCTGGTACAGTCTGTCGATTTTGCAGCTGGATTGCCATGAGTTCATACATCGACTTCATAGTATCAGCCATAGATTTCATTTGATGTTCCAAAGAAGCAATCCTTTGGTCTTGAGGAGTCATCGAATAAGAGGGTTCATTGTTCAATTCAGTATTCCTATCCACCATATATGTTGTGACTATACGAGGGATTATTGATGAATTAGTGGATGTTGTATGTTCTAAATTACTGCTTCGTATATCAAAGTCATTTGTAGAAGAATTACCCCCAGTAGGAAGAGGGTGGGAAGTTAGATTCTCCAAGAAATTCAGAATGATCTTCAGAAACCGAAGTTCTTTGATTAGAAGCCATGACTCTTGATCTGGTGCCTCTATACTCCATCTGGACTATCAGTTCTACCCCCAGTATCCCGAGAGGTCATGTTGATAGAAGCAAACAGAGGTTCATCTTCATCAGGCATAGGTTCATACTGAATCCGATTGAAGACAGATTGTCGTCTAGTTTGACATCTGCATTGCATTATGACTCTCGGTTGGAAGTCACATTCATGATCAGCATGGTCATGATTCATTAATTGACATCTGTATTGAATTATGACTCTTGGCTGGAAGTCACATTCAGCATGGTTTTGATCCATTGACACAGAATTATTCCTTCTCTTCTGTTAAAGGTGTTCTCGTAAATCTGTCTGTGAAGATTGAGGTACATCAGAGAACATTCTTTGTGTATTTTTAGGAATATATTTCCAGTTCTTGGGTCTTGATGGCTCTTGATTATATAGAGAGTGATTAATGTGAGCCACATAATTTCTAGCATACTCTGCATCTGGATTTCTTGCTTTTGTTCCTGATTGGTATAGTTTTTTGACACCAGAAGTGCTTCCTAAACGGGTTTGATTAAGTTTTGCTCTTAGATCAGTTGGAGGTAATACATTGGTTTTTGAAACTTGGAGTTTTCCTTCCATTGATCTGGATATTTGCAGAGAAGGAAGAGTTGAACCATTCCCTTGATTAGGAGTTGGTAACAGACCCTCTTTTATAGACAAATTCTGTGCCCAATTCGAAGAAGTCGTAGAAGAAGACATTAAGAAATGTTTCTTCTTAGACTTATTCAAGTTTTGAGACATAGAATGCCCAGAAGGAAGAGTAGTCAAAAGACCATCTCCTTTTCTTTGACTAACAAAACTGTCAGTCAAAGCTGTTCCTGAAGTAAACACTACAGGAGCAGAAGAAACAACTAAAGAGTTATTTCTTTCGAAGGAACTTTGTGAGCCATTTGTGGAGGAGTTCTAGCAAGGCCACCCCCAGTTCTAGTAGAACTTGGCAAAGAAGAAGAGATAGCTAAAGAGCTATTCTTCTTAGAGTATGCTGGTGACAATTTGGCTAAGGAGCCTGTATTGTCAGCGTATAAAGTCTTGGCTAAAGAGCCAGATTTTGGTACGCACACTGAGTCAGAGAGAATTGACTTGTTGGATGACGTATGCGGAATACACGCTAAAACAGGTTTGATAAAGAACTAGTGCTGTTAGCGTGACTTTTGAATTTAGAATTACACGCTGGAACAGATTTGGCTAAGGAGCCAGTGTTGTCAGCATGATTTTCGACTTTGAGATTGCACGCTGGAACAGGCTTGACTAAGGAGCCAGTACTGCCAGCGTGATTTTTGACTTTGAGATTGCACGCTGGAACAGGCTTGACTAAGGAGCCAGTGCTGCCAGCGTAATTTTTGACTTTGAGATTGCACGCTGGAACAGGCTTGGCTAAGGAGCCAGTGCTGCCAGCGTAACTTTTGACTGCCGTCGTCTTCGAGCACACAAGAGCATGCGTGCTTACAGTAGAGTCCTTGCCAGTGTTAGGAGTAGACACTGTGGCAGAAACTTCACCATTGGTTGCCAACAGATTCTTAGGGACGTAGACAGATCATCTCTTCGACTTGGCAGTGGTGATGGAGGCTGAAGTGGGCTTGCCACCCTTAGCCCGCTGCATTTCTTCGTAGGCGAGTTGATCGAATTGGATCGATATCACCTTCTTCGTCGAGCCGACTGACGAAGTGTCGCATTGAGTTGTTGCCATCTCAGAAGAGGAGATGGTTTTCCCCAGCAGAGTCGCCAATTTGTTTTCCATAAATAAATTCACTTTATTTATTGTGTTTCTGGGAAAATTACAACTGTAGGAATCCGATTTAGAAGACGATCGCTTTATCCCTTAGACGATGCGAAGAAGAAAAGCTCTCAAAAATTCGACAGCAATTTAGATATCTGTGTATCTGTACAATGAATGAGAAAAGAACTCTATTTATAGAGTCAAAAATAACTGAAAAAGATAACTGTCTTCACAACCTGTGCATAGTTGAAAATCACGCAGGATTTAACATAGGCAAGGTTATGAGCAGTTACTGGACGTGGCCTGTAACTGTTGGACACATGGCAATCATGCATGAGTCGTGTGCAAGTTACAGGACACGCAGGTGAGAGATCGGTGGCATGGCTGCCACGTACTCCAATTTGATGAAATCTATGCAGGCTTGTTGAGGACGAAATCCACGCAGCCTTGTTGAGGTCAAAATCCACGCAGACTTTGGATAGAAGGCTTCAGAATACATGCTAACTGGAAGCAGAAAGCTCAGAATTCACGCAAGCTTGAGGAAGGAACATAGAAGTTCAAAATACACGCAGACTTGAGTCAGAACTGCCAGCTGTCTTGATTCGACGTGCCTCGACTGACACAAAATCTCTGACATTGATTGCCTTGTCAGTCGCATTAAATGACAATAAGCTCTTTTGGTACGCCAACTTGATGAAGGCTGATTCTTGTTGAAGAAGATTTTGAAAGTCACGCAATAGTCGGCTGTGATCTCTCGAGTTCCGTACATACGTGGCATACGAGAAGACATTCTTTGACTGTCGTGCTGTCAGTCATAATGACACTCTGACAAATGATGAGCTGTCTCTGCGTATATTTGAGGAAATAGTCTGGTAGAACCCAGCGTAACTTTTAAACATTGTCTTGATCAACTCGGCGTGACTTTAGACTTTGTCCTGATCAACTCAGCGTAACTTTCATTTTTTAGGCCTACAGTGCTGAACTTCAGTTTTATTCCCAAGCTGTCATACAAACTCTTCCAAAAGTGAGAGGTAAATCTAGTATCTCGGTCAGATACAATACTTACCGGTACTCCATGTATCTGGTAGATGTGACGCATGTACAGTGCCGCCAATTTCTCGGTGGATAGACCAACCTTGAAGGGGATAAAGTGAGATGACTTAGTCAGTCGGTCCACAATAACCCAAATGGCGTCCTTCCCTCCTTGGGATCGAGGCAATCCTGACACAAAGTTCATCGTTATATGCTCCCACTTCCACTCCGGAATGTCCAGCGGCTGTAGAAGTCCTGCAGGTCTCTGTCTGCTAGCCTTCACTTGTTGATAAATCAAGCATCTAGCCACAAATCTGGATACATCCTTCTTCATTCCATACCACCAAACAATGGTACGCATATCCCGATACATCTTATTAGCTCCAGGATGTATGGAATACTGCGACCGGTGCGCTTCTTGCATCAGCTCATTCCTCAGTTTGCTAGATGGTACACACAGCCTCGTACCATTCTTCAATGCTCCGTCACTGGCGATAAAGAATCCTTTAAGTATTCCTGCCAGCACTTCATCTCTGAGTTTGCAAAGCGTCTCGTCTTGGAATTGTGTCTCCTTGACTTTTTCCATCAGACTTGAACGCAATTGCAACTGCATCATGGTTGAGTCAGCTCCAGGTACAATAGCTTCTCGCCCCAGTTCCTTTATCTTTTTCTCAGGTAGTATAATCTCCAGACCAAGCTTCTCTATGCCCTCCAACAAGTGCCGCTCCTTAGTTAAGAACATCGCCACTGGGTATCGACTAAGTGCATCTGCAACCACATTAGCCTTACCCGGATGGTACTGCAGGTCGATGTCAAAATCCTTCATCAGCTCCAGCCATCTTCTTTGTCTCATGTTCAGCTCCTTCTGAGTGAAAACATATTTCAGACTTTTGTGGTCTGTATATATTTCCACTCTCTCTCCATAGAGATAATGCTTCCATAGCTTCAAAGCAAAGATGACTACAGCAAGCTCCAGATCATGTGTGGGACAGTTCTTCTCATGAGTCCGTAATTGCCTAGATACGTAAGCAATTACTTTCCCATGTTGTTGAAGAACGTAACCCAGTCCTTTTCCAGAGGCATCGCTGTAGATTGAGAAACCGCCGGTACCTGCGGGTAGCGTAAGTATCGGTGCTGTTGTAAGTCTCTTCTTCAGTTCCTTAAACGATGCCTGGCAAGCTTCCGTCCAGATGAACTCTTCATTCTTTCGAGTGAGTTTCGTCATTGGTTCAGCAATCTTGGCAAAATCCTTCACAAACTTCCGGTAGTAGCCAGCCAAGCCCAAGAAACTTTTGATTTCAGCAACTGAGCTTGGAGTAGACCACTTCTTAACAACAGCTATCTTCTTAGGGTCCACCGAAATTCCTTCTTCTGTGACAACATGGCCAAGAAAATCCACCTTGTCTAGAAAGAATTCACATTTGGATAGCTTACCATATAACTTCTCTTTCCTCAAAGTTTCCAGAACTTTTCTGAGGTGCTCTTCATGCTCATCTTCAGTCTTCGAGTAGATCAGGATGTCATCGATGAAGACAATGACAAACTGATCTAGGTATTCATGGAAAACCTTGTTCATAAGGTTCATGAACACAGCAGGAGCATTCGTCAATCCAAATGGCATGACCAAGAATTCAAACTGCCCATACTTGGTGTTGAACACCGTCTTGGAAATGTCCTCCTTTCTGACCTTGATCTGATGGTAGCCGGATCTGAGGTCTATCTTCGAGAACACCTTGGCTCCACTGAGTTGGTCAAACAGGTCATCGATCCGGGACAGAGGGTACTTGTTCTTGATGGTGATGTTGTTCAGCGCCCGGTAGTCGATGCACATCCGCACAGTTTCGTCCTTCTTGGGAACAAACAAGACAGGTGCTTGTCACCCCCAGTTTCCAAAAACAGGGGTATTTTTGTTATTTTTCACTTTTGAATTATTTTGGAATTATTTATTTATTTATTTATTGTAATATTTTGGGGTTATTTGAGTCAGGTTCGAATTTCAGCTCATTCTGACTTGTATCGGGGACCCGAGGTAGTGTTGACCTCAGCGGTCCCACACACTAGTTAGCCATGGCCCACATGTTAGATATTTTAGTTAGTGACTAGGCTAATTATTTTGGTTAGGATTAATTTGGATTAGTGGTTTTAGGAATGACTAAACTACCCCCGACTTAGAAGCCCTTCTATGTATTAACTAATAGATTAGTGTAGGGGGCTTTTTGACCTTTCCTAATAGGACAAAACCCACCATTATGGCTGGCCACTTTGGCATGGATAGGCACAACTCACTTTATTATTTCCCCTTTCATTTCTCTCTCTTGTTCTTCCCCATTTTTTTAGAGAGCTTTCCCTAATCAAAGCATCACCAAATCCTTCCATTTCTCCACCAAATCTTCTTCCTTCCCTCTCCATTCAATCCAAGGAAGGAGCTCCTCAAGTTTGGGAGGATTCGGAGCTCGCTCGTGTCCTTTTGAAATATCTACGTGTCGATGTCGAGTCGGGAAGCTTTTTCCTTTGAAACTCTCTCCCGAAAGGTATAATCTCTCTTCTAAATCACCCCAACATGCATGTAGGATTATTTTGAACCCGTAGGAATGACCTCCTTGGTGTTGTGTCCATTTGAGTCCATTTCGTGTCCATTTGGACACTTGTAGAGGTGTCCTATGAGTAGGATCGTGTCCTAATGGGGAAAACCCATTTTGGACACTTGTAGAATTATTTGTGTATTGTTTTATTGCTATTCTAATATTCATTCCAGATTTTTACATGTGTTTAGAATGTGTTTTCCCTATGTATCATATTCCTATAATCTATATATATGTATATATATGGTTATATATATATATATATATATATATATATATATATATATATATATATATAGTGGATTATATGTGGATATATTTATGTGGTGTGTGATCTTGGTGATTGGATGTGGGTACCTATAGGGGTCGGCCAAGTGAGTGTGCGAGTGTTTGTGTATTGGTGTGTGTTGGGGTAGAAGAGGAGTGCATGGAGGGTGTTTGAGGAAATGTAGAGGTTAGTGATGTGTATGTGTGTCAATGTTAGAGAGAGTAAGAGATTAGGAAATGGAGAGTGGTATTGTGTGGGTGCATATGTGTATATAGATATGTATGAGTGGTAGTAGGGTAGGCTTTTGTTTATATGTGTGTGTGTTGATTTTTGGATAGGGAGTAGAGAAAAAGGGGACTGATTTTCCTAAAATCTGGACAGTCCCCAAAGGGGACTGTCATTGTCTCAAACCAGTCCAGATTCTTCACCAATTACTGTAACATTGTTGCCTCCATAACAGTCCTCTTTTCCCACCCAAAATAGTCCACTAATAGACACTTTTGAACCCCAAAACATAGCCCCTTGTATACCCTACACTGCTGTTCTAACTGTGCACAAAATCTGTCCCAAACATAACCCCCCCCCATGGCTGTCCTTGCACTGTCAAGAACAGCCCAAATGTTGTCCAAAAATTGTCCAAAGGGCTGTCCAGATTACCCCCTAGATAGCTGTCCTTTACCCCATTAAACAGTCCTCCATTTGCCATAAAACAGTCCCCAGTTTTCCCCTTATACTGCTGTCCAAACAGCCATCAAGCAAGCCATACATGGCTGTCCCCACTGTCCCAAATCAGCCCCGAAATTACCCTAAACCAGCCCCCACATTGCCACAGTGCTGTCCCCAAATTACCCACCTTGTTGTCCATACAAACCCCCTTTGATAGTTGTCCAATACACCTTAAACCAGTCCCTAACACCACCATTTAAACCACTTCAAAATCAGTCCATGGTTCAACCATGTTAGCCCCTTGACAGCCCACATTTGTCCCATATTTTCAGTCCCCAAATTACCTATGTGTGTGTGTGTGTGTGAGAGAGCCTAGTATATGTAGTTAGTGCCTATAGGTTAGCCTATTGTCTAAACTAGTAGGAAACCTATAGGAGAGCCTATGAGTGTGGTTTATGTGAGTGTATTTGGTGAGAGGGTTGTGTGTAGATGAGTGTGATAGGTTATGAGGGTAAATACATGATATGAGATAGGATAGGTAATAAGGTAAAACCTATACGTATCCTAACATAGCCTAGATACCTAGGATACCCATAATTCTTGGTAGATAAACCTTAGATAGGTTGATATCTAGTTACCCTAAGGAGCCTAGGCTAGTACCATGGGTATTTGCGGGGTTTCCTTGGGATTGGGCAAGGTATCAGAATTTATCTTGGTAGGGTAAATGTTAGTTTTGCCTAGGAATAGGGTATTAGTGTTAGGAGCCTAAGATAGAGTTAGAACCCGATTCCTTTGGTTGGTAATGATCAAATATGGTGCTCATAGACTAGTTTTGACGTCGGTTGACCTTTTTGACCAAAAGTAAACAAAAGTCAACCGAGGGTCAAACTTAGCCTTTAAGCGACCCGATTTGACCGAAACCAAACCAGAGTTGACCAGTTGACTGAAAGTCAACAGTTGGTCAACATTAGACTAGTTTGACTTGGAATGACTCCCAGTGACCTAGTATGACCCAGTATGAGCCAGTATGACCTAGAATGACTCAGTCTGACCTAGATTGACCTAGTTTGGACTTAGACTTGCATTCATGACTTAAATTGGTTTTCTTTTTCAGTATTTAGCCCTGTTTGACTCATATATCTTATTTTAGGTCTGTGATCACTCTGAGCGTCTGTTCACCCTATCAGCTCAGGACCACAGGCGAGTACATTCACTGATAGTTTTCATTGTCTTGATATCTGCTATATCCGATTCAGTCGTAGTGTCTTACTTGATTTCCAGACACGATATTTCACGGACTAGTATATGTCGGATCCTGTCATGAGATGTTGTTTCCGGATTACTTGGTATATTAGTACATGACTCGATTGGTTACTTGTACTTGTATAGACATGGACTTGGGAGTGGGCTGATCACCGGCTTTTAAATTCCGTGTCATGACGTGTTATGTCCGGATCCTTTATACTATTCAGGGATGGGGAGTTATTAGGGGTTGTGTGATCAAAATACCCACTTGTTGCTTTACACTTGTACTCGACACTTGTCCATAGCTACTTGTTCACAACTTTCCATGGTGACCGGCCTTATATTCACACTTGTTGCTTCACACTTGTAATTTGGTTGTAGTCGGTCAGATGGAAAGCTTAAACATGTTTCCCAAGCCGATCATGTGACGCACTAATAATTTAAGGCACCTTTTATATTTATTATCTTTGGTGACTAAGTTCTGTTCGGGAGAAGGGTTACAGTCCCGGTTCTTGTTTGGTTTAGGGGTTGTAACTCGGCTTCCGAATAGTTCCCAAGTCACCCTATATACATTCATATCGTCGTCCTTTCAGTACTCACATCATGATATGTATTTCCAGTTGTTTTTGTCTTGTATTTCATTACACTATCTTTTATAGAATTTGTTAATTCATATGGAACTGTTGTTGGTGTTTGTACTTGCTCATTTTTCTGACAGGATACCGTTGACAAATTTTACAGATGATTCAGAGACTGATTGCCCGACCTACTGTGGGGTTGAGTCTGATGGATTAGAGTTAGACCGTAGCTTATTGGTAGAGCCACTAGACTTTGCTCACCCTGAGTAGCATAGTTAGTTAGGTTTTCCTGGCCTGCGAGCCAGCTAGTACATTTTAGTTGTAGTATCTATTATCTATATTTTCTGAGACTGGATGTTTGTGTATAGCTCTAACTTGTGGATCTTAGACTCATTCCTGTTTTATCTATCATATTTCCTTTCCATGCTATCTACCTTAGTTTTGATATATGTGATTGAGACTGTATTGCTATATCACCTCCTTTCGGAGTATATATACTGTACAGGTACATTTATTTGTTTTAGTCGTAGTATTTACAGACCCTATATACAGCGTTCTACCGTCGATACTGCGGCGTAGGCTGGACGTAACCACGTACTCGTGCCCCTCTTCAGGGTGCAGGTCGTGACACGTTTTTGTGGTGGCCCATGCAGGTCAGTGTCGTAATTAGTGCGATCTCGTAATGGTGCTCGACTTAGAGTGCTAATTACGAGCCTGCGACTAGGACGTAGGATCTAGGGTATAGTAGGCGTTACTCAATCATATTTTAGAAAAATCTTGATCTTTGATTTCCATGACAACTCTTCTTGCATTTGAATTCAATTGTCCTCCTTTGATAATATCTTATCTTGTGCCATATTAATCTTTTAGGTTCAATTCATCTTCAGGATGACGGTGACTCGTTCTCAGGCAGCAGGGCCCAGTACAGTTCCAGAGAGGTCAGATCCGTGAGGTCTTCCACCTCCGTCTACGGTAGCAGCAGTCGAGAGAGCAGTAGCCTCAGTTCCTATCCTTCAGGCAGGAGTAGCAGCGGCAGTTCCTGGAGGTCTTCCACCTCCAGCTGAGGGAGCTACAGTTCAGGGAGCTGCCACATCAGTCCCTGCCCTTCCGGCGGGAGCAGCAGCAGCGACGGTTCCAGGAGGTCTTCTACCTCCATCAGCGAGACCGTCCATGGTCATCCCTGACATTCTTCCACCGCCGCCTCAGTTACCGACAGATACTCAGGGGATGATGGCCCTTCTGCAGCAGATGCTGCAGACACAGAGAGCACAGACAGAGGCACAGCACCGTCAGGCAGAGGTGCTGCGACAAACCATAGAGAACTCGTATCAGCTAGCTATGGCAGCAGTGGAGAGAGGTGCACAGACTAAGGTTCAGGGAGCACCAGTACAGTAGCAGGGTCAGGGGAGGCCCGGTACACACCTCCACTTCAGGAAGATGAACCCGCGGGAGTTCAAGGGTACCGAGGGTATCCTATACGCAGATGACTAGCTAGAGGATGTCCAGCGGAGTTTAGAGTTGGCAGAGGTCCCGAGAGGTCTGTGGGTGACATCTCCAGCGAGCCAATTCTTCTATATAGCGCTGACTTGGTACCGTACGGATCCGCATGCGTCAGTGAGAGGTTTGTCTTGGGGGACTTCAGAAAACTCTTTAAGGAAAAGTTCTACCCAGATGTAGCCTTGACAGCTTTGGAGGGGCAATTTGCCAGTCTGGTATAGGAGAACTCGTCGGTAGATGAGTATGCAGCAGAGTTCTTCCGCTTGAGCAGGTTTGCACCCAGTTTGGTTCAAGATGAGGGGTACAAGGCCCGGAAGTTCAGGAGGGGTCTCATTCATGCAGTGCACACTCGCACATCTGGACGACGAGACGCGACCTTCGAGCAGATCCTTATGAAGGCTCAGATTGCAGAGGAGGACTTCGACCTCAAGCCGAAGAGAAGCAGTAACGTTCTGGGAGCTAGTTCGAGTGCAGGGCCAGCGAAGCGCCCACACTTCCAGCAGAGGCAGTTTCAGCAGCAGCAGCCTCAGTTGTAGTTTCAGCAGGCATCGACGCGTGTCCAGCAACACCAGGGACAGGGCCAGAGGCAGGCCATCTAGTGTGCCTTCTGTAAGAAGATAGGGCACACCGGGGAGGTCTGTAGATTAAGGTTGGGAGTTTGTCTGTTCTGTGGAGCTCCAGATCACCAGATGAGGGACTATGCTGCCCGTGCAGCCAGACAGGCGGGCCAGGATAGAGTGCGGCAGGCTAGAGGAGGCCAGCAGGAGCGTGCATTCACCATGGCAGTTGAGCCCACTCAGGCAGTAGCAGAGCAGATAGCAGGTTCCAATCTTTCGATCTCATTTCCGCATTGCTTCCTCATAAACTGTCTTGAATTTCGATTCTATCTGTTCTTTGATCGTTGGATGAAATTTTGTTCTTATGATGTGATATTTTTTGAGATAAGTCGTATGGGCTAGGTCGCCTCGATTATGAGATTTAGAATCCTCTAGGGTCATGCTAGCAGGCAGAGTGAGGACATATAGTCGGACTATGGATGTATCTCTCGGGTGTAGAAATTTAAGGTTTTTGCTGCCAAGCTAGCGGCAATGCAAAAATTTTAAATACCATAATTCTAGAGGTTTGTACCGTAGTTGAGGACTCTGTGATTATCGTAGCCTTGCTCACTGGCATGACGAAGATTCTGAGTATCATGATTATTGGACAGACGCATACAATTATTAAATTGCATGAATTTTCTGTGTTTGCTTCGTTTTAAGTTTTTGGTTGATTCTTTTAAGGTGGATAGACTTATATTTTAGAGTAATTTTAAATTTTATAAATTTAGTCATTTAATTCCTGCTTTGATTTTTGAGATTTTAATCATTTTAAATTTTTAGCCATGACTTGTGAATTTGAGATTTTACTATTGTTTGATTTTAATTTCGAGGACAAAATTTTTTAAGGTGGATAGATTTGTCACCCCCAGTTTCCAGAAACAGGGGTATTTTTGTTATTTTTCACTTTTGAATTATCTTGGAATTATTTATTTATTTATTGTAATATTTTAGGGTTATTTGAGTCGGGTTCGAATTTCAGCTCATTCCGACTTGTATCGGGGACCCGGGGTAGTGTTGACCTCAGCAGGCCCACACACTAGTTAGCCATGGCCCACATGTTAGATATTTTAGTTAGTGACTAGGCTAATTATTTGGTTAGGATTAATTTGGATTAGTGGTTTTAGGAATGACTAAACTACCCCCGACTTAGAAGCCCTTCCATGTATTAACTAATAGATTAGTGTAGGGGACTTTTTGACCTTTCCAAATAGGACAAAACCTACCATTATGGCTGGCCACTTTTGGCATGGATAGGCACAAGTCACTTTATTATTTCCCCTTTCATTTCTCTCTCTTGTTCTTCCCCATTTTTTTAGAGAGCTTTCCCTAATCAAAGCATCACCAAATCCTTCCATTTCTCCACCAAATCTTCTTCCTTCCCTCTCCATTCAATCCAAGGAAGGAGCTCCTCAAGTTTGGGAGGATTCGGAGCTCGCTCGTGTCCTTTTGAAATATCTACGTGTCGATGTCGAGTCGGGAAGCTTTTTCCTTTGAAACTCTCTCCCGAAAGGTATAATCTCTCTTCTAAATCACCCCAACATGCATGTAGGATTATTTTGAACCCGTAGGAATGACCCCCTTGGTGTTGTGTCCATTTGAGTCCATTTCGTGTCCATTTGGACACTTGTAGAGGTGTCCTAGGAGTAGGATCGTGTCCTAATGGGGAAAACCCATTTTGGACACTTGTAGAATTATTTGTGTATTGTTTTATTGCTATTCTAATATTCATTCCAGATTTTTACATGTGTTTAGAATGTGTTTTCCCTATGTATCATATTCCTATAATCTATATATATGTATATATATGGTTATATATATATATATATATATATATATATATATATATATATTTTTTATATATATATATATATATATATATATATATATATATATATATATATATATATATATATAGTGGATTATATGTGGACATATTTATGTGGTGTGTGATCTTGGTGATTGGATGTGGGTACCTATAGGGGTCGGCCAAGTGAGTGTGTGAGTGTTTGTGTATTGGTGTGTGTTGGGGTGGAAGAGGAGTGCATGGAGGGTGTTTGAGGAAATGTAGAGGTTAGTGATGTGTATGTGTGTCAATGTTAGAGAGAGTGAGAGATTAGGAAATGGAGAGTGGTATTGTGTGGGTGCATATGTGTATATAGATATGTATGAGTGGTAGTAGGGTAGGCTTTTGTTTATATGTGTGTGTGTTGATTTTTGGATAGGGAGTAGAGAAAAAGGGGGCTGATTTTCCTAAAATCTGGACAGTCCCCAAGGGGGACTGTCATTGCCTCAAACCAGTCCAGATTCTTCACCAATTACTGTAACATTGTTGCCTCCATAACAGTCCTCTTTTCCCACCCAAAATAGTCCACTAATAGACACTTTTGAACCCCCAAACATAGCCCCTTGTATACCCTACACTGCTGTTCTAACTGTGCACAAAATCTGTCCCAAACATAACCCCCCATCGCTGTCCTTGCACTGTCAAGAACAGCCCAAATGCTGTCCAGAAATTGCCCAAAGGGCTGTCCAGATTACCCCCTAGATAGCTGTCCTTTACCCCATTAAAACAGTCCTCCATTTGCCACAAAACAGTCCCCAGTTTTCCCCTTATACTGCTGTCCAAACAGCCATCAAGCAAGCCATACATGGCTGTCCCCACTGTCCCAAATCAGCCCAGAAATTACCCTAAACCAGCCCCCACATTGCCACAGTGCTGTCCCCAAATTACCCACCTTGTTGTCCATACAAACCCCCTTTGATAGTTGTCCAATACACCTTAAACCAGTCCCTAACACCACCATTAAAACCACTTCAAAATCAGTCCATGGTTCAACCATGTTAGCCCCTTGACAGCCCACATTTGTCCCATATTTTCAGTCCCCAAATTACCTATGTGTGTGTGTGTGTGTGTGAGAGAGCCTAGTATATGTAGTTAGTGCCTATAGGTTAGCCTATTGTCTAAACTAGTAGGAAACCAATAGGAGAGCCTATGAGTGTGGTTTATGTGAGTGTATTTGGTGAGAGGGTTGTGTGTAGATGAGTGTGATAGGTTATGAGGGTAAATACATGATATGAGATAGGATAGGTAATAAGGTAAAACCTATACGTATCCTAACATAGCCTAGATACCTAGGATACCCATAATTCTTGGTAGGTAAACCTTAGATAGGTTGATATCTAGTTACCCTAAGGAGCCTAGGCTAGTACCATGGGTATTTGCGGGGTTTCCTTGGGATTGGGCAAGGTATCAGAATTTACCTTGGTAGGGTAAATGTTAGTTTTGCCTAGGAATAGGGTAGTAGTGTTAGGAGCCTAAGATAGAGTTAGAACCCGATTCCTTTGGTTGGTAATGATCAAATATGGTGCTCATAGACTAGTTTTGACGTCGGTTGACCTTTTTGACCAAAAGTAAACAAAAGTCAACCGAGGGTCAAACTTAGCCTTTAAGCGACCTGATTTGACCGAAACCAAACCAGAGTTGACCAGTTGACTGAAAGTCAACAGTTGGTCAACATTAGACTAGTTTGACTTGGAATGACTCCCAGTGACCTAGTATGACCCAGTATGAGCCAGTATGACCTAGAATGACTCAGTTTGACCTAGATTGACCTAGTTTGGACTTAGACTTGCATTCATGACTTAAATTGGTTTTCTTTTTCAGTATTTAGCCATGTTTGACTCATATATCTTATTTTAGGTCTGTGATCACTCTGAGCGTCTGTTCACCCTATCAGCTCAGGACCACAGGCGAGTACATTCACTGATAGTTTTTATTGTCTTGATATCTGCTATATCCGATTCAGTCGTAGTGTCTTACTTGATTTTCAGACACGATATTTCACGAACTAGTATATATCGGATCCTGTCATGAGATATTGTTCCCGGATTACTTGGTATATTAGTACATGACTCGATTGGTTACTTGTACTTGTATAGACATGGACTTGGGAGTGGGCTGATCACCGGCTTTTAAATTCCGTGTCATGACGTGTTATGTCCGGATCCTTTATACTATTCGGGGATGGGGAGTTATTAGGGATTGTGTGATCAAAATACCCACTTGTTGCTTCACACTTGTACTCGACACTTGTCCATAGCTACTTGTTTACAACTTTCTATGGTGACCGGCCTTATATTCACACTTGTTGCTTCACACTTGTAATTTGGTTGTAGTCGGTCAGATGGAAAGCTTAAACATGTTTCCCAAGCCGATCACGTGACGCACTAATAATTTAAGGCACCTTTTATATTTATTATCTTTGGTGACTAAGTTCTGTTCGGGAGAAGGGTTACAGTCCCGGTCCTTGTTTGGTTTAGGGGTTGTAACTCGGCTTCCGAATAGTTCCCAAGTCGCCCTATATACATTCATATCGTCGTCCTTTCAGTACTCACATCATGATATGTATTTCCAGTTGATTTTGTCTTGTATTTTATTACACTATCTTTTATAGAATTTGTCAATTCATATGGAACTGTTGTTGGTGTTTGTACTTGCTCATTTTCCTAACAGGATACCGTTGACAATTTTACAGATGATTTAGAGACTGATTGCCCGACCTACTGTGGGGTTGAGTCTGATGGATTAGAGTTAGACCGTGGCTTATTGGTAGAGCCACTAGACTTTGCTCATCCTGAGTTGTATAGTTAGTTAGGTTTTCCTGGCCTGCGAGCCAGCTAGTACATTTTAGTTGTAGTATCTATTATCTATATTTTCTGAGACTGGATGTTTGTGTATAGTTCTGACTTGTGGATCTTGGACTCATTCCTGTTTTATCTATCATATTTCCTTTCCATGCTATCTACCTTAGTTTTGATATATGTGATTGAGACTGTATTGCTATATCACCTCCTTTCGGAGTATATATACTGTACAGGTACATTTATCTGTTTTAGTCGTAGTATTTACAGACCCTATATACAGCGTTCTACCGTCGATACTGCGGCGTAGGCTGGACGTAACCACGTACTCGTGCCCCTCTTCAGGCTGCGGGTCGTGACATGTTTTTGTGGTGGTCCATGCAGGTCAGTGTCGCAATTAGTGCGATCTCGTAATGGTGCTCGACTTAGAGTGGTAATTATGAGCCTGCGACTAGGACGTAGGATCTAGGGTATAGTAGGCGTTACTCAATCATATTTTAGGAAAATCTTGATCTTTGATTTCCATGACAACTCTTCTTGTATTTGAATTCAATTGTCCTCCTTTGATAATATCTTATCTTGTGCCATATTAATCTTTTAGGTTCAATTCATCTTCAGGATGACGGTGACTCGTTCTCAGGCAGCAGGGCCCAGTACAGTTCCAGAGAGGTCAGATCCGTGAGGTCTTCCACCTCCGTCTACGGTAGCAGCAGTCGAGAGAGCAGTAGCCTCAGTTCCTATCCTTCAGGCAGGAGTAGCAGCGGCAGTCCCTGGAGGTCTTCCACCTCCAGCTGAGGGAGCTACAGTTCAGGGAGCTGCCACATTAGTCCCTGCCCTTCCGACGGAAGCAGCAGCAGCGACGGTTCCAGGAGGTCTTCCACCTCCATCAGCAAGACCGTCCATGGTCATCCCTGACATTCTTCCACCGCCGCCTCAGTTACCGACAGATACTCAGAGGATGATGGCCTTTCTGCAGCAGATGCTGCAGACACAGAGAGCACAGACAGAGGCACAGCACCGTCAGGCAGAGGTACTGCGACAAACCATGGAGAACTCGCATCAGCTAGCTATGGCAGCAGTGGAGAGAGATGCACAGACTACGGTTCAGGGAGCACCAGTACAGCAGCAGGGTCAGGGGAGGCCCGGTACACACCTCCACTTCAGGAAGATGAACCCGCGGGAGTTCAAGGGTACCGAGGGTATCCTATACGCGGATGACTAGCTAGAGGATGTCCAGCAGAGTTTAGAGTTGGCAGAGGTCCCGAGAGGTCTGTGGGTGACATCTCCAGCGAGCCAATTCTTCTATATAGCGCTGACTTGGTACCGTACGGATCCGCGTGCGTCAGTGAGAGGTTTGTCTTGGGAGGACTTCAGAAAACTCTTTAAGGAAAAGTTCTACCCAGATGTAGCCTTGACAGCTTTGGAGGGGCAATTTGCCAGTCTGGTGCAGGAGAACTCGTCGGTAGACGAGTATGCAGCAGAGTTCTTCCGATTGAGCAGGTTTGCACCCAGTTTGGTTCAGGATGAGGGGTGCAAGGCCCGAAAGTTCAGGAGGGGTCTCATTCATGCAGTGCACACTCGCACATCTGGGCGACGAGATGCGACCTTCGAGCAGATCCTTATGAAGGCTCAGATTGCAGAGGAGGACTTCGGCCTCAAGCCGAAGAGAAGCAGTGACGTTCTGGGAGCTAGTTCGAGTGCAGGGCCAGCGAAGCGCCCACACTTCCAGCAGAGGCAGTTTCAGCAGCAGCAGCCTCAGTTGCAGTTTCAGCAGGCACCGATGCGTGTCCAGCAACACCAGGGACAGGACCAGAGGCAGGCCATCCAGTGTGCCTTCTGTAAGAAGATAGGGCACACCGGGGAGGTCTGTAGATTAAGGTTGGGAGTTTGTCTATTCTGTAGAGCTCCAGATCACCAGATGAGGGACTATGCTGCCCGTGCAGCCAGACAGACGGGCCAGGATAGAGTGCGGCAGGCTAGAGGAGGCCAGCAGGAGCGTGCATTCACCATGGCAGTTGAGCCCACTCAGGCAGTAGCAGAGCAGATAGCAGGTTCCAATCTTTCGATCTCATTTCCGCATTGCTTCCTCATAAACTGTCTTGAACTTTGATTCTATCTGTTCTTTAATCGTTGGATGAAATTTTATTCTTATGATGTGATATTTTCTGAGATAAGTCGTATAGGCTAGGTCGCCTCGATTATGAGATTTAGAATCCTCTAGGGTCATGCTAGCAGGCAGAGTGAGGACATATAGTCGGACTATGGATGTATCTCTCGGGTGTGGAAATTTAAGGTTTTCGCTGCCAAGCTAGCGGCAATACAAAAATTTTAAATACCATAATTCTAGAGGTATGTACCGTAGTTGAGGACTCTGTGATTATCGTAGCCTTGCTCACTGGCATGACGAAGATTCTGAGTATCATGATTATTGGACAGACGCATACAATTATCAAATTGCATGAATTTTCTGTGTTTGCTTCGTTTTAAGTTTTTGGATGATTCTTTTAAGGTGGATAGACTTATATTTTAGAGTAATTTTAAATTTTATAAATTTAGTCCTTTAATTCCTGCTTTGATTTTTGAGATTTTAATCATTTTAAATTTTTAGCCATGACTTGTGAATTTGAGATTTTACTATTGTTTGATTTTAATTTCGAGGACGAAATTTTTTAAGGTGGATAGATTTATCACCCCCAGTTTCCAGAAACAGGAGTATTTTTGTTATTTTTCACTTTTGAATTATCTTGGAATTATTTATTTATTTATTGTAATATTTTGGGGTTATTTGAGTCGGGTTCGAATTTCAGCTCATTCCGACTTGTATCGGGGACCCTGGGTAGTGTTGACCTCAGCAGGCCCACACACTAGTTAGCCATGGCCCACATGTTAGATATTTTAGTTAGTGACTAGGCTAATTATTTTGGTTAGGATTAATTTGGATTAGTGGTTTTAGGAATGACTAAACTACCCCCGACTTAGAAGCCCTTCCATGTATTAACTAATAGATTAGTGTAGGGGACTTTTTGACCTTTCCAAATAGGACAAAACCTACCATTATGGCTGGCCACTTTTGGCATGGATAGGCACAAGTCACTTTATTATTTCCCCTTTCATTTCTCTCTCTTGTTCTTCCCCATTTTTTAGAGAGCTTTCCCTAATCAAAGTATCACCAAATCCTTCCATTTCTCCATTAAATCTTCTTCCTTCCCTCTCCATTCAATCTAAGGAAGGAGCTCCTCAAGTTTGGGAGGATTCGGAGCTCGTTCGTGTCCTTTTGAAATCTCTACGTGTCGGTGTCTAGTCGGGAAGCTTTTTCCTTTGAAACTCTCTCCCGAAAGGTATAATCTTTCTTTTAAATCACCCCAACATGCATGTAGGATTATTTTGAACCCGTAGGAATGACCCTCTTGGTGTTGTGTCCATTTGAGTCCATTTCGTGTCCATTTGGACACTTGTAGAGGTGTCATAGGAGTAGGATCGTGTCCTAATGGGGAAAACCCATTTTGGACACTTGTAGAATTATTTGTGTATTGTTTTATTGCTATTCTAATATTCAATCCAGATTTTTACATGTGTTTAGAATGTGTTTTCCCTATGTATCATATTCCTATAATCTATATATATGTATATATATGGTTATATATATATATATATATATATATATATATATATATATATATATATATATATATATATATATATATATATGGTGGATTATATGTGGATATATTTATGTGGTGTGTGATCTTGGTAATTGGATGTGGGTACCTATAGGGGTCGGCCAAGTGAGTGTGTGAGTGTTTGTGTATTGGTGTGTGTTGGGGTAGAAGAGGAGTGCATGGAGGGTGTTTGAGGAAATGTAGAGGTTAGTGATTTGTATGTTTGTCAATGTTTGAGAGAGTGAGAGATTAGGAAATGGAGAGTGGTATTGTGTGGGTGCATATGTGTATATAGATATGTATGAGTGGTAGTAGGGTAGGCTTTTGTTTATATGTGTGTGTGTGTGTGTTGATTTTTGGATAGGGAGTAGAGAAAAAGGGGACTGATTTTCCTAAAATCTGGACTGCCTCAAAACAGTCCAGATTCTTCACCACATTGCTGTAACATTGTTGCCTCCATAATAGTCCTCTTTTCCCACCCAAAACAGTCCACTAATAGATACTTTTGAACCCCCAAACATAGCCCCTTGTATACCCTACACTGTTGTTCTAACTGTGCACAAAATCTGTCCCAAACATAACCCCCCCATGGCTGTCCTTGCACTGTCAAGAACAGCCCAAATGTTGTCCAGAAATTGCCCAAAGGGCTGTCCAGATTACCCCCTAGATAGCTATCCTTTACCCCATTAAAATAGTCCTCCATTTGCCACAAAACAGTCCCCAGTTTTCCCCTTATACTGTTGTCCAAACAGCCATCAAGCAAGCCATACATGGCTGTCCCCACTGTCCCAAATCAGCCCATAAATTACCCTAAAACCAGCCCCCACATTGCCACAGTGCTGTCCCCAAAATTACCCACCTTGTTGTCCATACAAACCCCCTTTGATAGCTGTCCAATACACCTTAAACCAGTCCCTAACACTACCATTAAAACCACTCCAAAATCAGTCCTTGGTTCAACCTTGTTAGCCCCTTGACAGCCCACATTTGTCCCACATTTTCAGTCCCCAAATTATCTATGTGTGTGTGTGTGTGTGAGAGCCTAGTATATGTAGTTAGTGCCTATAGGTTAGCCTATTGTCTAAACTAGTAGGAAACCTATAGGAGAGCCTATGAGTGTGGTTTATGTGAGTGTATTTGGTGAGAGGGTTGTGTGTAGATGAGTGTGATAGGTTATGAGGGTAAATACATGATATGAGATAGGATAGGTAATAAGGTAAAACCTATACGTATCCTAACATAGCCTAGATACCTAGGATACCCATAATTCTTGGTAGGTAAACCTTAGATAGGTTGATATCTAGTTACCCTAAGGAGCCTAGGCTAGTACCATGGGTATTTGCGGGGTTTCCTTGGGATTGGGCAAGGTATCAGAATTTACCTTGGTAGGGTAAATGTTAGTTTTGCCTAGGAATAGGGTATTAGTGTTAGGAGCCTAAGATAAAGTTAGAACCCGATTCCTTTGGTTGGTAATGATCAAATATGGTGCTCATAGACTAGTTTTGACGTCGGTTGACCTTTTTGACCAAAAGTCAACAAAAGTCAACCGAGGGTCAAACTTAGCCTTTAAGCGACCCGATTTGACCGAAACCAAACCAGAGTTGACCAGTTGACTGAAAGTCAACAGTTGGTCAACATTAGACTAGTTTGACTTAGAATGACTCCCAGTGACCTAGTATGACCCAGTATGAGCCAGTATGACCTAGAATGACTCAGTCTGACCTAGATTGACCTAGTTTGGACTTAGACTTGCATTCATGACTTAAATTGGTTTCCTTTTTCAGTATTTAGCCCTGTTTGACTCATAGTATCTTATTTTAGGTCTGTGATCACTCTGAGCGTCTGTTCACCCTATCAGCTCAGGACCACAGACGAGTACATTCACTGATAGTTTTCATTGTCTTGATATCTGCTATATCCGATTCAGTCGTAGTGTCTTACTTGATTTCCAGACACGATATTTCACGGACTAGTATATATCGGATTCTGTCATGAGATGTTGTTCCCGGATTATTTGGTATATTGGTACATGACTCGATTTGTTACTTGTACTTGTATAGACATGGACTTGGGAGTGGGCTAATCACCTGCTTTTAAATCCCGTGTCATGACGTGTTATGTCCGGATCCTTTATACTATTCGGGGATGGGGAGTTATTAGGGATTGTGTGATCAAATTACCCACTTGTTGCTTCACACTTGTACTCGACACTTGTCCATAGCTACTTGTTCACAACTTTCCATGGTGACCGGCCTTATATTCACACTTGTTGCTTCACACTTGTTATTTGGTTGTAGTCGGTCAGATGGAAAGCTTGAACATGTTTTCCAAGCCGATCAAGTGATGCACTAATAATTCAAGGCACCTTTTATATTTATTATCTTTGGTGACTAAGTTCTGTTCGGGAGAAGGGTTACAGCCCCGGTCCTTGTTTGGTTTAGGGGTTGTAACTCGGCTTCCGAATAGTTCCCAAGTCGCCCTATATACATTCATATTGTCGTCCTTTCAGTACTCACATCATGATATGTATTTTCAGTTGATTTTGTCTTGTATTTCATTACACTGTCTCTTATAGAATTTGTCATTTCATATGGAACTGTTGTTGGTGTTTGTACTTGCTCATTTTCCTGACAGGATACCGTTGACAAATTTTACAGATGATTCAGAGACTGATTGCCCGACCTACTGTAGGGTTGATTCTGATGGATTAGAGTTAGACCGTGACTTATTGGTAGAGCCACTAGACTTTGCTCACCCTGAATAGCATAATTAGTTAGGTTTGCCTGGCCTGCGAGCCAGCTAGTACATTTTAGTTGTAGTATCTATTATATATATTTTTTGAGACTGGTTGTTTGTGTATAGCTCTGACTTGTGGATCTTGGACTCATTCCTGTTTTATCTATCATATTTCCTTTTCATGCTATCTACCTTAGTTTTGATATATATGATTGAGACTGTATTGCTATATCACCTCCTTTCGGAGTATATATACTGTACAGGTACATTTATCTGTTTTAGTCGTAGTATTTACAGACCCTATATACAGCGTTCTACCGCCGATACTGCGGCGTAGGCTGGACGTAACCACGTACTCGTGCCCCTCTTCAGGGTGCGGGTCGTGACAGTGCTCCCCAGGGTGAAGCTCCGTCTCGGATAAATCCCAAAGCCTTCAGTTCATTGATCTGATCCTTCATCTCCTTGGCCTCCTTCGGGTTGACTCTGTAGCATCCCTTAGAAATAGGGGAAGAGCCGGGGACTAGTCAATGGTGAACTCTATGTCTCGATCTGGGGGTAACCCAGGAAGACTATCAGGGAAAACATCCATAAATTCTGCTATGATAGGATGGGAAGGTCCGGGTTCTTCTGTGATAGAGGTGTATGTAACACACTCCATATCCTCCGGAGTTCGAGAGCTTTCAAACTCCGGCTCTCCAGGTGGGATGAAGACTACACATCCTTTGTGACAGTCTATCAGCGCATGCTGCTTACTCAACCAGTCCATCCCTAGGACTACGTCATAGTTGGGTAAGGGCATCACAAGCAAAGGTGTTATAAATAGGTGGCCTGATATGGTGATAGGGCAGTTACAGGTCTCAGTGATGGTTAGGGGTCCTCCACCGGTCATGATTCTACATATCTTTTTGCTAAAGCCCGTAACTATGTGGTGTGCAGAGATGAATTTTATGGATATGAAACTATGTGATGCACCCGAATCAAATAAAGCTAAGGCAGGATAGGAATGCACATAAATGAAACCTGCGATGATATCAGCTGTAGGTTCCTGCTCTGGCTCTTGTTCCTCTGCTCTTAGGACAAAAGTTCACCCAGTCTTCTGTTGATGCTGCCCAAATTGTTGTTGCTGAGTGGGCCGATGACCTTTCTGCTGAGTTGCTCCAGTCCGGTGGATCGACGAGGGGCCGTCCTTCACTTGGTGGGTGGCAGACCCACAGACTAGGCAGTATCCTAGCCTCTTCCTGCAGATGTTCGACTGATGCCCTGGCCTCTTGTAAAAATCACAGACAGGGATCTGCCTCTGAGGTGCTCTATCATTGTTCCTCGCCTATTGGTGCTGCTAGTGGTGAGGAGGCCGGTTGTTGTTGTTGTTGTTGTTGGGCTTCTTCTGATTACCCTGGAAGTTGTTAGTTCCAGGATAATCCCTCTTTAAGCGAGCTGGTTGACTCTTCTCTATATCTTGAGCTCGCTCCAGGATCCTTTCATAAGTCTTAGCACCGCCTGAGATTACATGGGTGCGGATCTCCTCTCTCAGCCCATATCTGAACCTTTCAGCACGGTCATCAGGGTCAGCTACCAAGTTCTTGGCAAAACGACTGAGTTGGCCGAATTCTGCTGCATATTCTCCAACAGTCATATTTTCTTGCTTCAGGTTCTGAAATTGCCTCTCTATCTCCCGCAATGTTGGGAAGAACTTCCTCTGGAACAACCTCTTGAAGGTGTTCCAGTCAAGCTGCTTATCCTGGAGTCGGGGTTCATTCCGATACCAGGTGCTTGCTCCACTTTGCAGTTGGAGTCCCACTGCTTCAGCCTTGAGGTCTTCTGGAAGTCGAGCGACGCTTAGGAGACGCTCCATGCTGTCGAGCCATTCGTCATCATAGACGATTCCCTCGGTTCCCCTGAAGGGT
Organism: Iris pallida; assembly: GCA_029216955.1. NCBI lineage: Eukaryota > Viridiplantae > Streptophyta > Magnoliopsida > Asparagales > Iridaceae > Iris > Iris pallida. The sequence goes on along the minus strand of JANAVB010020997.1, from coordinate 11,609,893 downwards.
CGAGGGTTCTGCTTCTTGAAACTCTCAATATCGCCAACCTTAGCAATATGATCCCCATTAATTTAAATGGCCTTAATGTTACATAAATTAATCCCTTAGATTTATGTTTACCTTGGCAGGCCTTGGTTCAAGTTGAGCTGCTTCTCCTCTTCCCAAAGCAGTCATAGCCACGTTATGAGCATTCTCCATGCTTTCCCTCATAATCACGGTTTGCTCTTGATGAGCTTCCGTTTGAGCTCTCTGGGCTTCTAGCACTCCTCGTAGTAGACCTATGAGGTCGGTGGGGTCCACAGGCACCGGTGGGGCAGCTGGAGTGGATACTACCACAAGGGGCTGCAACTCAGTCTGGGAAGATGATGGATCCGCCGTTGTAGCAGCATACATCCTACGGGGTACATTATGGGGACGGTCGGCCAGCTGCCGAGGTGTAGGATCCAGACTCGATTGGGGAGGTGGGGTGTGATCAGGTGAAAAATACCCCATCTCCAGCAGGATTTGTGGCCATATTCTGGAAGGTTTAGGATATAAACATAAGCAAGGTAGCCTACCAGTCTATAACAAGCAAAAATATTTATAATATATAACGGTCCTATGTTGTGATAAATTAATGTTCTAGTGTTCTAAATGTCTCTAGATAAACTTTTCCTAAGTTGTTGATTGTTTTGACCTGCATGGGCCACCACTAAAAACATGTCACGACCCGGTCCCAATTTCTTGGGTCGAATCGGATCATGCACAGCCTGCACCGTTGTTGAGACGGAGACAGTAAGCTGTATCACTCATGCAGGTAATCAACAACACAATTCTAATTGCCACAACTTTTAATGTTTCGATAAATAAAACTTGTCCAAACACAAAGTTTTCAAATACAACCCACAACTGAAATAAAATATTTGTTTTTCACAATATCATAAACTGGAAATAAAACTAATTAGCAGTCTCCTCATCATCCTCCTCTGGTAGAACAGCCGGGTACAGCTCAGGATCATAGTAACTACTAATCAGTAGCTCTGTATCATCAATAGGACCTAAAAATATAGTCTTCAGTCAGGAGGGAGCAAAGTACAATTCATGATATTTTAACAATTGAAATAATAATAAAATTATGCACTTTTAAACAATTTGAAATAAATAGTTTTCCAGCAGTTAAAACAGTGTGATGTGAATAGGCAATGAATATAACCGGATTGGGTTGTACAGTTGTATCCTATTGATACGATATGACTTATTCCCGTGTGTATGAGGGGTAAGCTAACACAGTCATTATACTATTTTGGATGTGGTCATACTCATTACACTACTCCCCCAGTACCCAACAGTTAAACAGTCAATGCTCTCAGAGAGAGTTCCGTGTTGCATCGTGGTTTAAACTTGCAATAAAACAATTACTAAATAATTGTAATCTACCACAAAATGTACTTGCCTTTGGTTATGACTGGATTTGGAATGTCTCCGGGATTGAGTTCAGACTTGTCCTCGAAATCCTACAATCGAGAAGTCTGCCTTAGATTTCCAAAATTGCCATGCTAGATGTGCTAGTTACAATCTCTAAATTTGACCTAGTCAATTTTAATCTTTATTATACTAACACAACAAAACTCGATTATCTAATACGTTATATTTAATTATGATGGAAAGATCATTTTATATTTAATTTCGAAAAAACTTTGTATTTGTCGATTTATTGGCAAAACTTGGTATTTTATAATTTATATAATAAAACTACATTTTTCTTTAAATGAAAAAAAACGTGAAACTTGTTTAAATAATAACTTGTAATTTTTCTTAATTTATTTAATGTGAGAAAACAATATTGATTTTCTATAAAAGAATTATTTTACTATTTCACGTGTTTACGTCAATCACAACCAGAAAAGAATAAAAATTTAACTAACTTATTACAAAACCACAGAAAATAATAAAACTGAGCTTATGCCCTTTACAGACCATTTTACATGAATTTAAATAAAAAAACTTGGTTAGTCTCTAAAAATTATCCTACAATTTAATTACAAAATAAAATAATAATTTAAATTGAATTGAATTAATTTATGAGTCTCAGATATTGGTCCAATCATCAAAAATAGCTAATGCCTTAACGTCCGGTAAAACCGATTTCGTTTGCATTTCGCTAAGGGCCCATTGACCGATATAGTCGTCGCCCAAAAATCCATTTTATAAATATTTTCGAAAACCGATTTTAAATCCATTTATAAAGTTTTATAAAAATTTCGGCAGCATTCCCTCTATTTCCGGGATAACCCAAAACTGGGAAAATGTGCCACAAACACCAAACACAAGTCCCATACCAGGGAAACCCAATTTCCAACCAGAAAATAATAATATCCAGAACCCAAAAATAATATCCACAACACGTTTCCGAAATTCGGAAAACCGAAATGAAACTCGGAAAACCCGAAATGAACTTCGGAAAACTGAAATTCCTCGGAAATTCCAAAACCAACAGAACACACAAAGAAAATAAGCCACAGAACCATTTCCGAAAGGAATTGGAAAACCAAACCACAGAAATTCCCAGAACTCTTTTCCGAGAGATTCTTGGAAAAATCTGAACCAACAGAAAACTCAGAAACCAATCCGAAACCAAAAGAACCTATCCGAAAAGGTTTCGGAAAACCCAAAAATTGTCTCGTCTATAATTTACCGAATTCCCGGGGGAAATTCGTGGACCAAAATTCATCATAGACTGAAAAATAAAAACGGGGCAACGAAAATATACCAAAAATTGCTCGGCTAGAGCTCTCAGGTGAAATTTTAGAGAAAAAGAACTCCACGGACACGGAACGATCCAGGAACACACAAACAGCGGGATCGGGGCCACGTAAAACCCAAAATCAGCGGATCGGGAACGGTAGGGGGTCGACGGCGTCAGGGCGGACGCGGACAGGGGCTCGTGGCCGGAGGGGCGTGCGCAGGGACGAAGCTTTGGTGGCCGGCGGTCGGCCTGGGACGTGGGGACAGCGGCGACGGGGGTCGCCGGGCTCGGACGGAGGAGCGCTGGGTCGGGCGGCCTGGCGGTGGCGCCGGGGAAGGGTCGGTCGGCGCCGGGGTAGCGGAGCTCCGAGCTAGGGCACAACTATTTAGGAAAAATGGTTTTTTTTTGAGATGGTGGTGAAAGAGAGGGATGAAAGGGTTTTATAGGGTGGAGAGAGTTTGGGGGGTTACGGGAACCCAACGGCCATGGCCGTTCGGGAGGTGAACGGAGGAGTCGGCAGTTGGGAACAGAAGGGTCGGCCGAACCAATCGTATGAGAGAGGTGGGTTCTCCCTCACTGATGGGTAAAAGAAAATGAGTTTAATGAAATTCTCAAACAAATTGTTTTAAAGTCTCTTTCTCTCAAAAGTATTAAAGGGGTTTAATTGTTGGGTTATACTAATGGCTTGGGTTAAGAATTTAAAACCAAAGGGCTTGGGCTTCAAATACTTGGGCTAAACAAATATAGTGGGCTAAAAGAAAATAATAGGAAAAGGGCTTTGAAAATTATAAATTTTTTCTAAACATTTTAAAAATATTTTTAGTTTCAAATTGGGTTCGGGTCTGGTCAGACAGTCAAAAGTCCAAGAATTTATATTTTTTTGAAAAATAATAATAATAACAATAATAATAATAATAATAATAACCTGGCAAGATATTAATTTAGCAAACATGCAATTTAATAATTTTCTAAAAAATACCATTTCCTAAATAAATGATTTATATTAATAATTAGCTAATTAAATATTCAATTAATTAATTGAAAAATGAAGGGTTTCACAATTGGGGTGAGATGTAATATTCAATGTATTAGGAGGTCGATTTTTTATTTGAATTGATGTATGAACTAGAATGTAATATCTTTTTGAGAGGGAGCATCCTGTAGATGCAAACATTCTGACGATACTAATGGAGACATCTTGAAGCATGTTTTTGGACATTGTACTCTTTTTCTTCGATGAGATTTTTTACACTGGATTTTTCCTTTGGAAGATTTTTAACGAGGCAGTGTAAGTCACACCCACTTGTATTTTTTGAAGAATCATAGGATTCCTGAATAATCATATACTGAAGAATATTATTGTACTCTTTTCTTTTACTATGATTTTTTTTCAAGATGTATTTTTTTCTTAGAAATTTTTTTAATGCGACAATAATTAAGGTGGACATCCAAGGGTGAGTGTAATGATTTGTGGATAAGACCAATATGGATGCCCTTATCTCTGTATATAACCACCTCTATCCTCTCTCTCTCTCTCTCTCTCTCTCTCTGTATATGATTAATGAGAAAAGCACCAGAGCATTCTATTCGACTACCGTCTTTCTCTTTCTCTTCCATTATCATACAAATGGTAATTTTAATGAATTAAGTTCTATTTATAGAAATTTTTGGGTGCCAAATTGCCAATAGTATTCTTATAATATGGCTGTTGTATATATATTTTGGTTATTTTCAACAAATGACCAAACTATTTCTTATTAACGTTTTGAAACAACTAATAAATGAGAGTATTTTAGTAAAATATTCCATAAAAGGACAAATATAGCTTTTAAGGGTATTTTACAAAAATTTTCCAACGCTTATTAACGGGATAAAAACGTAAATTAATCCTCCAATCGTTATATAAACGATTTATATAAATGCTATGAGACCCAAAAGAGAGATCGGCTTAACCCAGACCTGGACCCTGTGCTAACCAGGTTATCGACCTGATCGGATCTGACCGGATCGGCCGAATCCCTACATGTTAATCCGGTTATGATCTGACCGGATAAGGTCTATTTTCTAGAAAATGAAACCAAATCCGACTTGTAGAAAATTGTGGTGCCGGATCAGATGGGAGCGGTCCATTGACTAACTCAACCTGAATTTGATCGGGTTAGATTCGAAACAGGTTACGAGCTGCCGACCCATTACACATCTTCAGGTAAAGCTAGACTGATTTCCATCAAATTTGTGACTATTGCGACTTCCCAACATTCTAATTATATGGGCACATCCAAAACTTATCATGGCTAGCCCATTTTGAACTTTGATTTATTTACAAGTTTGCCATTGAAGAAAGTGATCACGGCTATCCCACTCTTTGGTATAAAAGTTAATTTTTCTAATTTTGCTCTTCTTCTTTCTCAACTCATCCAAGAAGAAGAAGAACAAGAAAAAGAAGAAGAGGAAGAAGAAGAACAAGAAAAAGAAGAAGAGGAAAAAGAACAAAAATAACAAAAATAAGAATTTTGATGGGATTTAAACCCTAATTTTCTTTCTCAACTCATTCTCACTATCTCCAAGTATAATGGGGTTAAACCCTAATTTTTTTCCCATTTCGAATTTCGATTTTCAATTGACGGAAAAGAAGAAAATGAGAAAAAAAACCCCCAAAAATTAAACCCTAATTTGCTGTTCAACTAGTGTAAACAAGGACTGTCCAATTTTCTGGCAGTCCTACAAACTGAATGGACTGCCAAAAAACTGGACAGTCCTAAGTCACAGCATGTGAAACAAAAGGACTGTCCATTTTTCTGGCAGTCCTAACTGTATGTTGGACTGTCAGAAGAATGAGCAGTCCAACTCACAACATGTGTAACTTTGGACTGCCCAACTATCTGGCAGTCCAGTATGTATGTTGGACTGCCAGAAGAATGGGCAGTCCTTTGTTAAACAAGCTCTGACTTAGGACTGCCCATTCTTCTGGCAGTCCACCATACAGGCTGGACTGCCAGATGGTTGGGCAGTCCATGTCGACACAAAATTTCTCAATTCATGAATGTTAGATTTTGATTTAAAAGACTTTAATTCCCATTAAAATACTTACAATTAAAACAAAAATGAAACGTAATGCACACAAGATGATTTAAACAAACAATTCTAGGGTTTCGGATGAGAAAACTTTTAGAAATAATGGATAATTTCTAGGGTTTCAGATTTTCTCAAAATTTGATCATAGCTAGCGCATTCTTCGGTGCCATCGTTCTTCTTCAAAAGAGGAGGATGGTGGAGGGGTGAGGGTTTTGGAAATATTTTCTTCTTCAAAATGGAATTTTTTTGGGGTTTTGTAACTTCTTCTTCAAAACTTCAAAACTCAAGAAGAGAGGGTGATGGTTTTGGAAGAGAGAAGGGATTTTGCAAATGAAGGAGAAAAAATGGGTTTGGGAGGTGAGGAAAATTTGTGACAGCCAAGATCAAAAAATTGAACTAACTTAGTGAAAAATAAAAAAAATTTGAGCTAACCATAATTCGGATTAGCCATAATAAAATTTAGATGTGCCCATATAATTAGGCCATTCTTTACTAGAGAAAGGTGGGAGATTTGACAACTTTCCCTATGCTAAATTCCAATGTAGGACCTTGTATTTCGCTTGAAAAAAAGTAGAAGAAGACAGGTTGCCTCTCATGTTGTTGCGGTGGTGGTAGCTTTTAGCTGCCACGTTTCCTTTTGCTCCGAGTCTGAGATACCTTGGGTCTCCAGAGCGCTGTAGGGCAGATATATCCTCGAGAACATTCCGTGAACAGAAAACGTCCGTCTGCTTTCCGTCTGTAAAGAGAGCGCAACAGTGAAGAGTTCGGCTTCGCCTCCTCACTCCCTCCCTTGATCATCATCTATCTATTCTTCCTCCGTTCCTCCCATCTCTCCGTTTCCCATCAAATACTGTACGTATTGTGTAGTCTCTCAGTGTTTCCTCAGTAGGAATGGCTGCCACTGCGGTCACAGCGGCCGAGAAGATTTCCAAGCTTCAATCTTTTGTAGCCGGTTTAGACCAGATCAGGTGCTAACAGTAGAAACCCTAAATCCTTCCTTCATTTTTTTTAGAAACTAATTAAATTTCCATATGTCTCATCATCTGGAATTAGTTGCTGATTTATTGTTATTATGTATTCCGTGTTTCAGCGAGAAAGATAAGTCTGGGTTCATCAGCCTCGTATCTCGCTATCTGAGGTAACCTAGCTTGCTATTTAGTAGACTTCAATTAGCTTAGCTAGCTGCTCTTATTTTTCTTTTGATACTTGTACTAATATGATCTATCGATCGGTGTAATCAAGTGGAGAAGCAGAGCAGATCGAGTGGAGTAAGATACAGACCCCTACTGATGAGGTCGTTGTACCTTATGAGACCCTGGCTCCTCCTCCGGAAGGTATGTGATATATACATATATGAGGGATCGGGATCCCGTAAGAACATTCATGCATGTTCTCTGGGGTTCTCTTTTTTTTTTTTTTTACCGTTCATATTAGATCAAAATTTTGCAAGAAAATGAATAGTTTAAAGATTTAATCTGAACGATCAAAAAATTATTTCGGAGAACATGCAGGTATATATATATATATATATATATATATATATATTTTATGGAAAAAAGGTAAATTTTATTCCAAAGGAAAAGCCATAATCTTACAACATACAGTCTGAGTGGGACTCCCACTCATCAACTCATCAATTCTCCATAATATTTACATCAAACTCGATGTTATGCAGAATGCCAACCGGAGGGGTGACCAGTCCCTCAAAGATCTGACGGTTTCGCTCCCGCCATAAATGCCAAACCGAAGCAGCCAAACGAACTCTGGCTGTTTGGAACCAATCCTGCCCTCGACCCCTGCTATCCCGGATCACCGTGATGATATCCCCAATACCTTTTCCGGAGGCGCATACTCCCAATACACGATCCTGCTCTAACCAGATCTGCCATGCCATAACGCACTCGAAGAAGATATGCTTTATAGATTCAGGCTCCAAACAGCAAAGCACACACTTGGGATCCGGAACCGGCACACCAAACGAACTAAGGCGATCTCTAGTCAAGAGGCGGCCCAGTAGAAGCTTGTAAACACACAACTGCATCTTCCTGGTCAGACCCTTGCACCAAACGAACTCGTAATCGGGACTCGGAGGGAAGGTACGCCGGATAAGGTTGTAGCAGCTACGGAATTGGAACTCCCCAGTTCCCGAAGATGCAACAGTCGGCTCCCAAATCCACCGATCCGCAGGCAAAGCCGGATCAATGACTGTAGACATAATGATCTCACCAAGCTCCTCAGTGAACCGATAAGAATCCGGCCTCCACTCCCCATTTCGAATGATGCGGCTACATGTCAGACCACGCCTGTCCTCCAGATGAGTCGGGGCTCTCCTGATGTCCAACAACGAACGCCGATCTAGCCAAGGATCCCGCCAGAGGTCCGTACCCTACCCATCTTTCAGGACCCTCCGGATAGCAGACTTGAGCACCCCCCTGTGTCGCAGGATAGTCTTGAACGTGACTGAATGGTTGTTGTCAGTAGAACACATCCAAAAGTTGTCCTGCTTCACGTATCTGCTGTGCATCCAGTCCGTCCAGAGAGACCTCCCGCTGATGAATCTCCAGGCCAGCTTAAGCGCAGAAGCCTCTCTAATCTCCAGCAACGGCCTGAGCCCCACTCCCTCCTTCCTGGGACGACAGAGCTGGTCCCAGGAGATCGCATGCATACCCCCCTCCAAATGAAATCGGCACAGAGTCGCTCCACTCTCCGAATAGTGGCCACATGGAGGAGGATGGACTGCAGCCAGAAATGGGCCACAGCCGAGATCACCGATCTGACCAGCTCAATGCGTCCGCCAAAAGACAGACCGGCGGCTTTCCAACCTTCTACTCTCCTCTGGACATACTCCACCAGACTATGGCAGTCCTGATCCCGTGCATAGTTGACTGTGAGAGGCACTCCTAAGTAACGCACCGGAAGATCTCCTCGCGATACCCAGCACATCAGCCCGCTCCTCCTTCCGGGTACACAGGGAGCTGAAGTAGATCCTACTCTTATCCCTGTTCAATTGGAGACCCGAAAAAGACTTCAAATCTTCCATAATAGCCGCAAGCGTCTGCAACCCCTCCGTCGAAGGCTGGATGAAGACTAGCAGATCATCCGCATAAATAAGATGAGTAACTGGGGGGTCCATCCTCCGAAACAGAGGAACCAGCCAACCACGGTGCACTGCCAGATCCATCAAGCAAGTAAAGTATTCCATAACAAGCGTGAACAGGTAAGGGGACAGTGGGTCCCCTTGCCTAAGCCCACGGTTGCTCTGGAAGTACCCATACGGAACACCCTGGATGAGAACAGAGAAAGTAGGGGACGTAATGCATTCCCGGATCAACGCAATCCAGTGCTCCGCGAAACCCATGGCGGTCATCAGATGACAGAGGAAGTCACGATTGACCATGTCATACGCCTTCCTCAGATCCAGTTTAACACATGCTTTCTCTCCTCCGGGTCTGCCAAATCCTCTCACCATCTTATGAGCCAGGAGGCTGTGCTTCGCGATCGACCTCCCCTTGATGAACGCAGCATGATTCGAAGATACCAAGTCCTGCAATCCCCTCCATCCGCCGGCACATAAGGTGCGTAATTATCTTATAAATATAATTACAACATGCAATAGGTCTGAAATCCGCCAATGCTGTCGCTCCCTACTTCTTTGGCACCAAGGTCAGGAAAGTATGATTCAGTTCTTTCAGGAGCTTCCCTTTGGTGAAGAATTCCTGCACCACCTCCACGACCTGATGCTTCAGAATGTCCCAATGTCGTTTGAAGAAACCACTGCTGAAGCCATCCGGACCAGGAGCCTTGTTGGGATCCGCCACCTTGATAATAGATTCCACCTCCTCCAACGTCACAGGAGCAAGAATAATGTCATTCCCATATGGGGTCACCAGTCTCTTCGTAACAACATCTGGGAATACAGACAGGTAGTCAGTCTGGAAATATAACTCAGAATAGTACCTGACCGCCTCGTCCTGGATCTCCGCCGACGTCCCCACCAGAGTACCATCTGCATCGAGAAGCTGGGATATGTGATTTCTATTCTGTCTCGTCCGGATAACATCATAGAAGAACTTGGAGCAACGGTCGCCATCCTTCAGCCAGGAACATTTGGCTCGCTGGGCCGAGCTAATCTCCTTCTGCAGCCTCAGGATGTTGACTTCTCCGATCAGCTCCTTCTCTCTAGCCGCCATGTCCCCATTAAGCATGTCAGCTTGCATATCTTGCTGCAAGGTCCGCAACTCCACCTCCTTATCTTCTAAGGTGGTCTTGGGCAACCCCTTCACCCAACTCCGAAGGGCTCTCTTCGTGGCCTTAAGACGAACCAAACGGAATTGAGCCGTCCCCTCCTGACTACTAGTAAGCCCCTCAGCGACAACCTCTAGGTAGCCCTCCGAGAGATACCAACTGTTGTTATACCTGAACGGACGGGACTTCCCAAGAGACCGAGCAGTAATGCCAACCCTGATGGAGGAATGATCGCTCGTCCCAGCTGCTAGACCCTCAGCTGAAGAGTTGGAAAAGTGAAGGAACCACTCCCCATTGCCCAGAGCTCGATCCAGCTGACACGCAACCCTGTTATGAGTTGCTTTGTTGTGCCAAGTCCAGATGAACCCTGAGCGAGACAATCCCCGAAGTCCCGCAAGCAGGAGGCATCTCTGGAAATCATAAGAGGATAGAGTCTGGAACCGGGCGACCACTCAGCTTCTCCCCTTGGTGCAGAAGGGCATTGAAGTCCCCGATCAAGAGAAGAGGGAGGCACAACGAGTCAGCAATAGATGAAACACGCGGGGGGGGGGGGGGGGGGGGCGCCCTTCTTGCCCGAGGCCCGCACCCCGCCGGCCAGGGGGTCCGGCGGCCGCGGGGGCGGCCTGCGTGGAAGCCCTAACGCTCTCGCTCCCGAATATATATATATATATATATATATATATATATATATATATATATATATATATATATATATATAATAAATATATGGCGGCGGCTACAGGAGACATCGGAAACCCTAGCTCTGCTAGGGCATCGCCTAATCGCGATGTGGAGGCGGCCAACCGCCTCCCGGACCGGGGGAAAGGCAAGGGGGTGGCGGGGGCGGTCGGTGGCGACCGGCATGTGGCGGTCGGCGGCGGCGGGCCGCCGGCGAAGGGCGCGGCAGCCGTTGCGCGCGTCCGCGCGGGCGCTGGAGCGCAGCAGGTTGACCGGGGAGGTCCGGCGACCCTCCTCCGGGGGCGGGCGGCGGCCGGCGACCCTCCCCAGGAGGGGGGGGGTGGCCGGGGCGGGCTACGGGCGGTGACTTCCCTCCCGGGCACGGATTCGGCAGGGTGTTCGACGGCGGTGGCCTCCGGGGGCTCCCCGATGGTGTTCACCGCCCAAAGAACATCGTCGGGATTGGAGGATGAGGAGGGGGCTTGGACTACGGTCCAGAATCGGAGGGTTCGGCGAGGAGGAGGGCAAAGATCGCAGATCCCTGAGGCTAGGAGAGGCACAACTTATTCGCAGGGATCGGACAGGAGGGCGGGGATAGCCAGGAGAGTGGGTCCATCGGGGGGACAGGCACACTCGGGGGAACGGGAGGGACACGCCAGGATTGCGTGGCGGCCCCGTGCGAAAGGGGTGACGGGGACGGCTGTCCCAGTTATCGGAGGGAGAGTTACTGCTGCGAACATGAGTGCCAGGCCACCTCCGACGACTCCTCCTCGGAGTTCGGGCCCGCGGCCTGTATCCTGGGCGGATGCATGCAAGGTGGGGGTCGCCAAGACGCCGGCATCGATGGAGTACGTTGCACCTATGGCGATTGGGGGTGAGCTCTGCGCCGACTTCCCAGCCGACGAAGTGGCGAAGGTGACGGCATTCTGGGAGAACACGTTAGTGCTGTATGTGTTGGGGAGCAAGCCCTTCTACGGGCAGATCAGAGGATATGCGGACAGAGTCTGGCGGCCGAAGGGGAGCATGGAGTTCTTCTCCAAGGAGAACGGCTTCTACTTCGTTAAATTTGGGTTGGCGGAAGATGTGACTCGGATACTCCAGGGAGGGCCATGGACGTTTGACGGCCGCCTCATTATTCTGAAGCAATGGACCCCTGACTTGAGGTGTGAGAAGGAGGTGCTTAATGCTGTGCCAGTGTGGGTTCGTTTTCCTGAGTTCCCGGTACGCTTCTGGAGTGTCCCACTTCTTATGAGACTTGCCAGCCTCATTGGCAAGCCGATTAAGGCGGATGATGCCACCGCTTTCAGGTCTAGGCTGATGTATGCACGAGTATTTGTGGAGATTGACGCCAGGTTGGACCTGCCTGAGCAGTTGAAGTACAGGACACCTTCTGGCCAGTTCGCTATGCAGAAGGTGGAGTATGAGTGGGTCCCCCCCAGATGTCCGGTATGTGCCTGCTTCGGGCATCTCCCGAGTGCGTGTAGACGTGGGGGAGCTTCTGAGGTGGTGCCGGAGGAGGTAGTGCAGGAGGCAGGTGGTGCTGATGACTCCCCCGTTGTGGACCAGGTGGGCTTGATGGAGGATGATATGGAGGCAGACTCTTCCCCCATCTCGGGTAAAGATAAGGGGTCTCCGACGGAGGTTCTTACTGGAGCGATGGTTGAGTATGTGGGGACGAGGACCATGACCACTAGGAGTATGGGACAGGAGGACAGGAGACAGGGAGATATAGACGCGCTAGCACTTCAGGTGTACAGTCGGAAGCGCCAGGCTACGGAGGCACATAGTGAGGACAGCGGACAGGGTGGGACAGAGAGAGTGTGGAAGGTCAATCCTAAATGGGTGGCAGTACTAGCACAGCCTCCCCCACAGGGGGACCCACACGGGGCCGCGGCCCCTGCTCTGCCCCTCCTTCTACAGGGGGATAGAGCTGAGGATACCAGAGATATGGAGGTTGCACTCTCCCCGGGTGCCCCTTCAGAGGATGTTCAGGGGACCCCACCCGCGGTTTAGATGTCGGCCCTTGCCTGGAATGTCCGGGGGGGTGTTCTCTGGGGAGATGGAGGGAGATTAGTGAGGTGCTGAGGAAGGAGCAGTGTGAAATCTCGATATTACTAGAGACTAAGATCAGGGGGCGAAAACTCTGTCCCGTAGAACTCCTACGGACTGGGTCCAGCTTCACAACCTTGGTCTCTGTGATATGGCGAGGATCTGGGTTAGATGGAATGGAGCTAGTTGGGAGGGTGAGGAGGTTTTCATGTCTGACCAGCTGGTGGTTATCTCCTTCACCAACAAGGGGGGGTTCCACTTCTTACTGGGAGCCGTCTACGGGCACAATGACAGGAGGCGTCGGGAGACCTTGTGGCAGGACATCATCAGGCTGAGTTCTTTAGCGAGGCATCGGCATCTCCCTCTTCTTATTATGGGAGACTTCAATGCTACGCTATACCGGGGAGAGAAGCTGGGGGGGCGGCCGGTGCCGGACCAGATCCTCTCAGATTTTCAGTCTTGCCTACTCCAGTCAGGGCTCAGGGACCTGGAGAGGATTGGGCACATATGGACTTGGCACAACAAGGCGGAGGTGAGCAGGGTGGCATGCCAGCTGGATCGGGCTTTGGGGAACAGTGATTGGTTCCGCCTATTCCCCTCCTCTGTGGCTGAGGGGCTCCCTGCGGGGACCAGTGACCACTCGCCGATCCTGGTGCGCTTCGTGGAGAGTCCCAGATGGAGAGCCCGTCCGTTCCGGTATGACAACAGTTGGTTCCTATCGGCTGGCTATGAGGAGACTGTGGCGGGAGGACTTGGCCAGGAGGCGGTCGGCACTGCCCAGTTTTGTATGGTTCACAGGCTGAAGAACGCCAAACGCGCCATCAGAGACTGGGTGAGGGCACTTCCCCGGACCTCCTTACAGGAGAAGGAGGCGGAGTTGAGAGACCTGCAGTCAGAGCTTCAGGGCGACATGATGAGTGGGGAGATGGCGGCTAGAGAGAAGAGGTTGGCTGCAGAGGTCAACACCTTGAGGCTTCAGCAGGAGATTAGTGCGGCCCAACGGGCCAAATGCTCCTGGCTCAAGGATGGGGATCGTTGCACCAAATTCTTCTATGATGTCATCCGGGCGCGTCAGCACCGGAACCGTATCCAGAGACTGATTGGCAGGGACGGGCGCCTTGTGACTGACCAGGTTGCTATCCAGGAGGAGGCTGTCCGGTTCTACTCTGAGCTCTATCATCAGACGGACTATCCCTCGGTTTTCCCGCAGCTGATTACGAAGACGCTGATTACGGAGTACGGCAATAGTCTTCTTATGGCCCCTATCCGGATGGCGGAGGTGGAGACGATTGTGATGCAGGCTGATGCTTCCAAGGCTCCTGGGCTGGATGGGTTCTCCAGTGGTTTCTACAAGCGCCATTGGAATATCCTCAAGGTCCCGGTCCTTGCGGCTGTTCAGGAGTTCTTTGATACGGGCAAGCTCCTGAAGGAGCTGAACCACACCTTCCTGACGCTTGTGCCCAAGAAGGAGGGGGCGACATCTCTTGCTGACTTTCGACCGATTGCTTGCTGTAATTATTTGTATAAAATAATTACTCATCTTATGTGCAGGAGGATGGAGGATGCTATGCAGGGTCTGGTATCTCGGAATCAGGCGGCCTTCATTAAGGGGCGGTCTATTGCGGAGCATAGCCTGCTGGCTCATGAGCTGATTCGGGAGTTCCACAAGCCTGGAGGGATGAAGGCATGTGTGAAGCTCGACCTGAGGAAAGCCTACGACACCGTCAACAGGGACTTCCTCTGTCATTTGATAGCTGCGATGGGCTTCTCCGAGACTTGTGTGGATAGAGTCAGAGAGTGCATCACCTCTCCTACTTTCTCGGTCCTCATCCAGGGTATCCCTTACGGGTTCTTTGGTAGCAGCAGGGGGCTTCGGCAGGGGGACCCGCTTTTCTCCTACCTATTCACCCTTGTGATGGAGTATTTCACATGTTTGATGGACATCGCGGTACATCGGGAGAGGATTGTACCGATATACAGTAGGGTCTCTCCGGTGGTCTCTCATCTCATTTATGCTGATGACCTTTTGGTCCTGTTGAGGCCTTCCATGCGAGGGATGAGGGAGCTTGCGGCAGTGATGGAGGAGTTCGGACAGCTATCGGGCCTTCGGTTAAACAGGGACAAGAGCAAAGTCTACTTCAGCAGCTCTTGCACTTTGAAGGAGGAGCGGGCCTTGGAGCTTGGGGTGGAAAAGGGGGACCTACCGGTGAAATATCTGGGGGTGCCCCTTTCCGTCAACTACGCGAAAGATCGTGATTGTCAGAGTCTGGTGGATTTTGCACAGAGGAGGGTTGAGGGTTGGCAGGCGGCTGGCCTATCGTTTGGTGGGCGTATTGAGCTGGTGCGCTCAGTTATCTCTGCTATTGCTCTGTTCTGGCTCCAATCGATTATGGTTCCTTTGGCTACTATCAGAAAGATAGAGGGCATATGTGCCAAGTTCATTTGGCATGGGGGGATCCATGCCATCTCTTGGGAGCAGCTCTGTCGGCCCAGGAAAGAGGGAGGTGTGGGTCTGCGCTCACTTGTTTCTGTCCGGGAGGCGGCGGGGATCAAGCTGGCATGGAGGTTCCTTCAGGGTGATTCTCTATGGTCGGCCTGGATGACTAGTCGGTATCTCCGGGGCAGAAACTTCTGGGTATGTGAAATTGACAACAACTTCTCTGTGTCTTTCAAGCATATCCTGAGGAACCGACCTGTTCTTCGGACGGCTATGCGGAGGAGGATGAGGGAGGGAGGGGAGACGGATCTATGGCTCGATCCGTGGATCTCAGGCCAGTCTCTCCTGGAGATTCTGGGTCCCCAGAGGGACGGCGTGGCATACAGAGGTCTAACTTGTAGGCACATCATCCGTGGTGGGGTCTGGAGGCCAGAGGCGTATCGTTTCACTGCTCCGTTAGGGGAGGAGATCAGACAGGTGCAGATCACTCCGACGGCACAGTCTGATGTCTGGATTTGGGCCCCTCCCGGCCGCTCGGAGGGTGCAGGGGAGTTCCGATTTAGCAGCTGCTACGACCTTGTCCGCACTCACTTCGATGATATTGAGGAGTACGACTTTGTCTGGGGGAAGGGGCTTACCAGGAAAATGCAACTGTCTGCATACAAACTGGTGCTGGGCCGGTTACTTACTCGGGACAGATTGCTTCGGTTCGGGGTTTCTGTCCCTGACCCTAAGTGTGTTTTATGTGAGACAGAGACTGAATCCATTGGGCACCTGTTCTTTCAGTGCCATGTGGCGTGGAGCATCTGGGCAGAGCAGAGCCGGAGACACTTGGGAGGGGTTGGAAGGGAGCGTGACTTCAGAGAAATCCTTAAGTGGATTGGTGATTGCAGGGGCAAGGAGCAGAGCTGGGCTAGGCGTGCTAGATTGAGACTTGCTGCATCAGTTTGGCATGTCTGGCGGGAGAGGAACCGGCGCATCCATGAGGGACTATCCACCCCACTGGTGGGCATACTTCATAACATTGAGTCGGATGTACTAGTAATGTCCCCCTGAGCCGGGATTGTATCTCTATGTTGTAACCTTATTGAGATGATGGAATAAAATTTACCCTTTTTCCAAAAAAAAAAATATATATATATATATTCACATGCATTACACGTATTTTAATTATCTTTTAATTAACTTTACTAGTCTACATGTACGTGTTTTGCACGTATTTTAATTATAATATTATAAGATCAGCTACCGTCTTTTCGTCTTTTCCAGGTGACTATTCACATGTGTGTGCTTCCTTTTACAATGCTAAGGGATTCGAAGTACTTTGTTTTTTTTTTCTTTTCTATTGGGAAATAACCTTTGGAAAATGATAAGAACAGAAAAATTTATTACCATTGAAACATGAAGAGTTGTATAGAAAGAGGAGACTTCATAGCATGCAAACTTTATTGTTTTGACTCTTAGACATAAATGACATGCAAGTTGACATGATAACATCATGTTTATAAAATACTCAAGGATACTTTAGGTAACCATATTTTATCACTGAATTTTTGCGGCGATAATGCAGATCTTGAAGAAACGAGGAAGCTTCTTGACAAGCTTGCCGTGCTAAAGCTCAATGGAGGTCTTGGGACGACTATGGGATGCACGGGTCCCAAGTAAGATCATATCTGCCAGACCTATCATGTCCCTTTGCATTTGCATTACTAACCATACATTGTTGATACTCCTGCGATGTCTCCATCTTCTAGCAGAATAATTTTGGATAATTTTCAAGTTGGCACTGCACAGGAAGTTTTCTGTTTGAAATGACATGATGCTGTGTTCAAATGTCACTGAATCATGGATGTGGTAGGACCTATGTTGTACGAATACAACATGGATATGGATTATAGTTAAGGGCAATAAGGATATGGTATACAAATATTCTCATATAGATGCAATATAACAACCTATGTTGCATGAATATGGATATGGGTCTGGTATGGACACCATTTTCCCATATCCTTGCAACATAGGGTAGAAAAAACAAAGACTTGATCGGGTAGTAGTAAGACAAACATCAACCATTAACTTACTTAAGGGGATGACTGTTCAAAATAGAACAAAGCCGGAGGCCCAACTGTACGTGGATCATAGTATTTTTAGTCTTCTTATGTACAGAACAACAACAGTCTTTATCCCATTTTTTAGAGTTAGACTATTTGAATCCTTTCTTCCATTTGGAACGCCCAAAGGCCATTTCCTTTGTAACATCTCCAATCAATGGGAGTTGCTTCTTAACTAATATTTTCTCCTATCATACTTAACGTATACATCTTTTGGTCTCTGTTACATATGTCCAAACCACCTAAGATGATTCTCTCATCTTTTCATTAGTTGACACCATTCTATGTTGTCAACATAACGATTGCAGTAACTCATGCACCTTGACTGACGAGGAATTGTGAGGGACGAAGAATGAATGCCTGAAGCAATGCACAATTTCAAAGCACAAAAAATTCAAACACAAACATAAATTGGTGTGTGGAAACCTAAACCACGATAAACCATGAGACGATTTGGAGTCAACCTTGAGAAGCTTTTCACTAGTGAATATAGAGAATGCATGACCTCTATCTAGCTTCCCACCACTGATTTGACAACCAATCACACTTCAATAGATGAGAAATTACAACTCCGAGAAATGCAAAGTTACTAGAAGACAAGAATGCACAGAGCAGTCAGCTTTGTCAAAACCAACTGGACGAATATCTGTGAACTCCCTCTTCCGAAGACGACTTATAATCTCACACAAATATGCTCCCCCTCTTCGAAATGTGATCTTGTAGAACTCTACAATCTCTCACTAAAATTATGTTAGGATGGCTACCATTAGCCCAAACCCCAAAACCTAAGCATGGAGATTCACCTATTGATTTGAACAAATACTGATCCTGGTTTGGTTAAAAAACTAACATACCGCAAAAATTTGAGTTTTTTCAAATTTTCAACAAATTCTCGATTGGATTGTTCTCTAATCAGACATAATATCCAAATCGGATTTCTAGGAGAAGAATGTATTTTGAAACCATATTGATTGTTTGAAAGTTCGTCTTGTGGCAGAAGGGTATTCACAAACTTACTGTGAAGATTATTTCGAGACATTCTCCCCAGTTTTCAGGATGACATCTGTGTGCGTTCTCCTGGCCTTAGTAGTCCGCTATGACTGACTATTACTTTACTTGGATGTGAAGAATGTATTTCTCCATGGAGATCTTGACGAAAAAGTATATGTGATGCAACCTCCTGAGTTTGTTGCAAGGGAAGATAAAGTATGTCATCTGCGAAAGGTCCTATACTGTCTCAAACAACTATCCCGTTTTTGGTTTGGTCGATTTACACATGTTTTTATCCAATTTGGCATGTGTCAATTGAAGAAGGATCATTTCGTATTTTACCGACAAACATTAGTTGGAGGGATACAATTTGGTGTGTACGTTGATGATATTGTGATTATGGGAGATGACAACCAGGATATTGCAGGACTGAAGAAGTTTTTGGGTGAACAGTTTCAGACCAAGGATATGGGATCGTTAAAGTACTTCTTGGGTATTGAAGTCACATGGGTAAGTAGGACATTGTAATGTCTAAGAGGAAGTATGTGATGGATATCCTAACCGATGCAGGGATGATGCAAGCTAAGGGAGCAACCTCATCTATGGATCCATGGGTAAAGTTACTCCTTGGTTGGGGGGGGGGGGGTACTGATGGCCAATCCGGATTAGTATCGTCGAATGTTGGAAAATTCCACTTGTTTATGGGACACGACCACAACGGAATCCACCACGTGCAGTACCTAAAGCCGATCGATCAGCAGGTGGGTCACTCGTATCAGTCCCAACTACTTCCATTGCCTGTAGGATATGAAAGTGGACTGCTATTAGAGATGAGATCTCAGAACCAACAATAATCTACTTGCACAGTCTGCATCAGAACGAAGGAAAGTAAGGTACGCCATGACATAGAGTTGTTGGTGTTGTGTTCTAGCCTAATTGATATCCGTTGTCAAAGGTAACACACGATCCACCTCATCAGTGAGTGCCTTAGGCACAAAAGTGATCCTTATGGAACTTGTCTCCCTGATCATCTCGGTAGACTCATCCGTGTTCTGAACCATGTATCTCTAATGACTTACAGAGGCGAGCATCATTGAGGAGACCGACCAAGTAGGGAGGAAGAATCCATGTGTTAAGCATAAAAAGCAAAATATAGGTGCCGAGTGCAAGTAAACATACATACCAGTGTACGGATATGTCTCTTGAGAATATCTGCTAGTGTTCTAAATAGCGATCGAGGTAGTCGCTATAGGTAGGATATTACTCTACTCATCATATAGTAGGAGTGATGGATTCTTTGTTGGTCATGTACAACCTTCGTGAGTGATTTTCTACACCAAATATATGACCGTTGTAATCCTTACGTAATCAAAGTATAGGTGCACACTCATAAGGTACTGTAATGACCTTATGTTCGAATACCAGTTGCACCACTGACATGAAAAGCATCCCTATTGACATTAGCTTACATTATCTATTTGTGATTCCTTTATGCAAGTCGTTTAGTGAACTCGGTCAACTAAATGAGCACCCGTATTTTCGCTGTGGTGTCGACTACACGAACAAGCTATGAGACGAGCTGCACTCAACACATGAGTTAGATTAGAGTATACTGACCTATATGTTCGGTTTCACCAATGTCCTCTTCTTGGACCAGTCCATTAGAGTAAAGCTTTTATGTTTAGAATAAAGCTTTTAAGGTATTCATATCTCATCCAAGTCATCTCTTGATAGTACCAACTCCATTGTCTTTACCTATGTTACCCGGACTCTCCACTTTAAGGAGAAGTACCCGTGTCGACCCTTTAGGACATGGGTATGGAATCCGTATCCGATCCTCCATGGTGACAATCGGATCCTTCATGGTGACAATCGAAAGACTGGTAGTGAAGTAGATAGTTTATTTTAATGTGGTAATGATGTAGATAGTTTATTTTAATGTGGTAATGGTCTAGATAGTTTATTTTAATATGGTAGAGTGGTAGTTAAGTAGTAGGGGAGCTGAAGGGACAGTCCCTTAAGGACTTATTCAACTAGTTGAGTAAAGTTTACTAGTAATTTATAATTATAGGTTGTCTTTTTACGAAACCTTAGTCATATCTCCGTACCCATACCCAAAATTTGGATCCTTTTTAGCCGAGTTCGTGTGTCCTTCAATTATGAGTTTGAAGGACCCGACTCTTGGATATGTATCCGTACCCGACACCCGTACCCGAGTCCAGGTAACATAGGTCTTTACTCTTGGGACTTCACCACATTATTGACAATTATATAAACAAGAATAGTCTAAAAATGATAAATAAACTGCTATTAATAATAATCAAAACGACCTATACATCTAGTAATGTTTGTACAATTAAAACGTCTTTTAAATAAATTGGTGTAGGGCATATCACTATCACCGGATTCATAACCTTTTAATGTGATAGAAGTAGCAAGTTTTTCATAGATGGACGGATCACAATGAGTAATCTAGTCCTATGTAACTTGATCGTGTATTCAACATTATCCATGATGGAATAGAAAACCTTTATATGTCATATTACGTTGCTCGAGGGTCTAGGGAATGTAATACTCCAGATCGCATAAGATGTATTTTTCTTAACTCTTATGACTAGAGTGACAAGCTCCTAATTGATTACTCACTATCTTAATAAGCTCTATGGATGCATCCAATACTACCCTTCCATAGCTCTTGGTGATATCTTTGTTAGAATAGTATCCAAGTACAATTGCATACTTGGGAGATGCTATGGTAATCTTAGATAAGTGACCATTTGTACTACTGACACATGGACTTCCCCATATGCATGAGACTCCAATGGGTCAGCGAGTCAGTTAAGTGAACTCATTATTGTAATGGGCATCTACATTTCTAGTTATAGTCCCTACTACACTAGTGACTTGTGAGAATAATCACACTCATCAAATGAGTTAATCTAGCATTTATTAGTCTTTCCCCATCAAACCAATTGTCTTTATGAACAATTTAAGAACAATGCGTAGAGAGGTCGAGTTTTATGATTGTGATTTATCTCAACTCCAAGAACTCGTATCGTGTTCGTCATATCGTAGTTGTTTATAAAGAAGGTTTATATATGTTGAATACAATAAAGCCTTTACTAAATAAATCTATTAGTAATTTACATGCACAAAACATTCAACGATATTTAATTAGTACAATCCAAAACATGTTTTAGATTGGCTTTTTGGGCATATATTATTAATGTCCCACTTGCACTACATCTAAGTACTCATGTATTTCATACCCTATCTTTCCTAAGTTGCGAACAAATGGCTTCTTTGGGAGTGCTTTAGTAAATGGGTCGGCTACGTTATATTTCATTCGAACTCTTAAGATTGTGATGTATCTTCAACCAATGATTTCTCAATCACATGTTAATGCTACAAGATGTATTTGGATTTCTGATGAGACTATGATTATTGATTCCTTAGCTTGAGCTACTGATCCAACGTTATCCAAGTACAATGTTATTTAGATCAACGATGCTAGGGACCACTTCGAGTTGAATACTAGGATTTACAGTATCCAACATTATCTAAGTACAATGTTATTTAGACCATGATTATTAATTTGATTTTGACTGTCCAAGATTTACAGTAAAATTTTCAAAATATTTTTTTTTTTTCATTTTGACAAATTTTGATGAAGTAACAAATTATACAAGTTTTTTAGTCAAAGTGTAGATAAAGTAACAAAATATACAAATGTTATGAAGCCAAATAAATATAATTTTATAAATATTAAACACTGCTACAAGCCCACACCACAGATCAAAAATTCAAATTATATATATATATATATATATATATATATATATATATATATATATGGAAAAGGGTAAATTTTATTCCAAAATCAGTCAATACTCATACAACATACAGACAGGATGGTCGTCCACCTGTCAGTCGACCATTTTTTTTACATCAAACTCCAAATTATGGAGGATACCAACCGGAGGGGTGATAAGTCCCTCGAATATGCGTCGATTCCTCTCCCGCCAAACATGCCAGACAGCGGCTGCCAGCCGAATCCTAGCAGTCTTGAACCAGACCATGCCTCGCCCTCTGCAATCTCGAATACCCGTGATGATTGCTCCAATCGACCTGCCAGAGATACCTCCGCCCAGCATACGGTTTTGCTCAGACCATATGGACCATGAAACTCCACAGTCAAAAAATAGATGGATCATCGATTTCTCCTCCAAATCACAGAGTGCACACTTCGGATTGGGGACCTGGATCCCAAAAGAGATGTCTGTCCCTGGCCAGAAGACGACCAAGGAGCAGGCGATACATACATAGCTGCATTTTTTTGGCCAGATCCTTGCACCAAATGAAGTCATAATCACCAATTGGGGGATTGGCACTACGCATAAGGTTGTAGCCACTCTGGAAGGAGAACTCCCCCGAGGTATTACCTCCAGTCACGCCAGACGGATCCCAACCCAAATACTCTCATGCTGGGATGGGTCGATCTCAATCCCGCGAATAATTTTACCAAGTCCCTCAGTTTGACGGTAGGACTCCGGACTCCAAGCTCCATTCCTGATGATGTGCTGACAAGACAGGTCTCTACCCACCTCCCTGTGATCTTGATCACCCATAATGTCCACCAGAGATTGGTGCTCTATCAAATGATCCAGCCATAGGTCAGTTCTAGCCCCATCACACATGATCTTCCTGAGAGACGATTGAAGAACAGCTCTCTGTCTCAGAATTTGTTTGAAGGTCACAGAGTGGTGGTTGTTAATACCACACCTCCAGAAGTTGCCATTCCTCACATAGCGAGACTGCATCCACTCCGCCCAGAGGGATCTCCCTTTGATGAACCGCCATGCCAGTTTCAGGATTGAGGCTTCCCTGATAGCCAACAGAGGACGGAGACCCACACCTCCCTCCTTCTTTGGCCGACAGAGCTGTTCCCAAGAGATCGCATGAAGCCCCCCTCTAGATGAAATCAGCACAGATTCTTTCAACTTTCCTGATGGTAGCCATGGGTATCAAAATAGACTGCAGCCAGAACTGGGCCAGGGCAGAGATAACCGATTAGACTAACTCGATACGTCCCCCAAAAGATAATCCGGCAGCTTGCCAACCTTCAACTCTCCGTTGGACATACTCCACCACGCTATAGCAATCCTGGTCTCGGACATAATTGACTGACAAAGGAACTCCCAGGTATTTCACCGGGAGCTCACTCCTCTCCATGTCCAGTGCATCAGCGCGCTCCTCCTTCTGAAGGCAAAGTGAACTGAAGTAGCCCCTGTTCTTCTCTGTTCATCTGAAGTCCCGAGTGTGATTCCAGCTCACCCATAATCTTAGATAACGTGTTCATACCCTCCAACGAAGGCTGTATGAACACCAGTAGGTCGTCGGCATAGATGAGGTGGGTAACCGGAGGCTTGACTCTCCTGTACAGCGGGACAATCCTCCCAAAATGGACCGCCCTATCCATCAAGCAGGTAAAGTATTCCATGACAAGCATGAACATGTAAGGTGACAGGGGATCACCTTGCCGGAGTCCACGGTTGCTTTTGAAGAACCCATGCGGAATACCCTGGATAAAGACCGAGAAGGTGGGAGACAATATGCATTCCCGAATCAACGCAACCCAGCGATCATCAAACCCCATAGCAGACAGAAGGTGACATAAGAACTCCCTGTTGACCATGTCGTAGGCCTTCCTCAGATCCAGCTTTACACATTCCTTCTTCCCACCAGGTTTGTTGAAGCCCCTCACCATCTCATGAGCTAGAAGACTATGCTCATCTATGCTCATCTATAGATCGCCCCTTAATGAATGCCGCCTGGTTCGGAGAGACAAGGTCCTGCATGATCTCCTCCATGCGCTGGCACATGAGGTGCGTAATTATTTTATAAAGATAATTACAGCACGTAATAGGCCTAAAGTCCGCCAGCGAGGTCGCCCCCTCCTTTGGTACCAGAGTCATGAAAGTGTGGTTCACCTCCTTCAGCAGCTTCCCCTCAGAGAAGAACCTCCTGGACCGCCTCGAGAACCGGGACCTTCAGAATATCCCAGTGGCGTTTGTAGAACCCGCTGCTAAATCCATCCGGGCCTGGAGCTTTATTGGGGTCTGCTTTCTTGATAATGGCCTCCACCTCCTCCATAGTGACAGGGGCAAGCAGGAGGCTATTCCCATATGGAGTCACCAATCTCTTCGTGATTTCATCTAGAACACAGAAAGGTAGTCGGTCTGAAAGTATAACTCAGAGTAGTACCTGACCGTCTCTCCTGAGATCTTGGACGGCTCCCCAATCAGATTACTCTCGGTTTCAAGAAGCTGAGAGATGTTCCGATGCTGTCTGGTGCGAATGACATCATAGAAGAACTTGATACATCGGTCACCATTCTTAAGCCAGGAGCATTTAGCGCGCTGAGCCGCACTAGTCTCCTTCTGAAGCCGCAGAGTATTGACTTCCCCAATCAGCTCCTTCTCTCTAGCCGCAAGGTCCCCATTTAACATGTCAGATTGCATGGAATGCTGGATGTCCCGAAGCTCCGCCTCCTTGTCTTAAAGAGAGGACTTGGGCAAACTCTTCACCCAAGACCGTAGAGCTTTCTTTGTGTACTTAGTAGGTGTACCATCCGATATTGAGCAGTCCCCACAACCTGATGCTCAACACCCTCTGTAATAGTCTCCGAGTAACCCTCCGATAGGAACCCGCTGTTGTTGTACTGGAAGGGACGAGACCTCACCGTAGAGCAATCAGTGAAACCAACCCTGATGGGGGAGTGGTCACTCGTACCAGCGGCCATACCCTCAGCCGAAGAGTTGGGGAAGCGACGAAACCACTCCCCATTGCCCAGGGCTCTATCTAACTGGCATGCCACCCTGTTGCGGACAGCCTTGTTATGCCAAGTCCAGATAAATCCTGAGCGAGTCAGCCCCTGGAGCCCAGCCTGAAGAAGACAACTTTGAAAATCAGACAACACCGGATCAGGAACCGGTCTTCCGCCCATTTTCTCCCCTCTGTGTAGCAGGGCGTTGAAGTCTCCCATCATGAGAAGAGGCAGATGTGCAGAGTCTGCAACAGCATCAATCCTGGTAATGTCGCTCCACAAGGTCTCCCGCCGCTGCCTGTCATTATGGCCGTAAACCGCGCATAGTAGGAACCGAAAGCCACCATTGTTAGTGAAAGTGATAGCAATCAGCTGCTCCGTCAACAAGATCAAGTCTCCATCCCAAGACTTGGTGTTCCATCTGACCCGGATCCTAGCCATGTCACAGAGAGATAAGTTGTGAATTTGGGCCCATAAAGATGGGGTCCGGCGAGTCAGAGTTCGCTCCCCTTTGATCTTGGTCTCCAGCAGGACAGAGATGTCACACCTCTCTCTGCGTAATACCCCACAAATCTCCCTCCATCTACCAAGCGAACACGCCCCCCTCACATTCCAGGCGATAACCGCCATTAATTAATAAGGGAGAGATTCTCCTGAATGGCACTAGGACTGGTACCCGGGGGTGGTACTACATCCATCTCTGTCATATCCTCCCTCGTCCCTGCTATATGGTCACTCTGGGGCGCATCCTGGGTAAGCATCAAGGCCCAAGCCGGATTGTCCACACACAGCGTCTCATCCCTATCCGTGTGTTGTCCCCCCTCCCTTGGGGAACTATCTCGCAGTGGCCCAACATGTCTCTTCCTACTGTAGAATTTTTCCGCAGATGGTCCGCCAGCTCCCCGCTCTTCTATATCCGAAGCCACCATGCCGCTGGTGACCATACTCTGCGTCGAGAAGATGACCATCGTTCCACGAGCGGGAACCGACTGGGCTGGCGCAGTCACGCTCGGATCACTCACGGCCTCCATCGGACGGTCCCCCTCCTGCATGATATCATCCACTCTGTCCTCCCCGGATAAAGGCTCCGTCGTCCGTGAAGAACCTGGCGCCTCAGTAGGAAAGGAGGGCGTGGACCTCCCTGGTTGAGCCCCTCCTGACGGGCATGAACTGTCTAGGTGACCGAAACAAGCGCAATGTGAACAGGTTGGTGGAACCCATTCGTACTCCACCTTCTGGGTTAGAACCTCTCCAGAAGGTACTTCGTACTCCAAAAAACTCGGCAACTCCCCACCAGCCCGAATCTCTACGAATATCCGGGCATACATCAGCCTCGATCGGAAGGCCGTAGCATCATCAGCCTTGATTGGAGTGCCCACCAAGCTCGCTAGTCGCATCAGCAGGGGAATGCTCCAGAACCGCACAGGGAACTCCAGAAAGCGAATCCAGACAGGGATAGCGTTCAGGACTTCCTTCTCGCATCGCAACTCAGGCGTCCACTCCTTCGGTATGATCAGCCTGCCATCGAACGACCACGATCCTCCTTGCAGTATCTTGGTGACATCTTCCGCTAGCCTAAACTTCACATAATAGAAGCCATTTTCTCTAGCAAAGAACTCCATACTGCTTTTAGGCTGCCAGACACACGCCGCATAATCCCGGATCTGACCGTAGAATGGCTTGTTTCCCAGGACATAAAGAACAAACGTGTTTTCCCAGAAGGCTGTCACCTTCTCAATCTCCTCTGCTGGAAACGAGGCCCGGAAACCACTCTCCACCTTCTTTGGCGGCACAAACTCCATAGAGGTGGGACTTTTAGGACCCACCGATTTGTAAATATCAGCCCAGGACCTCCCCGCAGGCTGGGGGACGTCCCTTGTGGGGGAGGGACGACACCAGACGGAGATGGCCCTGGCCCCTGACCCCCCCGGTCTACCATTATGCCCTTTCCATTTTCCGCCGAAGACACCTTGGGATGCCAGCCCACCGCTCTCCCAGCAGACGTCGCAATGCCCCGAGTCGCCGCCCTCGACCCCCAACCCTCTCCCGCTCGTCTGCCATCAGAGACGCGCGTCTTTTGGTGGCTCTGCACGCCCCCTACTTTGCCTCCAGTCTTCGCTCCCCGACGTCTCGTAACCGTAGTCCAGCCGTCTCTTGCATCTTGCACCCCCCCCCCCCCCCGAGATCCGGATCCAGATCCAGGTTGGAAGCCCGGTGTTCCAGTTAAATCAGGAACCCAATGAGCCGTCTTTCCCGTCGATCCTCCCCCGACAACTGCCATCTGCCCGCCCCGGCATTCGCTATAACCCTTCCGGCCATGACCTGTGCCATCGTCAGAGTAGCCGCCACCACCGGTTCCCTTGCCTCCGCCGGCGGACGTCCGCATCTGCCCGCCCCCCCTTCTTGGGCGCTCGCGCCCGACCGGCCAGAGGCCTGGCCACCACCGCCGCCCGCCTGAGCCACCTTGCCGACTCCCACAACTGCCGTGACAGCGGCCTGGCCACCCACGCACGCCTGGGTGTCCGCGCCAGCGTGGCCGCTAGCGCTCGACGGAGCGCCCGCGCACGTCAGGGGGACTCCGCGCGACGCTACCAGTCGGGCCGGCCCCGGCCTGGGCGCCGATGCCGGCCGACCCACTCCTTCCCGCGGCGTCGGGGTCCCATGGAGGGCACCCCCGCTGCTCCCGATCGCACCCTTAGGGTTTTCCATCTTTATATATTTTTTTTTTATTTTTTTTCCATCTTTATATATTTCCATCTTTATATATATATATATATATATATATATATATATATATAGGAAAAAAAAATATATATATATATATATATATATAGGAAAAAGGTACTTTGTATCTTTAGTGAGACAAAAAATAAGCTACAAGTCAAGTCCCAATGGGAGACCTAAAGTTCTCATCACTTTTAAATCATACTTTATGTTATGAATCAACCCAATAATGGGCGTAGTCACTAGTTCAATAACTCTATGATTCCTTTCTTTCCATATACACCAGACAACAGCCGCCAACCAAATCCTAGCTGTTTTGTACTATTGGGAATCCCGACTCCTTCCAGCCATGATATCTGCTACCACCTCCCTTCAATTTCGAGGGCTATGAGTCTGCATGTTGAGCTGAGAACATTGATTTTGCCAAACAGAGGATGTGAAAGAACAACTGAAAAATAGGTGATCCATAGATTCACAATCTAGCTTGCACAACTCACAAATAAGCGATGGAACCTGAACACTAAGTCTCGCAAGTCGATTCCGAGTAAGCAACCTCCCAAGGCAGAGTTTGTAGAGGCAAAATTGTATTTTGGAGGTCACCCCCTTCGTCCATACTACCTGTGCCAGCTCCATAGGAGGGTGAACCTCCCTAATAGACGCGTAGATAACAGAGTGAGGAAATGACTGCTGTCTCGTGTAAGTCCACACCCAACGATCTCCCTCCGAACTCTGAGGGTCCACCTGGACCTCATCAATCTCCTGACGAAATTGCTGCATCGTAGAGTGAAGATCCGACCTCCACGCTCCATCCCGCAGAATAGCACTAACCCATGGCCTCCTTCCCACTGCTGGTAGCGCCTGCTATCCCACTCCCTCCACCAAACTTTGATGGTTGATCCAAGGATCAAGCCACAAATCAGTAGTTGCTCCGTCCTCCATCACTTTGGAAATAAGGCTCTTCAATGTAGTACGGTGAGATAGCAATTTCTTCCATGTAACAAAGTCGTTGTTATTGGCTCGGGTCTCCCAGAAGGATTGGTCCTTCAAATACCTTCCCTTCATCCAAATCGCCCACAAGGAATCCTGTGCAAAAAATCGCCAAGCTTGTCTCAGGCCCGCAGTATCACGTAGGGTCCGTAAGGACTGCAAACCTACACCTCCCTCCTCTCGAGATCGGCAGAGAGTCGTCCATCCAATAGTGTAAGTCCTCTCTCCATATAAAGTCCGCACATAATTTTTCGATTTTACTAATGGTCGCAGTCGGGAGCATGAGGATCTGCAACCAAAATCGGGCAATGGCATATATAACGGAGCGTACCAGCTCAATGCGACCTCCAAAGGATAGGCTCTGGGCATCCTATCCCTCCAATCTACGATGTGCATAGTCCACCGGACTTTGACATTCAACCTCTGGCATAATTGATAGACAATGGAATTACCAAATATTTGATTGGTAGATCCCCTTTCTCAACCTCAAAAAGTAGAGCCCGCTCTTCTTTCTGCTAACAGAGTCTGTTGAAATATGCCATGCTCTTGTCCTTGTTCAGCTGGAGGCCAGTCAATGAGCCAAATTGCTCCATAATCGAAATCAAAGCCTTTATCCCACGTCGCGAAAGAACTATACAGACCAACAAATCATCCGCATAGATAAGATGGAAAACTTGCGGTTGAACCCGTTTGCATAACGGGGTAATCTGACGTCTGTGGACTGCCACATCCATGAGAGATGTGAAAAACTCTATAACCAAGGTGAAGAGAGATGGCGACAACGGATCTCCTTGTCGAATCCCTCTCGAACTGCGGAAAAAGTCGTACGGTTGGCTCCTCACTAATACTTAGAATGAGGGAGCGGATATGCAGACACGGATCCTATCCACCCAAGTACGGTCGAAGCCCATAGCAATCATAATATGGCACACACACACTCCCTATTGATGGAGTCATATGCCTTTCGCAGATCGAGCTTGACGCATACTTTAACCCCATCAGGTTTGTTGAAGTCCCTGAGCAACTCATGAGCAAGCAAGCTATTATCAGAAATAGACCGTCCCTTCACAAAAGCCGCTTGGTTGCTAGACACCAAGTCCTGCATAATCTGCTCCATACGTTTGCACATCAAGCGAGTGATAATTTTATATAAATAATTGCAGCAGGCGATAGACCGGAAATCGCTGA
The DNA here is from genome assembly GCA_029216955.1 of Iris pallida. Taxonomy (NCBI): domain Eukaryota; kingdom Viridiplantae; phylum Streptophyta; class Magnoliopsida; order Asparagales; family Iridaceae; genus Iris; species Iris pallida. Next base: position 11,579,867 of record JANAVB010020997.1, on the reverse strand, counting down.
GAGACGTCGCTCCTTCGGAATCAAAGTTAGAAAGGTATGATTGAGCTCCCTAAACAGTTTGATGTTATCAAAGAAGTCTCCGACGATCACTATGACCTCCTCTTTCAGAATATTCAAATGAACTTTATAGAAGTGACTCTCAAAACCATCTAGGCCAGAGGATTTATTGGAGTCCGCATGACGCATAATAGCTTTAATCTCCTTCATCATCACAGGTGCACGCAGTACATTATTATCCAACAGAGTAACTAGTCTCTTGCATACAATATCCGGAGAGTCAGATACATAGGAATTTTGATTATATAACTCAGTATAATACCTGACCGCTTCCTCCTGCAGTGCATTAGCATTGACCACCTCCTTGCCATCTGTTCCATATAGTTTTGAAATATGATTCCGATGCTGGCGAGCCCGGAGCATTTGTCACCATCACGCAACTATCTGCATTTGGCTCGTTGAGCCAGGTCAATTTCTTCCAGTGTGCGAAGAGCCCCCAACTCCTGACAAAGATCATGCTCCGTCGCTGCAATGTCACTATTGAGGATATCCCCCTGTAAAGCCTCCTGAGCCGCCCGAAGCTGCTCCTCCTTATCAGTGAGTTGAGTATAGCGTGTCCTTCTCGTCCAAAACTTCAAATCGGCCTTCACCCGCTGAACCATACGGAATTGAGGGTTTCCTGAATAGGAGCGCCCTAACCTGCCTGGAAAACCTTAGCGTAGCCGTCCATACCACTCCACTTGTTGTATCTAAAAGGATGCGTATTTTGGGGAGTTGTCGCCGTTAGATGGACGCGGACATGCGAATGATAACTCGTGCTTGCCGGGAGACACTCAACAAGCGCATAAGGGAACATAGCTAACCACTCCCTATTCCCTAATGCACGATCAAGTTGACAAGCAACTCGTTTGTGGGTAGCTTTGTTAAATGTGACCCATCCTCTCCAACACCTAGAGACCAGATCGCGAAGGCATTGCTGAAAGTCCTGTAGTACTCCATCTGGTACAAGCCAATCCCCTACTTTTTCATGTCGGAAAAGGATGGCGTTGAAGTCCCCGATAAACAACAACGGCAATTTATACTGGTGTTCAGCTACAATACTGACATGAATGATTTCCTTCCATAAGGCCTCCTGAAGTCGTCTATCGTTGTTGCCATGCACCGCTCCCAAGATGAAAGCCATCCCTCCTTTATTCGTGAATAAGACGACAGTCGGTTCTGACAAATGAAGTACCTGTCCAGCCCAACTTTTGTTGTCCCAACTCACCCAGATGCGCGCCACCCCTTCTACCTCCAAGTTGTGCACCTGATTCCACTGATGTTGGGTCCTGCGTTGCAGCAATCTAGGAGACTTAATTTTAGTCTCCAATAATGCTACAATAGAACATGCTTCCTGCCTCAAAACATCTCTAATCTCCCTCAGTTTCTCAATCGCACACGTGCCTCAGACGTTCCAAGATAGAATAGACATTTAAAATCTAGAGAACGACCCCTCAATATCTCTAGAGCTGCCTTTAGGGGAGATAGCGTGCTCCATCTGACCTTCAGCTTGTACGGAACACTCCTACTGAGTCCTCCACCACTCTCACAATGGTCCTTCCATTTGGAATTATCTACACATAAATCAGATGTACCCATAGGCGAAGCCCCCAACACGACCTGCCCCCTACCCTCTTTGGAAATGATCGCTCGACGCTTCCTGCTTGTGCTCTCCTCCGACGGTTTGCTGCCATCTCCAATCACCTTCTTTCCCGAACACCCCCCCTTTATGCCTTCCCTGGCTGTCATTACGACCGCCTACAGACTTGTGTCGTCTGGACTGGAAAACAATGGTTTGTCCAGGTGTAAACCCTTTCTCGAAATTAGTCGCTGCTCCCCTCGTTGTCTACCCGTACCTATCCATCTCCGTTCTATTTTCGACTCCCATACCATTGGCAGGCTGGCCTCCGAGATCACCTGCTCCTCCGTGCTTTTGCACTACCTGATCCGTCCACTGAGAGAGGGTTTCCATGGTCAACAGTGCCCACTTCCTCGTTGGATTGTAGTCCCTCCATCATTAAGGTATCCTACTCCTGAAGACAAGGTTCCCCAACACCATCACATGGCCCTCTGTTACTATTAATATCAATCTCCCCCTGCCCCCTATCAATCGGTGGGTCCCTCGGCCTCTTCGATCGGACATCCCTTCGAAGGGTGACCAAAGCATTTACAATGATAACAAACAGGTGGCAAAAGCTCATACTGTACCGTCTGACGGAAGATTCCACCTGAAGGCACCTCATATTCAACTAAAGGAGGAAGATCAGCGCTCGCTTCTACTTCTACAAAGATCCGAGCATAATTCATACGGGTTCTGTACGCATTAGGTTCATCAGCCTTGATTGGTTTGCCAGTGACACTAGCAATCTTCATCATCATAGAGATGCTCCAGTAGTTAGCCGGTAGACCTGGTAATCTGATCCAGATAGGAACGGTAAGAACTTCACGTTCATAGGTTGATTCGGGCGACCATGCTTTCATAATGATAAGTTTGCCATCAAAAGTCCACGGTCCTCCCTGTAAAACACGTTCCATGTCCTCCTGCAAGCAGAAACGCACGAGATAGAAGCCGTTTTCTCGTGAGAAAAACTCCATACCTCTCAACCTCCATACCCGCGCCGTGTACGCGAGAATCTTCCCAAAGAACGGTCTTGGGCAAAGCACGTATAGAATGACCGAGTTGTGCTAGTATTCCGCGGTCTCAGCAAGATCTTCCTCCGTCAGGGTCGCTCGCAGTGTTGTGCCTACCATCTTCGGCTGGACGTAGGACATCTGTTTCGGCAAGCTATTCCCCCTACCACTCAACATGTTAGCGTAGGATTTCGGACACCAAAATTGTGTTGTTCTCCAGCACATTGCTTGTCCTTATCAGCGGCTGACTATCTTTGTGGTTGAGGCACAGGTGGTATGAAGACGTTATTCGGGGTTGGACGAGAACTCCCATCTTGCCTCCTAGTCACCCCAGACCCTGCTTCGTTATTATTGCCTCCTAGCCTCCAGGTTACCTGTCGTTGTGCACTACCCCTAGGTTGATCACCACCCGAGGCCCCATCCCGCCGGCGTGCCTCGCCATCCCCTTTGGGGTTACGCCTCCCAACCACCATTATCCACATCCTCCTCCAAGGCCTTATTGTTCTGGTTCTGTCGATCACCATGACCGAAGACACCTACGCTGCCCCCTCCCTCGGCCGCTACTCCTCCGGTCAATCGACCTCCTCCACTGTCCGCACCTCCCGTAGCCATGCCCCCTGGCCCTCACCTGGGCCACTGCCTCCACCGGAGGCTGCGCCCCCACCTGTGGTCGCGCCTTCGGTCTATCCGCCACCCTGCACCCCGCCTGGGCCCGCGCCACCGCCTGAGGCCGTGCCCCGCGCCCCACCTGGGCCTGCGCCTCCGCCTGAGGCCGCGCCCCCGCGCCCTCCCGGGGCCAAGGTCGTGCCTGTGCTTCTGCTGGAGGTCGCGCCCCCGGTCGGTCCGCCACCGCCCGTGGCTGCGCCACCACTGACTGCCCCGCTTCCGGCTGCGCCCGAGTCCTACGGAAGAGATCCCCTAGGGTTCACTCGGTCTCCTCTAGGGTTTTCCTGCTCCATTATATATATATATATATATATATATATATATATATATATATATCATGCTATAATTTTCTGTGGATGCCTCATGCTAGACTGGAGGAGTTTGATTTCATTTGTTTTGGCAGATTGGTCCGAAAAATGTAACTGTGCATGTATAAAGTGTTGTTGGACGGCTTCTGACCATGGATATGCTTGCTCAGTTTGGTGTTCAACTCAATTCATAAAGATGTGTCCTATGTAATGAACATGATGGATCGATATGTCATCTATTCTTTGAATGCATGTCGTCTTGGTCCATGTGGCAGGCATATAATAGTAGAGGACTGGGTGTTGCACTGACTTGAGGGGAATTGATGACATTATTGTTTGGATCAGGGCAAGAAGACATCATGGTGGGATATGATATATGGAGGCACGGATCAGACTTGCTGCGTTAGTTTGGCATGTATGGTATATATATATATATATATATATATATATATATATATATATATATATATCATGCTATAATTTTCTGCGGACGGCTTATGCTAGACTGGAGGAGTTTGATTTCATTTGGATTAGCAGATTGGTCCGAAAAATGCAACTGTGCATGTATAAAGTGTTGTTGGGACGACTTCTGACCATGGATAGGCTTGCTTAGTTTGGCGTTCAACTCAATTCATAAATGTGTCCTATGTAATCAACATGATGGATCGATATGTCATCTATTCTTTGAATACGTGTCGTCTTGGTCCATGTGGCAGGCACATAGTAGTAGAGAACTGGGTGACTGTACTGACTTGAGAAAAATTGGTGACATTATTGCTTGGATCAGGGTAAGAAGATATCGTGGTGGGATATGGTATATGGAGGCACGGACGAGACTGTGTCGGTTTGGCACGTATGGAGAGAGCGAAAGAGACGGATTTTTGAGGGACTCACTACCTCCCTTATTCAGTGTTCTAAAAATCGGCCTAGGCGGCCGCACCGAAAAGGCCCTAGGCGGCCGGCCTAGGCGCTGGGCGGGCCTAGGCGCCCTAGTCGGACCTAGCCGGCTCTAGTCGGCCGGTTTTGGCCACATTTTTTTAAAATTTTCAAAAAAAAAAACATATTTGACAAAATAAAATACTTAGCCGCCGTCGCCGTCGTCGCCGCCGTCGTTGCCGCCGCCGCCGCCTGCTGTTGCAGCTGCTGCTATTGTTGTTGTTGTTGCTGTTGTTGTTGCTGTCGTCGTCGTTGAGGGGAGGAGGAGGGGAGAGTGGAGCGGAGGGGAGGAGGAGACGGGAGCGGAGGGAGGAGGAGAGAGGGGAGCGGAGGGGAGAGCGGAGGGGAGGAGGAGAGAGGGGAGCGGAGGGAGAGTGGAGGGGAGGAGGAGAGGAGAGAGGGGAGAGGAGAAGTCTGCTGTGCAGACTCTCTCCTCTCCTCCCCCTTATATATATACATTTTTTTCTAAGTTAAAAAAAAAATTTGAAAGAAAAAATGTTTGAAGGATTCGAAACCCTAACCTCACCAGTAGAAGACTTAAGTATAGTTATGCTAGCCATAAAGGCTCAATAGTTTTTGTATCTATAGATCACATACATGTTATATATATATATATACTCATCCACTTAGGGAAAAAAAAAATCAAATCGGCCCCTAGTCGCTAGTCGGGCCCTCAACGCACCGACTCCGCCTAGCGAAATCTATAACATTGCCCCTATTAGAATTTTACATAATATCGATTTTGATGTATTTGCTTTGAAGAGGCTACCGAGGCTTGAGATTGTGACAATTGTAGTTGATATTTTGATTATATGAAATTTACCTTATTTAAAAAAAATGTCGAAAAATGGTAATTGGTATTAGTCTATAAATAAAGCCGACTAAAAACTCACCAAACACAACTTCACGTCTGATTATCTCGCGTCGAAGGCATCAGATCACTGATACATAAAGATCTTATCTAAGATACTCTCATGTATGACTACACCTATTTATCCTAGAGCTGGGTGGTCTGGTAGCCAACATCTTCTTGAAGTTCTTTTCGTGTGTCCCCTTCACCTTTTCACCTTCTCTTTTCCTTCCATGGGGGTTAATCTTAGTTTGGCCCCCTTTAGTAACATTGGAGCTATTTTGCAAAGGCAACATATCTTCATCTACTTTGGCTTTGGGCTCGTCTAGAATCCTTGAATGTAGCTCCTCTTTCTTGACACTCTATGGCATGCTGTAGAAGCCACGTGTCATCCTGGTGACCCAGACGAGACGGGCTGCTTTATTATATGCACCCACTCCTTTACTTCTGTCTTGCCTAGGGTTCTTGCATCTGCCCCTTATTGTCCATGATCATTCATGACGGTATTAGTCCAGATGTCGTTACGAATGACCATAGGCAACGGACCACGTATAGATGGCCCATCCTTGGAACTCTCTCCCAAGCCCCAAGCTTAGCGCAATTGGGCCCGTCGTTCCTTCGATGGGACTTTTAGTTTGGGAGTCTTCATGAACCGTCACTACTTGTGCTGCTCTATCGCTCTTATTTCTTGCTGATCTTTTTGAACTTCTTATAAGAGGTAACTTGTCTCCCTAATGCAGTCCGTCTCTGGAGGATTTATTCGTATATTGAGCATCCCGATACCCAAAGCTGCACCACTTGGTGCAGTGTCCTGGCACCCACTTGCATAAAAGTCTCACCTGACGCCATCCGAATCTATACTTTGTTTGGCAGGTTCTCGGTTGCGTCTTCTTTGATAAAAAAACTCGACAAAAGTGAGCCTCTGTCGTTGAGCCATCTGCAGCGACGTGCCAATCAGGTTGGCCAATTTCATTATGGCAAGTGTGTTCCATAGCAGAGGTGAGGGAACCTGACCCATATCGGAACATTAGAGAGTCGGTCTCTCTCAAACCTTGCCGATAGTTCCCATCGTTGCAGGATGGCCAATCGCCTGTGAAACATCCATGGGCCTCAGCCTCCTTCTAGAACCGATTCAGATTATCTTCAAATTCAAACTTGAAGATGAAGAACTCATTCTCTCACGAGTATACGTTTATTGCACCCCGCAGTTGCCAAGGGAACCGGTTCATGTCGGTTTTCAAAGCCCAAAACTGAAACCTGAACCGAATAACCGAAATTTAATAGCCAAAAAAAAAAAAAACCAAACCTAAATTGGAAAACCGAACCAAATTATTTATATCGGGTCGCTTTTCAGTTTTGGACCGAGATATGCTCATGCATGCTCAGGCCAACTAATTCCAGCATACTTGCATAATCCCCAATGATATGCATATCATCAACCTGTAGTATGAGGAACGTGAGATTGCTCCTCTCATCAGAACGAATGTTTCAGATCCGAAAAGCTTGTTTTAGCCCATATATAGGAGAGCAAGATAATTCTCAGAAGAATGCTTTCCTTGGTAAGGTAGAAGTAAGTTAGGATTTAGATCCCTACGAGACCTAGAACACGCACCAAATCAGCCAGTAAAGCAAGAGGAAGATGTTCTCTGCTCCTTGGGGACAATGAAAGCGACATCTCCATGGCGGACTTTGTGCCACTAAGGGAATCTCGGACAATTAGTAGGAGCAACGGTGCAATGATTGCCCGATGTCGTTTTTGAGATAAAGAGGGATTGTTCGGGGTACACGATGTTGTGGAATCTAATCCATTTAGTATGCTACTTTTGGGCCTGTAGTGAAAGAAATGGTGACTAATATGATAAACGAGTTAGGGTTTGATGTGAAAGGAACCAGGTCGGGGACTTTGTTTCCCTATTGTCCAGTTTTGAGACTATTTGGAGTATGTATTTCAAGTTAGGCGAAAAAATAGATGCTTCCCTTGAACAACACAGGTAGCATATTTGTCCACTCATTGAGGGGGTAGGACTGTAAGGAGATGCATTCCGTAATTGTGAGAATCACCTCATTTCGCCTAATCCATGCAACAATCATGTTATTAGACTTAGAGTTTCCCCAAAGGGACGTCTGCTTTCTCCTGTTATTAATTGGGCGAGGAGATCCTTTGATCAGTTCATTGCTTTCAAGGTCTAGGATTTGAGGGCGAAGTATGTTGGCTCAAGAAGTCCATCTTCAGCTTGAAACATTCATCAAAGAAGTGGTACATTCTGTTCGCTCTGTTATTAGTTATGCTAAAATGCGTGTAGCGAACCAATCAAAACTTTAAAATGTACGATAATCTGAAATGGCGAACCAACTTAGCTTGCCCCCATTGTATTAGGTAAGTGGCATCCCTGTACCCTATCCCATACCGGGATCCAAGACTTACCAGTACCACAATACCGGTTGTAGTATCCCCAAGTTATTGTGATGTTTATGATATTCCAGATGTGTCGAATCCCTTCGTTCGTAAACTGTGTAATACCATGCTAGATTAGTTCGGTTTATGAATATGAAGTGTTCAGTTCATTCATTTGTAAATTGTAGCTTAATCTTGTTTTGTTCTGTGAATCCCTCAGCAGTTAAAGGCAATCCCTTGGTGTCTCTGTCAGCATTTGTCTCGGGGGAGAACCCTCTAAAGGAAGTTTTCTGCTTTTCATCTAATTGCATACTCATAGGGAGGCCATTATTTTTGCTTTTATTTCTCATTTTGGGTGATTTTATAGCAGAAAAATGGGCAAAGCATATCATAATTTTGTACTAGTTCATTTTAATACATCGTTTTACCTAGTTTTGTATCTCTGCCGTACTTTTATCCTGCTTTCTCAAGTACCCATATGTCTATGTATCGTGTATCCATTTCTTAGCTCTATAAACTTTATGTCCTGTTTAATATTATTAATAAACCATTGCAGATCTGTCATTGAAGTTCGAAATGGCTTTACATTTCTTGATCTAATTGTTATTCAAATAGAGGTAACACATTTTCTTTATATAGTCAAAAACTGTTTCTGTAATTTAGTGTAAAGGTGAAATCCCTCTCATTTTCTAATTTGCAGTCTCTGAACAAAAAGTATGGGTGTAATGTTCCTCTGATTTTAATGAACTCATTCAATACACACGAGGATACGTTAAAGGTATGTGTTTTGGTTACTCAGTTGATGGTCACTAGTTAACTAATTACTTGAACTCTTACATGAAGATTGTGGAGAAGTATTCTAACTCGAGCATCGAGATCCATACATTTAATCAGGTGAGTGATTATGCAAACATGCAACTCGGTCTATTTCTAAGTATCTTTAGAAGTTCTAATTAATAAATGTGTATAACCTTGTAGATTGGTTTCTTAATTAGCCAAAAACTGGTGGCATGCCTTTTTATATGATTTAATTGATCTTATTGATCTGCAGAGCCAGTATCCACGAATTGTTGTTGAAGATTTTACACCCCTCCCATGCAAGGGTCAAGTTGGAAAGGATGGTTGGTAAGTGGTCGTTGTTTTATTTCAAATTTCTGGAAACTTGAGAACTCTTTCCTACATCAGTTAGCCTCTTAGGTATTATGGCAAATTCGTCTGTTGGTCGTAGATATGGTTCTTGGCACTGGCATAAGGGTTGACCTCAGGTTGACAATAGTCGTACAAATTGTCGAAGTTTTTTTTTGTTCTCCATAGTTGATGTGATAAAATGCTTTGGATTATGATGGTGAATGAAGTGTAGTTTGGTCTCTGTTTGAAAATTAACAGACTTCATTAACTCGTGCTCGTGCATGTGTTTGATGCATGTATAAAAAACACAGCCACCAACGTCAAAGCATTTATCCCAATTGTTTTGAATTGGGTGTGCGAATATATTCTTCATTTTGGCTACATTCCGGTCTATCTTTTCAGTTACATTAGCAATCTTCATATACCGATATACCGATCAACTTTGAGCATTTTTTATTTTGGTTTCCTCACTCTAAGAGCACCTTCAACTTTCAGCTATGATCCTATGGCTGTTAAACAGATCTACTCTCCCCATAGTAGTACCTTTAACTATAAATTATACTTAATGCTAATAGTAAGGGGTGACTAGATCAAAACAAATACTTACTAAACAATCTCCATTGTGTGCATCAAACCCATCTTTTTCTTGCGTCTTATCTAATATTGGGGTACCATGCATGAACTTGCTTATGAACTTTTTCTTGTATTGCAGCCGATCTATCTTAATATCTTCACAAGTTTTCTGTACATCTTTCATGACCGCTCCAGATCTATCGATGCATGAATACTCTAGTTGTCCATAAAATTTTCCCTCAAGCTTCTTGGGTATCTTACAGTTCATGAGAATCCTCAACATGTTAGATTACTCGGAAGAATCAAGGAAAATATCGTCAATTACTCGAGACTACTTGGTGCACAATTAATTTTTTCTCAAAAAATAATGAATAATTTAGTAAGTAGAAGATATTATGAAAATTAACTATATTATGTTAGAACAATATAAATATGAACCCTCAACCCTCACCAACGCAAACTAGAGTTTTAGTGCTAGTAAGAGTGAATTTAACATGGTATGAGAGCAACCCACGTTCAAATCTTTTCCGGTGTGGATTTTAAAAAAAAATACCGCCTCGTGAACCTAGCTATCTGCCCAAAATAGGCCTTCGACCTGCAGGGGTATGTTAGAATGATATAAATATTATCCTCAACTTAGGGTGGCAATCAGATCGTGTCGGGGTTGACCCACTTAGGTCAAACCCAAACATGACTCGTTTATGGAGGATCTGTTTAGGTCAAACGCGAAGCCGACCCATTTGTAAATGGGTCAACCCGACCCAACACATTTACCCATTTAATTATGTTGGCTATATGGGCTGAACTGGACTGGATGCTAAGTTTGGAAGCAGTGATCATCAAAATCATATTTATTCCCACACCCCATTTCTGGAAGAAGAACAAGAAAGAAGAAAATACAATGCAAACTGATAGTACAACTGTTTATGCTTTGCTCGAATCCTGCCAATTACACAAATATTTGGAAATAGCTTATAAAAAAAATCAAATAAAGTGAGTTGCCTAGCTAACTATGCCATGCAATGGAATAATGTGAACAAAACATCAAGATGCAGCAACAAACTGCTTTGAACATTACAAGTTGACCATGGTTCCTTGTATACTTCAAAGAGAATGTACATTGTCCTATGGAAATTTTATGAGCAACTTCTCAAAGAAAAGCTATGAACAACTTCTCATTGCTTTCACCAATTAGGCCTATATGCTATGTGTTTTAAGTCCTGTCTTGTAGTCAACTATAGGATCCGGATCTTTTTTATTGCCTTGAAATCAGACTGCACAAACAATATTGATATTACAATAAGAAAGCTATCAAAAATGAAAAGAAGAAGAAGATGGTGAACATGAGAAAGTCATGTGGTGCCCTTGAACTTCGAAGATGGAGTGTGGCACAGGAGGTGAAGTGTTTGGTGTGCCTTTGATGAGGGATGGCAAGAGTTGATGTGCTTGTTGGTGGTTCTCTTGGATCTGAAGATGGTGGTGCTGACTTCAGCCACAAACTGATGATGAGGGTTTCCAATCCGTGAAGAGGCTAAATTCGGAAAGATTGGCCACCGGGGAAGTTGGTGATTGGATTGGTTGGGGGGTGGATTTGAGGATAGAATCAGGGTTTCTAAGAATAGTGGCGGCTGTGAAGGAATGGTGGCCCACCTTGAACCTGCCATATTCAATAAATGGGTTGTTCTGGGTCGGCACCCTAAACCCAGACACATCCCGATTCTTAAACGGGTTATCCAGGTAGACCCTTTAGGCATGAACCCGTTTAGTGATGACCCTAACCCGTCTTAGAAGGCGTGGCGAGTCAGACCCAAATTGTTGCCACCCTTACCTCAACCCTTACCAAACATTCTAGAGTTTTAGTCTAGTGGCAGGTACTTTAACATATTAAAAGATCAAATACATACCCGAACACTATTTAATAATAACAATTATGAAACAATAACTAATAACACATTTTGAATACAAATACCAATATGAAACATAATAAATAACAAGGAACTAAGATAACATAGAAAGAGTTATATTTGATAATTAAGAACCAAGATATACAAAAATAAAAGAAAACTGGAACTGTAGTCTAAAGATCTATATTGCACGGACATGGATACCATACGACACAGGTATTGTTACGGCGATACAGTCACAACACCTATTGTGGATTGTTCTAGTGTATTTTAGAATTTTCATAGGTGTTTGATACGTGCATGTGGATGTCCAGTACGTGTGCGACATGTTTTTTAGCGTCCGTACTTCCTAGCTAGAGATTAACAATATTGAAAGGGAAACCACATAAGAGAATGGTAGACTACTATATTACTGTTTTTTAAGGAGATATAGATAAGCCTTTTGTATATATTTTGTATTTTATCTTAGTCCATATTGGGAAATGTCTAAGAAGGAAGGAAGCCAGCCAATCATTAGTTAAGCCAACTTCTCAATATGGTATGAGAGCAAATAACTTTCTAACCTAGCACTCTTACCTTTCCCAAAACCCTAGCCCTCATTGCCTCCATCTCTTCTAAGACCATAGTTTTCTAGCCTCAATCAATTGTCTAGCCTTCATAGCCTTCTTTTCCCAAAACCTAACAGTGTCCGTTACCTCGTTTCCAAAACCCTACCCCTAGCCCGAATCCTATCCTTGCCACTTATCGTCGGTCAGGATCTCCTCTATCAAATCCATAGTCCGTATCCCTTGCCTTGTCGTCTTCCCTCGACGAGCTTCGGTGAGGTTTCCTCCAGTTCTCTCGACGAACTCCCATGAGGCTCCCTCCCTCCCTCACTTTTCTCTCCTCGAAAATGTTGCGGTCAAGTTCTTTGCAATTAGCACCTTTCCAATCTGAGATAAATGTTTTGGTATGCTTCGATCTAAAGTCCTCTTTCTGACTAGATTCGACTCAGCTTCGACGAGACTTCCTCTTATCTCGGCGAAGCCCTTTTTTAGGGCCAAATCTCGATGAGATCCTCTTTTCCCCTTCTCTATCTCAGGCAAGATCTCAATCGGATTCCACACCCGACTTTCCTCCAACAACGATGCCAACGTTGACCCAAGATTTGTTACCCTACAGTCCGATCCAAGCTTTCGACGACAACGCCGTCGATAGTAGTTCGAGTATTATCTGTGATTTTGTTACTTCCAACGATCCGGTTAACCATTGCAGGAGAAACGACAAGTTCCAATTGTCCGAACCTTTCCGGATCTTTAGGACACTCCAAGTCAGACGCTTCTCTATCTTGTCTGGTTATTGTGGTGGTTGTTGAACAGTTCTGTTGTCTAATAAGTGCTCATTTTCGATATTGCTTTACCGATACCCCACCTTCTTGATATTTGATTATATTATGGTTTACGATACTACAATGTATATGGCATTGGATACTATAACCATGATGATGACAGTATTAGGTGTTTTCTCAAGGCTTCTTATCTTGGTGGATTGCTCGGGCATATATTCTTTCGATGCTTACAATTTTATTTATATCCGATACTTTGATACGCATACTACTCTTCGACGCTTTGGAACCTATATGTTGTCCGATACTATAATATGCTGCTTTGTAGTTCTAGTGTGATTATAATGTTAGTACTCTCTTCTTAATATGATGAATTATTCGTGCTCTTCTTATCTAGGATGAGTGCTCATGTATAACACCTTTTTATCGCTCTTCCATATCGGTTACTCTCGATTTCCTTGACGTACGACATACTATTCTGGAAGCATCATAGATACTCCTTCAGCAATCTCCTCAACTTCTTTTCGATACTTCCTTGGCAAATGTTGGTGGACGATTTAGTAGTTGAGGTGATTATAGTGTTCTCAATCTTGTGCCGGTGGACGAGTTGTAGTTGAGATGATTATGCCACTATATATTGTCCCTCTTGTGGTTACATGAATGACTCTTCCCCTCTACTGCAAGGTTCTTACTCTAGATGTTACCACTACTATGCCATCTCCGTCTTCTTCCGGCCATGTTGTATCAGTCGCGGTATCTCTGCATCCTTATGAAACAATGTCTACTCTAGTTGTGACCTCTCTCTCTCTCATGCTCCTAGGATTCATATATTTTTTAATATTTGCAAGATGGAATAATTTGATTGATTACTATTGAAAGGAGAGCATATATATATATATATATATATATATATATATATATATATATATATATATATATATATATTTTGAAAGAAGGTAATTGTGGCGAATGCTCCCACCGGAAATCGATCTCCTGACCACTCGGGCCGCATGTATCTCTCTTAACCAATGGGTTAGAGGTCATTTGCGAGAGTATATATATATATATATATATATATATATATATATATATACACACCCAAGGTTGTAAAAGGCGGTAGGCGGTAGGCGGGCGGCCACCTACCGCCTAGCGCCTAGGCGGGGCCTAGGCGGCCTTCTAATATTAGGCGGTCACCGCAAAAAACATAGGAATTAAAATATGCTAAAGTGAAAATTATACTCCAAATTTAAAGTTTCTCATAATAAGTAAACAAAGTCAAATTCATAGTTCAAGACAACATAGACAAGACTACAAGTTCAAACATAATTCAAGTAGCTAACAATATTATAGCAACAAAATAAGAATATCTCCTCTCTTTCTTCTAAAGTGAAAGCAATATATGTTATACAAAAAAATATGTTATACAAAAATATGTTTCTCACTATTACTTTCATAACTTTTAACATTTTTTTCACTTTTTACTGTGTGTATGTGCAGCAGCACTGTGGAGAAGAACACTGCAGGAAAAAAAGCAAAAAAAAAAGCAAAAAAAAAGCAAAAAAAATTCCAGAGAAAGAAAGAAAGCAAACAGGAAGAAAGAAAGCAGAGAAAGAAAGCCATTCCAGAGAAAGAAAGAAAGCAAACAGGAAGAAAGAAAGCAGAGAAAGAAAGAAAGAAAAAAAGCAAAAAAAAAATTCCAGAGAAAGAAAGCCACATGAAGAAAGAAAGAAAGAAAACAGAGAAAGAAAGAAAGGGAAAAACGCACACCTCTGCTCCTGCTCGAGAAAGGGGAAAAAAAAAGAAAGGGAAAAAAATTCGAAACAGAGAGAAAGAAAGGGAAAAAAAAACCCTAATCTGCTCCTGCTCGAGAGAAGAAGATGAAGAGTGAGAAGAAGTGAAGAGGAGAAGACGATTGAGAAGAAGAAGAAGAAGTGAAGAGGAGAAGAAGGTAAGAACCCTAACCTGCTGCGTCTTCTCCTTCCTCCTGCTGCGTCTCCTTCTTCCTCTCTCGAGTTTTGCTGCTGCCTCTTCTTCCTCTCTCGAGTTTTGCTGCTGTGGTGCTTTCTTACATATTTCGGGTTTCGAGTCTCGGGTCTGCTGAGAACAAAAAAAAAATTTCACAAAATTTTTCGACTCCGCCTAGGCGGCCACCCCCCGCCTCGAGCAAGTTCGCCTAGGCGGCCGCCCCACCGCCTCGACCGCCTAGGCGGCCGCCTAGGCCCGCCTTTTTGGCTCTCCCGCCTGCAGACCGATTCCCCCCGAAATCTGGGCGTCACTGCGCCGCCCAGCGCCTAGGCGCCGCCTAATGACGCCTTTTAGAACACTGTATATACCCCAGAACTAACTCTTATCCCTCCGTCAAGCTGGAGTATATATGTCAATCATGTCCAGCTTGTTACAAATAAACTAAACACGGGGACTCAAAAGAGATTTCATAAATATATCATCTATATGATCTCCAGTTTTCACACGGTAAAATGTGATCATCCCTTTCTGGTATTCATCACGGACAAAGTGTTAATATGTTTAGTCCGTTTATGGAATACGAGATCAGTAGCAATGTGGATAGCGGACTGATTATCACACCACATAACTGCTGCTTTTAATCCTGTTTTTTCTTCCAGTTCTTATAGAAGATGCTGCAGATATAACAATTATACGGTGCCATAAAGAATTGTTCGATATTCTGCTTCCGGACTTGATCGTGAAATCACACTCTGCTTCGTGCTCTTCTACGATACTTAGTTTCTACCAATGAATACTGAGTAGTCGGATGTAGACTGTCTATCAGTAAGACTTGTACCCCATTCCATATCCATGAAACACACCAGATGAGTATGTCCATGATTTTTCATCTGAATTATTTTTTCCGGATTCTGGGCTAGATAACGCAAGATTCTGAGAACTATTTTCCAATGTGAAACTTGTGGAGAAGGCCATAAATCTACTCGCGAAACTTACGACAAAGGAATTGTCTGAGCGAGTCATGACCGCCAAGTAGTTGAATTTTTCAACTACTCCACGATACTGAGCCGGATTGGTCATCATTTTACCCTCATCGGAGAGTAACTTCAATGCCCAAGAAGTACTTTAACGATTTCATATATTTGGTCTGAGATTGTTCACCCAAAACTCCATCAACCCTCTAATACCCTGGTTGTCATCTCCCGTAATCACAATATCATCAATGTAGACTCCAAGTAGTATTCTTCCAGTGATGTCTGTCGGTGAAATACCGAATGATCCTTCTTTGATTAACACATGCCAAACTGGGTAAGAACATGTGTAAATCGACCAAACTAAGCACGAGATGATTGTTTGAGACAGTAGATGGTGTTTTGTAGATGACATACTTTACCCTTCCTTGCAACAAATTTAGGAGATTGCATCACATACACTTTTTCGTCAAGATTTCCATAGAGAGATGCATTCTTCATATCGAACTGAAGTAATGGTTAGTTATAGCGGGCGACTAAGGCCACGAAAACGCACACAGAGGTCATCCTGGCAACTGGGGAGAAGATCTCGAAATAATCTTTACCGCAAGCTTGTGAATACCCTTTTGCTGCAAGACAAACTTTCAGACGATCAAGGGTGCCATCTGGTTTCAACTTGATAAACACCCACTTGCAGCCTATCGCCTTCTTACCAGTAGGCAAATCCACCAAGTCCCATGTATGTTTCTTCCGAAGTGCTTTCATCTCTTATTCCATAGCAGTGCGTCATCTAAGATGTCGAAGTCCTTTTGTAGTATTGGGAATCAGAATCCTATCAATAGTAGCCACCAAGGACTGAGTGTGGCTCGCAAGTCCTTTATAGTTTTTAAAATACAAAGGATGGTCGTGATATGTACGACGAAGTCGAGTCGGTATATCCGACTGTGAGGAACTGGTGAAGCTGGAGGAGGATTCTGATGATGATAATGACTCGTCAGCTGTGGGCACCATTGGTGAAGCTTGTGCTGGTGTTTGCGGACCGTCAGATTGGGAGACTGGCTCGACAGGGAAGGGTACCCTTACATGGGGCTGCTGTGTTGGAACTGGATACATCAGAAAGCTCTTTTTCGGATAAACTGTAGAAACAGAATATGGAGTTGGTGGGAGTAGAGGAAACTCGGATTCAACAAAGGTAACATCTTGAGACAAAAATACCTATTCAAGTATGGGGAAAAACGACGACATCCTTTCTGGTCCTTAGGATCCCAAGGAAAATGTACTTGATTGCCTTTGGTTCCAATTTAGAGGGTAGATCTAGTATCTCGAACGTAACACAAACATCAAAAATTTTTAAGAGAGGAAATGTAATATGATTAGGATATAACCTAGAAAATGGAGTATTAATATTAAAAACAAAAGATGGCATGCGATTGATCAGATAGCAGGCTGTAAGGATTGCATCAGACCAAAATTTCTTGGGAGTACGTGCATGAAACATAAGAGCACGTTTCCAAAAGGTGGTAATTTTTGCGTTCAGCCACACCATTTTGTTATGGTGTGTAAGGACAAGAAGTTTGGTAGATGATGCCGTGTTTAGACAGATGAGAATTGAACTCACGAGACATACAACCATTTCACTCCAAAAATACTTAATAGGAACCCCAAATTGATGTTTGATTTCCGCATGAAAATTGCACAAAATATCAAATAACTCGGAAAGATTTTTCATCAAATAGACAAAGGTGACTCGTGAGTATCATCAACAAAGGAAACAAAATACTTGAAATCCATCACAGATTCAATGGGGTAAGACCCCATACATCATAATGTACTAACTCAAAAGGAGCTGATGCGGCTTTATTTAGACTTACCGGATAGGGTACCCGGTGATGTTTGGCTAAATTACATAACTAACAATAAAAAGAAACTTGAGAATCTACATATGTACATATTTTCTGGAGAGCTTGGATAGGTGGGTGACCTAACCGACAGTGAAACTTAAATGGATCGAGTGACACGCCGGCACAGGCAGTGTTCTAACCAGGCGGCCGCCTGGCGCACCGAAAACTCCCAAATCGGCCATCCTATGCGCCTATTCGGGCCTTGTTCGGCCCAGTCGGCCCCTGTTCGGCCAAGGTGGAAAATTCATAAAAAATTCAAAATTTTGAAATTTTAAATTTCATAAACTTAAAATTTCGGATTTGAAAATTCAAAAAAACATCAGATTTAAAAAAATTCAAAAATTCAAAAAAAAAAAAATCAAAGTTCAAAATAAATTAAAAAAATTTTCAAAATTTTTCAAAAAAGTTCAAATTTCAAAATCCTAAATTTCATTTTTTTTGTACGGCCGCCTAGGTGCCTCTGTGGCACACCGAATCCTTTTACCGAAATTTATTACACTGGACACAAGCAACAGAAGAATTCATGGCAAAAAGGTACAAGCCTTCAGCCACATGCCCTCTACTAGTAATTTTTCAGTCTTCAGTTCCTTAAAAACATGACCATCAAGAAAAAATGTCACGGAGCATTGCAAGTCATGAGTAATTCGACTAAAGCTCATCCTTATTCTCTGTCCGATGTGGGGACTAAAGCCCATAACTAATACTCTAACAGTCTTCTTCTTTTTAGGTATAACTAATACTCTATATGCCTTGGTACTTCTTTTCTCCAATATATAGCAGCATATAGAAGCGGCTAACTATAAAACTTCACCAGTTATTGGCTCTAGTATGGTGTCACATACATCTCAACTACATTTTCGCTCTGTTTTGGTGGTTCCTATATCACTTTAACCTATATCCAACATAATTGTTATATCATATTCTCAGCTTCTTCATTTATGATCACAGTTTTACACACTCAAACCATACTTTCTGAAGGCCGTGAACTTAACTGCTTATGTTGGTTAGATGCTCAGCCATCATAGGATCAAGCATCCTCCTCTCTCTACTCTTAAAATGATGATATCAAAGTTCTCTTTTGAGAAGCGTGTATTATGGCAAGCATCATTGATCCTCCTTTCCTCGATTTAACGAGCATCATGACCATTCTCTGGTGCATTAGAATATATAGGGCCTCTATTACTTGCAGAATTTATACGAATTCGCTATTTTGCTACATTTACCGATGATTATTCTAGGATGACTCGGACTCGGCTCTTCTTACTTCAAGATCGTTCCAAAATACCTAAGGCTTTTTGGACAGTCACTAATGACATCTATACCCAATTCTCTGCTTCATTCAAGATTATCATCAGTCATATGCTCATAAAGATCTTAGTACATATATCCTTAGCAAAATGGTGCCACCAAATGGGATAATCGGCATTTACTTGAGGTGGCCTTCTCCTTGCACATTGATCAATGTTCATTGTCATTATTGGAACTTTGTTCTCCTTAAGATGAATGTTCCTCGTTATTATTGGAACTTCGCCTTGCTTACGATGTGAGTTTATTATATACGACTGTAGAACTGCTGCATATACAACAGTACTACAGTTGTACTGCTATATAGCAGTACAACTATATACAATTGCTGACAACTATATACAGCATCTGGAATTTGTTAATCCCGAAACAGATCTAGATGGAGAAACGATCAGAAAATCGAGATTACTATCGCAGCATGGTGGGTAGGTTCATCTACCGGATGGTCACTCGTCCTGGCATCTTTTTTTTATCTTAGCTGCACCAATCGATATATGTGATCACCTTGGATCTCTCATCTTTAGGTCGTTGAAGTATTCTTCGGTACCTGGAGATATCTCTTGGCCAAGCCTTGTCCATCAACCTTCTTCCTCTTTCTGAAGGCATATGCGGATGTCAATATCTATGGACGATCATTGCTTGACTAGTTGTACTTTCTTTGGTGATAACCTACTTGGTACTACAAGAAGTGACAATGCTGGCTCGTTGTTCCTCCATTGAAGATGAGCATCTCTTTATGCCCCATGCGGTTTCTGAGCTCAAATAGCTGAAAAACCTTCTTGCTAATCTTGGTGTCGCTCTCTCCTCTCCGGCTGCTCCCTACTAATAACAAGGAAGCTATTTAAATTGCATAGAATCTCTTCTTCTATGAGTGCAACAATCATATTGGGGTTGACTGCTACCTTTTGTTTCCCCATGATAAGGTCAAGTTTCGTTAGATTCAACTTCAACGTGTTCCTGCCTCTTCTCACGTAACTGATATTCTCACTGAGGCCTTGTCTCGATCACTCTACATTCACTTTCTAAGTCGGGCACTTCAAAATTCAAATATTTACGCGCCAACTTGCGAAAGAGTTTAAGAGATATAGATAACTCTTTTATATATATTTTATATTTTTTGTTACTCACATATCTGGAAATGTCTAGGAAGAAGGTATATCCCTCATATTAGTTGAGCCAACATCTCAATCATTTTATTTGAAAAAGAAAAGGAAATGGGGAAGAGGAAGAAGGAGATAAGGGAGGAGATGAGGACTACTTGTGTTTTATGGCTTTAAGTCACGTGTCTTTGGGTTTTATTACCAAATCAAACATTAAATCAGACCTGTTAACTAATTAAATGGGTCGATTGAAATACGGGTTTCATTGATCTTAATGGGCTGAGAATCGTCAGACCCACTAAATAATTCAATGGATTCATTGAAAAACAGGCCTCTTTAATCTTATTGGGCCAATGATACATGAATTTCTACTTCAGCCTAGAACTTTACTGATTACTTGGGCGAGTGATCCGACTTTAGTAACACTGATCCTTAACATCTATTATCATACTTAGCATCTCTTACTTTCTCTCTCATAGTTCTCCACTTCATCATCATCCAAGCATTCTCCCATCAAAATGGGTTCGACTGTGATGCCTAAGAATTCTCCATATTATATTTGACACAGTTTTTATAAATGTTTGTCGACTTGACGTCAACCTTCAATGTTGGTGCCAAATTCCTAGCCAAGGTAGCTACGAGCATAAGAGAGCCATGCCATAAATCTAGGTTGCTAGTTGGCAGGTAGGTAAACCTATTTTTCTCATGCGACCTAGTAGGAGCACTGTCCAGGTTCCCCTAGACTTTAAAGAGTCTAGATAAAGAAGTCATATGATTCAATTTTTATAGGTTACATCAATGTTTATGACACACTAAGCCAAAGAGTGTAAAGGAATGTCAATCCCACTGGTTCTCCATTTCATAAATGAACCTAAATAGAGAAAATGCATAATCACTTCTTCTTAGTTATAATTCTATTGTTCCTTCATTTCTCTAGTTTCTAAGGCTTTTGTTGGCATTCTCATTTTATAATTAATGTGTTCTTGATTCTTAATATCTCTGGCATACAACATAAAACTAACTAGAGCGAACAAATAAGACTTAAATTTGGTTCTTGTAAGCCTATAGCGATTGGGGATCAAGAATCTCTCTACTCATACATGCTTATAAACATTAGCCATCTTGTTCATCTTATAGCTAAATGACTGCATGTGAAATTTGAAGGTATCCTCCAGGCCATGGTGATGTGTTCCCGTCCTTGGTGAACAGTGGGAAGCTTGATGCATTATTGTTGCAGGTTTGTGTTGGAAAGTTTGCAATATACAAGGGTCTTGTTCGCCGGTTTTCAAAATACGTGACGATCAATTGTTTGAAGTAACAATTTGTTCCTTATACTTTACCTTTCTAATCTCTCTCAGGGAAAGGAGTATGTTTTTGTGGCTAACTCGGATAATTTGGGTGCTATAGTTGACTTAAGTATCCTTATGCATCTATTCGTTAAAAGCTTTGATGCTTCTGCAACCTTTGAGATTCCAGTAAGTAAATTTATGTTCACCTAGTTGAACTACATGCTATCCTTGACCAAAGAAAACAGAGATCTTAAGCCATTTGATCCACAATAAGAATGGATTTTGTATGGAGGTACTTTTAATAGAATTATTAATCATGAAAAAGAAAATAAATGAAGTGGAATGACCATAACTTAATCATGTTCTCATATTTCAGGTGACTCCAAAAACTTTGGCTGATGTGAAAGGAGGCACACTTATCTCATATGAAGGGAGGGTTCAGGTGCGTGTTCTTTTCAAGTCTCTTGGATTTTTACCCAGTGCTATCCTGGTAGCTTGGAAGTGGACTCCAGTGTGATGATTTATAATTGATCTGCACAGCTGATTAAATATTAACATTAGTTAGCTAGGTAATCTTTTCTGACATTCAATTTTCCTCGTAATATTCTCCACTACATGCATTTTCTGTTACATGCTTCAGTGGAGTGTTGAGTCTAGTCTCCATGCTTAGTTTTTTTCGGTTCCTTTATGTAATACTAATTGTTATCTATTAAAGTAATAGTTTGTTTATTACTTGGTTTAGGCTTGGATTCCTATGTTTTATAGATTTCCTTCTGTTCATTTCTCATTTTGGGCTCTCGGGTCCTGCATATTGTGTTCAATA
Organism: Iris pallida; assembly: GCA_029216955.1. NCBI lineage: Eukaryota > Viridiplantae > Streptophyta > Magnoliopsida > Asparagales > Iridaceae > Iris > Iris pallida. The sequence goes on along the minus strand of JANAVB010020997.1, from coordinate 11,557,762 downwards.
GCCTATAATTCCCTGTTAAATGTTGTTTAATGTAATTGAGTCTGCGTCCTTCAATATGGTCATGATGTCGTCCTCCTTGCTGCAGCCATCAATGGTTGCATCACTCACACATGGCAACACAGACACCTGCCAACATGAACATATGTTGGGCAAGGGTTCCCCTCCTGCCAACATCTTTTATTCCTTATCGAGTTAGGAGTAGGGTGTTTGGATGCACTTATAATAATATAACAATGCTAAACTTATTAGGAGTCGGGTGTTTGGATGTGATTACATATTAAGCAATCCTAATAAGTTTAGGAGGCTATCACCTATATTTTGGGTCTGAACTTCGCAAGAAATAAATACAATTTCAAGAGGAGAGGAAGATTCAGAGTTCTTTTTGGTGGAAATCTTCTGAACTGGTTCTTACCATATGCTTTTGACAAGCAGATCCACAGGCGAGATACTTTTTGTCATCATTAACTCTTCGTTGGTCCTTGTGTACTTTCAGTTCTCTTGTGTAATTATGGTTGATGTGTTGTTGAATTGGTAGATATTTGTATTCAGATGCGGAGAAGTTTGATAGGTTGTGACCTACATTTACTATTGAAGCTTTACTGGGGTTGGACTCCAATAGCCCTGTGGTTTTCTCGTTATTTAGGATTTCCACGTAAAAATTGTATGTTTGCATTTGGTTTTCTTTTTGTGACTGTGGTTTTGTTTTTATTTGCTCTTCATTCCTCACGAGTGCTTCAGTCGGTGGGCTGAATTTTTTCCACCTAGGAATCATCCAAACAACATACAAAAAGTAAAATTAAAAGAAGGATAAAAGCTGGGGAAAAGAATGTACTTGACATTAATTTGGATATATTGAGTGTTGGCATTGGACCTAAATGGACTGGTTTGGACCAGTCCAGACCGGGTTCAGGTTCGGGTGACCGGGCCTATGTGGTCCTGGTCCAATAGGAGTAATGCGTCCATTAGGGTGATCCATCCAATATGGAAACTTAATGCCTATATATAGGGGCTTCTCATATGGAGAAACCCTAATCCCTATTTTCCACCACCTATTCTATTTTCCTTCCCACACAGAAATTCAGCTTCCGGTGTGGTTACCAAGGAGGCTTCTCTAGTAGAATCCTCTATGACGTGTTCAATGAGATCATGGGAGAAGTCTTGTTCCTGCTTCGAAGAAAAACTCTTTTCTGCTACATCTACTTTACTTTCGATACCTAGACTCCCATTGGAATCTACATAGAGTATTGAGCCTTAAAGGCTTCTCCTCTTTCTCTTCTCTTGATGCTTTAGATTTTGGGAACCCTGAAATTAGGATTTCATAATTGTTTGTGATTTGTAATTTGCATGACAAAGGATTTGGGTTCTTAAGATGGTTGGGATATATATTTTGACTACTCTTTTGCTATGCCCGAGTTTGAGATTGATGATTCTATTGATGTGCAAGTTAGGCTTTTGCAATTTATTTTGATCATTGTCATGAATCTTCTTGTTGTGGTTGATTTGTGTGGTTGCTCATAGATTTAGGGTTTATGATTACATATGAATCTGTGTTGTAATTCTTTGTAAATTAGAAATTGGTGTAAATTTTTTGTGATCTTGGATTGATGGCGGGAATTTTTAGAATATCAAAGTGCAGAGAAATCCATGGCGCGGGAAGAGAACCCCTCGATTTTGCTACCACACATGGTCGACCACGCGGTGACCGGTCCTATGTGGTCCTGGTCCAATAGGAGTAATGCGTCCATTAGGGTGATCCAATATGGAAACTTAATGCCTATATATAGGGGCTTCTCATATGGAGAAACCCTAATCCCTATTTTCCACCTCGTATTCTCTTTTCCTTCCTACACAGAAATTCAGCTTGCGGTGTGGATACCAAGGAGGCTTCTCTAGTAGAATCCTCTATGACGTGTTCAATGAGATCATGGGAGAAGTCTTGTTCCTGCTTCGAAGAAAAACTCTTTCTGCTACATCTACTTTACTTTCGATACCTAGACTCCCATTGGAATCTTCATATAGTATTGAGCCTTAAAAGGCTTCTCCTCTTTCTCTTCTCTTGATGCTTTAGATTTTGGGAACCCTAAAATTAGGATTTCATAATTGTTTGTGATTTATAATTTGCATGACAAAGGATTTGGGTTCTTAAGATGGTTGGGATATATATTTGACTACTCTTTTGCTATGCCTGAGTTTGAGATTGATGATTCTATTGATGTGCAAGTTAGGCTTTTGCAATTTATTTTGATTATTGTCGTGAATCTTCTTGTTGTGGTTGATTTGTGTGGTTGCTCATAGATTTAGGGTTTATGATTACATATGAATCTGTGCTGTAATTCTTTGTTAATTAGAAATTGGTGTAAATTTTTTGTGATCTTGGATTGATGGCTGGAATTTTTAGAATATCAAAGTCCAGAGAAATCCATGGCGCGGGAAGAGAACCCCACGCCTTCGAGCCATCAAGGACGGTAACCATACACCAAAGGGGTGTTGGCCGATCTCTTCCTTAGCACCGCGTAGACTGGCCAGGTCCTAGAGGGAGTTGTCCGTTGCCTTTGGTTGTTGTCAGTGCGAGCCGCCTGCCTCAAAGAAGGCTGGTCCCCTTCTCTTATTAGCTTTGCATCGCGGTTCTTAGCTCCGCACTACGAACAGGCCCTAGAGGGATAACGGCATTGGCCGACCCTGACTGGGTTAGCCCCGCAGCTACTCCACATGCAATCGATGTTTACCAGGCCCCAAAGGAGGGTATGGCTCCAGCGATAGGGTCTATTAGGATTGTAAGCATCTAGTGGCCATGTCGGCCCCCTTTGTGGGGGTCTGTGAAGCCGACAATAGCCACCTGGCTTCTATGATATCGTAATTTTCATATTTATTGAGTCTAGGAATACTTTGTACACCAAGTCGTACTGGCAAATAGGTTATCCCAAAACGTTTTAAAAAATATCCTATGTTTTGAAAATAGCCCAGTTTTACAAAAGCTCCTAACTGCTTAGACTTTTCAAATAAACCAAAACACAAAATCAGTTTTAACAAATGACCCAAAAATTAGATTTGGCCCTAGCAGAATTCGGTCAGAGTTTGGCCCGAATTCGGCCAGAGTTCGTTTAGTGCCGTTTGATTTTTGAACTTGGTCCTCCTGCAGTTACGGATGCAACGATTATTTGTCGAGATTTACTCAAAAAGTTCTGTCTGAATTCTGTCAGAATTTTGCTTTTGGAAAACCTATAAATAGAGAAGAATTTCACTCATTTCAACACACCTCTATTCTCTCCTCTCTTTAAAGCTTAATCGTCTTCCAAAGTGTTCTGAGCTATTCATTTTCAAATTCCAAACCAGTTACAATCCTCTAGTCGATTTGCCAGTTTGGTACGGTCTAGAAGTTTCAGAGAGATTGTAATCAGAGGCTTGATTGAAGAAAGACACTTCACAATTGAAGTTGGTCGATATGAAAAGAAAAACTCATTATATGCGTCGTCGGCCGATTGGACCGAAAAAAAGAGTGAATCTACCTGAAGATTCAAAGACGAAGCCTCTTCACTGGCCGCGGTCTTCTTCCTCTTGGAGGGATTGAAGTTCATAGGCATTGTGTCTAAAAAGAGAAAATCTACGAACTTGAAAGAGGAGGTTATACCTTCCAAGATTGGAGTATGTTGTAGAGGACGAGAAACTCCGTACGAATCCAAAATTTGGATAGATTTCTCCAAGGGGATTGGAAGAAAAGGCTTGGAGAAGTTCTAGGGTTTGAAGAGTCGGGGCGCGGCTGCTGCTGTGAAAAGAGGGTTTGGAGAAGAAAGAAAGGGGGCCACTCGGTTCTGACTTAAAAACATATACCACCAACAGAACTCGGGCCGAATTCGGTCAGAGTTTGTCTGGGGTTCTGTTGAGGTGTTTTCAAACAGAAATAGATGCAGTCCACTTTCTTTTCATCAAACTCTTTTCAATTATTTAATTCCAAGGTTAGTTATTTTAAATTTCAATTAATATAATTAATATTATTTTATGAATAAATTTTATTACATAGCGACCGTCTTAAATCTGCTGTAGGGGTACTGTCCCTGCTAACGGAGGTTCACCGGGGAACACTTAAATGCCGTTTCGCTTTAGCCGTAGCCGTGGTGATAGACAGACCCTTTGTAGGCTTGTATCGAAAACAGTGTTTGTATATTGAAAGATAATCAACAAAACAAAATTAATTAATATTATTGATATCCAAAATTCTTAATTCTCGACGTAAATAATTTAAACGATCTTCCGCTAATGGTTTTGTAAAGATATCAGCCAGTTGGTTCTCTATGTCTACATGTACAAGGTCTATATCTCCATTTTGTTGATGATCTCTAAGAAAATGATGTCGAATCTCAATATGCTTAGTGCAAGAGTGACATACATGATTCTTAGTCAAATTAATAATGCTAGTGTTGTCACAAAATATGCGTATGTGTGTATAAAGTAAACCAAGGTCTTCTAGGGTTTGCTTCATCCACAAAATTTGTGCACAACGTCCTGCGGCGATATACTCAGCCTCAATAGTTGATAATGCAACAAAATTTTGTTTCTTGCTAAACAAAGAGACTAAAGTCTTACCTACGAAATGACATGTGTCGCTAGTACTTTTTCTATCTAATTTGTATCCAGCAAAATCAGCATCCGAATAACCAGTTAGGTCAAAGGACGTGGTTTTGGAATACCACAAGCTGACAGAAGAAGTACCTTTAAGGTATCGAAAGATACCTTAATCGCGCACAAATGTGATTCCTTAGGGTTAGCTTGAAAAGTGCACACAAGCAAACGCTAAACATTACTAGCAGTTAAATAAAGTAAACTACTAATCATACCTCGATACTTACGTATGTCGACCGGTTTGACTTGTTCATCAATATCAAGCTTGGTTGAAGTTGCCATCGGAGTGCCAAGTGGTTTGACTGTTTCCAGGTCGAACTTCTTTAGTAAGTCTTTTGTGTCCTTGGCTTGATTAATGAACGTTCCATTATTGGTTTGTTTGATTTGTACTCCGAGGAAGAATTTCAGTTCTCCCATCATGCTCATCTCAAACTCATTCTGCATACGCTTTGAAAATTCTTGACAGAGAGATTCTTCAGTAGATCCAAAAATAATATCATCTACATAAATTTGAATTAAAAGAAGATCTCCATTAAAAGATTTTATAAACAGTGTAGTGTCAACCTTGCCTTTTGTAAAATCGTTATCAAGTAGAAAAGAGCTTAGACGATCATACCAAGCACGAGGGGCTTGTTTCAAACTGTATAAGGTTTTCTTCAACTTGAAAACATAATCAGGATTTTTGAAATCAGTAAAACCTGGAGGTTGAGCTACATAAACTTCTTCTTTTATAAAATCGTTCAAAATTGCATTCTTAACATCCATTTGAAATAATTTAAAATTATGTAAACATGCAAATGCACATAACATGCGAATGGATTCTAATCTCGCAACTGGAGCATAGGTCTCATCATTAGTCGATACCGTTCTCTTGGTTGTATCCTTGAGCTACGAGTCGGGCCTTATTACGAGTAACTAAACCATTCTTATTAAGTTTATTTCAGAATACCTAGCGGGTGCCAATGACGGGATGATCAATAGGCTTGGGAACAAGTTTTCAAACTTGATTCCGTTCAAATTGGTTTAATTCCTCTTGCATAGCATCTAACCAATAATTATCGCTACATGCTTCTTCAATAGTTTTGGGTTCAAGCTGTTAAATAAATGCAACACAGGAAACTATATCTTTGCTAGAGGAACGAGCACTTACACCCCTGGTAATCTCACCTATTACCAAGTCCTTGGGATGGTCTGTCAAAAACTTCATTCTTTTTGGCAAACTCTCAAGGTAGCTAGTTTCGACTTCTGGTTTTGTACGTGATCTGCCTGGAGGATCAGCTGGTGCTGTGCTTGAAGGTTCTGCAGGTGCTGTACTTGGTATACTGATGTCTTCGTCATCATCATCGATTGTATATTGATTCAGTTCGTCAAATGTAACATTTATTGACTCTTCGATGATCATGGTTCTTTTGTTGAAGACTCGGTACCTTTTGCTCTTCGCAGCATAACCTAAAAAGATACCTTCATCGGCCTTTTCATCAAACTTTTCCAAATTGTCTTTAGTATTGAGAATAAAACATTTGCAATCAAATATCTTGAAATATGAAACAGATCATGTCCTATCAAACCACAATTCATAGGGAGCCTTCTTCGATATAGGTCGAACTAGAAATCTATTGAGAACATAGCAAGCTGTATTGACAGCTTCAGCCCAAAAGTATTTAGGTAGACTAAACTGGTTTAACATTACTCTAGCCATATCGGATAGAGTCATGTTCTTACGTTCCACAACTCCATTTTGTTGTGGAGTCCTAGGGCAAGAGAACTCATGCAGATAACCGTGTGTGTCACAAAATTGCTTAAACTCTACATTCTCAAATTCGCCGTCATGATCGCTTCGAATACGAGTGACCATGAATCCTTTCTCATTTTGAACTTTCTTGCAAAAGGAGATGAATTCTGACAATGCATCGTTCTTGCGTGCAAGAAAATATACCCACGTGTATCTAGAGAAATCTACTATTACAAAAGCATATAATTTGCCACCTATGCTAGCAATTCTACTAGGTCCAAATAAATCCATATGCAGTAATTGTAGAGATCTAGTGGTACTTACATCATTTTTGGATATAAATGTGGATTGGGTAGCTTTGTTCTTTTTACATTCGCTACATACAGTATCCTTCTTGAAAGTAATGTCCGGTAAGACTCGTACCAACTTCTTTGTGGATAATCTTGAAATTGTGTCCATATTTGCATCATATGTCATATTTGACTCTCATTACTTTTGGCCATTAAGCATCTTCCTGCTTTGTTAGCATATTCCAACAAATAGAAAACATATATACCGTCTTCCCTAATACCTTCAAAAATAGTACTACCAGTTGAGCTATCAACTATAGTACATTTGTCTTTGACAAAGTTAATACCATAACCGTGATCAACTAAATGGTTTATGCTGAGTAGGTTATGTTTTAACTCGGTAACTAGACAGACATCTTTAATCATAGGTTAAAGAGCCTTACAAATATTGTCGATACCTACTATATATCCCTTACGTTTATTATCGAAGGAAACATATCCTTCTTTCTTCTTCGACAGTGTTGCGAATAATAAAGCGTCACCGGTCATATGCCGTGAGCAACCGCTGTCGATGATCCATTTGCTTCTAGCATGTGAAGGGTGTTCCACCTACAAGAGAATTTGCAGATGAAATTTTTGGTACCCATTTCTTGTAGGGTTCTAAAATGTTAGTTTTCGGTATCCATGCACATATTTTCAAATCAACAAGCTTTCTAACTCTACATGCAGGAGAGATATGACCAATGGTGTCACAATAATGACATCTAGCATGTTGAGTGTTAGAAGCACTGTGTTGTGCATAATTGGTAGGTCTTGGTTTTCTAGTATAATAGAATGCGTGCCTATTAGTCTTCTTGGACAATGGTTTGGTTTGGTCTGACAGAGTTGGGTTTGACCGTGTTCTGATGTTTCGGTAAGTGACACGTGTTAGGATAGGAAGCAGCAACTTCAAGCTGTTTTTCTAACCTAATTTTCAACTTTTTGGAAGTGTCATACAATGAATTATAATCAGAAGTAAGTGCATCATTTCTAATAAGTGCTTGCTGAAGACTCTTCTTCTCTTTAAGTAGGTCTTTCTCTAATTGGGTAATGGTCTTATCTTTCTCTTCGGATAGTCTCAATAGTATCCGGAAACCACATATATCTGAATCACTTTGCCTAGAGTTCCTGTCCCGCCAGTGTAATGTACATCCGACTGCAGGGAATCTTTGGCTCAGTGACTTGAATAAATTACCGAATATTTCTATCAACTTTACCCATGTTATCGGAACAACTCAAGAGATCAAAATTTTGTGATTTAGGACAGCCTCAATAATATCCGAGAACCTATACCTGAAATTACTTTGACTTAGAGCTCCTGCCTCGCCAATGCGCAGCTGGCTGCAGTGAACCCGCGGTCTCCATAATCCAAATAAATGACTGCAGTGCGCATCTGCCACGTCATAGTAGGTCGTCGAATACTTTTTCAACTTTGTCCATAGAAATTTCAAAGGAGTTTATTCAAATAAGTTCTAAAGTCATAATCATGATGGAAAATGATGTAAGTATCTGCTTTTTAAATAAGTTCTGAAGTCATAATAATGATGGAAAATGATGTAAGTATCTGCTTTTTAGAAAACAATGAGTTTTATATAAAACAACAGTAGGACAAAGTGAATACAAAACAAATCTCAATAGGAAATGAAATCTCGAATTTAGAAACAAGTCTTGAATAAGAAAATTTTAGAAAAAAATTCCACGTGCTAAGAGAAAATGTAAAGACAGATCAAATATTAGAAATCAAACAGTTATACTAGCAAAATGTATATATAAAATAACCTCAGAAGTTTCAAGAAGTTTCAAGTGTAAGGAAATTGATAACCTCGGTGTTGCGTATCTAAACCACCTTGCAAAACAGAAAATTGATTAGATAGGCCTAACTAGGATAATAAGCAAATTTAGTAAAACTATACCCATAACTATTTCCCACAGATCCTATGCTGTAATGAGTTTTCCTTAGCTTCGCTGGTCCCCCAATAGCACTTTATAGCCTAGGTGCCATTAGGATAGACCTGCATGAGCCACCACTAAAAACATGTCACGACCCGCTCCCGATTAATCGGACACGTCCAGCCTTCGTCGATGGACACGACGAAGTAAGCTGTACAATACTAAAGAAAACTCTAAGTAACAATGAAATATAAACATCCACAGCTTCTATATATCGTTCCCAGAAAGATCACCAGTAATCATCCAAGTCTTTTACAATGTTATTCGGAGACGGATCCTGTAAAATAAAATACAATGATGAAATCAAAATACAATGTAAAACATCCAGAAAACAAATGAAGTAAATCCTGCAATATCCATGATGTCCCAATGCTCAAGGCCTCAAGCACACCTGCAACGTATCCTGTCAGGAAAAGAGCAAAGCACAACCCCGACAAGAAACAATATACAATGTAATCTGAAATACAGAATACAAGGTGAAACCAGAATACGAGAACTGAAAATAAAACTATAGTACCAGAAGTGGAATGCGAAATTGAAGTACAACAATGAAGACAATGGACACGACAATCAATATGCAAAGACAATGAACCATCAATCAATGAACACGACAGTCAATGCAAGTGTGACCTTTGAAATATTAACCTAATGTGTGACCGGCTAAGGACCACAATCCACAATCAATCAATCAATTCTACAATGTTAGGCTTAATCGTACATGAGGTGTACGATTAGGCTATTCACAATTCCTAGGTTGGGTGTGGTCACACACTAGTTAATATTTTCTCCAATCCCGCAATAACAATGACTCATAATGCAATGACGAACCAGGGACGATGCAATCGTGGGTAACACGTGTCCAATATGAGAACATGGCACATGAATGTAAGATAGAAAGACAAAGTAAAAGATCGAGTCGGTGTACTTGCCTTGTTTTGGAAGCACGGGAGTAATACTGCATGTATGTATGTCACCTGTTATATTTTGTTACAAGTTGTTAGGGTTTGAAATAAAGACATCGGCTATCTAATATTTTTCTTAACCATAAACTTGTTAGCTAACTTATTTTCTAAATAAGCTAATCTCATATATACATATAAATAGCTAAAATAATGAACTAACTAATTAATATATATACTCTAGTAATTAGCAAATATGACATTAATCAGAACCAAACTATTTTACTAGTAAAATAACATTACTTAGATAAAATCCTTTTAGAAATATTTGTATAAAACTTTAATATTTAATTTAGGTAAAAATAAGATATGAATATTAATTACCTATACATAGATTTTTAGCCCAAGTATACTAGATACCAAGAATAATCTAGTAAGCTAATATACAACTGCCAATAGTTAACATTACCTAATATAGATACTTAACTAATTTACTAATAACAATTGATAATTAACTGAAATCATTCAATTATCATTATGAAGTGTAACAATTCTGACTTTAAGCAAAGTAAGTAAAATGTTAATAAAAACTTAATAAAGACAGGCCAGAAATCTACACTATCACTGATTCTCCATCTATTTTCCTATTTCCTTATCATTAAATCCATGGCCGAACACTTGACCCACACTCCATTCGTCTCTCCTACTACTACCAGTCTGACCAACTCTAAAACCTAATATTCCATTATAATTCTTTTCTCTAAACACCAGTTCCAATATCTTACAGCTCAGCCCATTAATCTTAAATCTGGCCCGGCCCATATATTAATACTACTGCTGCTGGACATAACTTATTTACAAAACTAACTGAAACCTCAGCCCACACTTGCTGCTACAGTCAGTCCCAAGCTCATTTGTCTGGCCCATACTAACACAGTTAACCCATATTAAGCAAAATAAAATTAAATCGCAGCCCAACTTACTCTCAACCAAACCCAGCCCACTAGAACAAAACCCTATTACTACGCAGCCTTCTCTCTCCAACTCTTAATTTCCTAAACTCCACAATTCTACAGAGCCTCCTCCTGCACTATTCATCTTCTTCCTCTGAACTTCTCTGTCCCCCAACCGGAACCCTAACCTTAGTTCTTCTTCTCCGTCAACTCCAACCCACCATCTCCTCTACTCCTCTCTTACTCGTCGATTTCCCACACTAGAACCCGAGATCTTCATGAGTCCTCCCTCTCCTTCACTCCAATGTCTTCACAACCGAACCCTAGCTCCTAGGTTTCTTCTCCATCTTCTTCAAGCTCCAGCCCACCACATGTCTAAACCCTAGATTTCTCCCCAAATACCAAATCCTAAGTCAAACCACATGCATATAAACTCTAGATTTGAGAGAAAATACGAAGAAGACGAGGATCCAGGAAGATCGAGGCGGAGACTTGCTCGCAGTCGGCGGATCTGGCGGCGAGTCACGGCGGCGTCGATCTGGTTACCGATAGCATTCGAGACTCGAGGAGGCGGTGACGGTCGTCTGGCAGCGGATCTCACGAGCGGTGGTCTGATCTCGGTCGGTGACTCTAGATGATTTGGCGGCGAACGTGTCACTCGAGAAGCCGACTCATCCTTCGAAGGGTCGGCACAGATCTACTAGACGACCGCTCGGTTCTCAGAGGATCGACTAGAACTTTGAGGGAAGTACGGTCTTCGAGGGCCAGCTTCGCAATTCGAGAGACTGACATTGACTTCAGAAGAGAGGTAGGGTCGGTGTCTGCCTCTGGATGCGGCGGTGTGTCATCGTCCCCGGTGAGGTGGTGGCTCCTTCGAATTCGACGAGGTGTACGGCGTCGTGATGGACACGACGATCTCCGGCGATGTAAAGGCTCCGCACGGGAACTGTGGCGTCACGGACTCCGATGAGGAGTGGATCTGAGCTTCTGTAGTAATGGTGAAGAACTCGGCGAGGCCGGCGATGGCGAGTGTCGGTGCTCGGCCGAGAGGTCGGCCAGGAAGAGAGAGGAGAGAGAGAGAGAGTGAGTGGACTGTGTGATGTCAGAACTCTGTGCCTTGGAATCTGTGCTGTGAGCAATTTATAATAAAATATTATGGATGGCAATGCTGTAAATAGATGCAGATCTGGGGTCAAAAAACTAAATCCTGTAACTGAATTGTAACCTGTTATCAGAATTAGTTATACTCCAACTAATTGCAATAATTAGTTAACTGCCAATTAATTCAAAACAATTGTTCTCCAGAACTAAGGGTTAATAAGTAATTACGAAATTAATTATTGAATTAATAATCAAATGAATCCTTCCTTTCTAGCAAATAATCCTACTACCATCAAAATAACTTACCAATTTCTAACTAATAAGCAACCTGACTATATAAAATATATTACTTTCTAGAGAATATTCAGGAAAAATAAAATTATATTAGTTAAACAACTAACCAAACAAAATTAGGTTTTTCACAAGAAAACCATATTAAATCTAAAAGAAGATTAGGAAAATCTCAGAAATTTTCAAAACTGATTCAGGGAGTTACAAATCTACCCCCCTTACAAAAATTTTGTCCTTGAAATTTCAAATGACATGATACGAAAATTTTGATAAATGATTAAAATCGGTTAAGACCTAGCATCAAATTTAAGTACGACTTGTAGAATCATGATTTTCTAAAAAATGATCAAGGTTTAAAATTTAGGCAAAATTGTCATAATTAAATTCTAACATAATATTATGACTTAGATCTAATGAAATCATTTAAACATGACTATTGCGACTACAACAAAAATTCAAATCCTTTAAACATGATTTAAGAAATGCGATCAAATTATTTAGGTTTTGATGTAATTACAACTATTAAGTCACAAGTGCTAAAATAACTAGAGAGATGTTATGACTAGAACAAGTAAATGATTTTGAAAATTTGGACTTGACTGAAATCAATTTTAGTTAAAAAAAATCAGATTCTAGTAATATCAAAATTTTAAATCCTTTAGGACAAAACCATTCAGGAATCAAATCATATAAGTATGTTCATTATCATGGTCATAATACATTCTAGCAAAAATCAAGAGAAATTTATATATGAAATCTAGGGTAACAAAATGGTTTTTGAAAACTCTTATGGCATTCAAATATGGCCAAAATCAAGATAATTTTTTACTAAAATCGTCAATGACGATGAAAGATCAAGCATGGTATATAACACAGATATAGTCTCAATAATATCCGGAAACCACATATATCTGAATCACTTTGCCTAGAGTTCCTGTCCCGCCAGTGTAATGTATATCCGACTGCAGGGAATCTTTGGCTCAGTGACTCAAATAAATTACCAAATATTTCTATCAACTTTACCCATGTTATCGGAATAACTCAAGAGATTAGAATTTTGTGATTTAGGACACAGCTTCAATAATATCCGAGAACCTATAAATACCTGAAATTACTTTAACTTAGAGCTCCTGCCTCGCCAGTGCGCAGCTGGCTGTAGTGAACCTGCGGTCTCCATAATCCAAATAAATGACTGCTGTGCGCATCTGCCACGTCATAGTAGGTCGTCGAATACTTTTTCAACTTTGTCCATAGAAATTTCAAAGGAGTTTATTCAAATAAGTTCTAAAGTCATAATCATGATGGAAAATGATGTAAGTATCTGCTTTTTAGAAAACAATGAATTTTATATGAAACAACAATAAGACAAAGTGACTACAAAACAAATCTCAATAGGAAATGAAATCTCGAATTTAGAAACAAAGTCTTGAATAAGAAAATTTTAGAAAAAAAATTCCACGTGCTAAGAGAATCTAAAGACAGATCAAATATTAGAAATCAAACAGTTATACTAGCAAAATGTATATATAAAATAACCTCAGAAGTTTCAAGTGTAAGGAAATTGATAACCTCGGTGTTGCGTATCTAAACCACCTTGCAAAACAGAAAATTGATTAGATAGGCCTAACTATAGGATAATAAGCAAATTTAGTAAAACTATACCCATAACTATTTTCCACGGATCCTATGCTGTGATGAGTTTTCCTTAGCTTCGCTGGTCCCCCAATAGCACTTTATAGCCTAAGTGCCATTAGGACAGACCTGCATAGGCCACTACTAAAAACATGTCACGACCCGCTCCCGAATAATCAGACACGAGTCGGACACGTCCAGCCTTCGTCGATGGACACGACGAAGTAAGCTGTACAATACTAAGGAAAATTCCAAGTCACAATGAAATGTAAACATCTACATCTTCTATATATCGTTTCCAGAAAGATCACCAATAATCATCCAAGTCTTTTACAATGTTATCCGGAGACGGATCCGGTAAAATAAAATACAATGATGAAATCAAAATACAATGTAAAACATCCAGAAAACAAATGAAATAAATCCTGCAATATCCATGATGTCCTAATGTTCAAGGCCTCAAGCTCACCTGCAACGTATCCTGTCAGAAAAAGTGGAAAGCACAACCCCGACAAGAAACAATATACAATGTAATCTGAAATACATAATACAAGGTAAAACCAGAATACGAGAGCTGAAAATGAAACTATGGTACTAGAAGTAGAATGCGAAACTGAAGTGCAACAATGAAGACAATGGACACGATAATCAATATGCAAAGACAATGAACCATCAATCAATGAACACGACAATCAATGCAAGTGTGACCTTTGAAATATTAACCTAATGTGTGACCGGCTAAGGACCACAATCCACAATCAATCAATTCTACAAGGTTTGGCTTAATCGTACGTGAGGTGTACGATTAGGCTATTCACAATTCCTAGGTTGGGTGTGGTCACACACTAGTTAATATTTTCTCCAATCCCGCAATAACAATGACACAATGCAATGACGAACCAGGGACGATGCAATCGTGGGTAACACGTGTCCAATATGAGAACATGACACATTAATGTAAGACAGAAAGACAAAGTAAAAGATCGAGTCGGTGTACTTGCCTTGCTTTGGAAGCACGGGAGTAGTACTGCATGGATGTATGTCACCTGTTATATTTTGTTACAAGTTGTTAGGGTTTGAAATAAGGACATCATATCTAATATTTTTCTTAACCATAAACTTGTTAGCTAACTTATTTGCTAAATAAGCTAATCTCATATATACATATAAGTAGCTAACCATCCAATACCAATAATGAACTAACTAATTAATATATATACTCTAGTAATTAGCAAATATGACATTTATCAGAACCAAACTATTTTACTAGTAAAATAACATTACTTAGATAAAATCCTTTTAGAAATATTTGTATAAAACTTTAATATTTAATTTAGGTAAAAATAAGATATGAATATTAATTACCTATACATAGATTTTTAGCCCAAGTATACTAGATATCAAGAATAATCTAGTAAGCTAATATACAACTACCAATAATTAACATTACCTAATATAGATACTTAACTAATTTACTAATAACAATTGATAATTAACTGAAATCATTCAATTATCATTATGAAGTGTAACAATTATGACTTTAAGCAAAGTAAGTAAAATGTTAATAAAAACTTAATAAAGACAGCCCAGAAATCTACACCATCACTGGTTCTCCATCTATTTTCCTATTTCTTTATCATTAATTCCATGGCCGAACACTTGACCCACACTCCATTCGTCTACTCCTGCTACCAGTCTGACCAACTCTAAAACCTAATATTCCATTATAATTCTTTTCTCTAAACACCAGTTCCAATATCTCACAGCTCAGCCCATTAATCTTAAATCTGGCTGGTCCATATATTAATACTACTACTGCTGAACATAACTTATTTACAAAACTAACTGAAACCTCAGCCCACACTTGCTGCTACAGTCAGTCCCAAGCTCATTTGTCTGGCCCATACTGACACACTTGACCCATATTAAGCAAAATAAAATTAAATCCCAGCCCAGCTTACTCTCAACCAAACCCAGCCCACCAGAACAAAACCCTATTACTACGCAGCCTTCTCTCTCCAACTCTTAATTTCCTAAACTCCACAATTCTACAGAGCCTCCTCCTGCACTATTCATCTTCTTCCTCCGAACTTCTCTGTCCCCCAACCGGAACCCTAACCTTAGTTCTTCTTCTCCTTCAACTCCATCCCACCATCTCCTCTACTACTTCTCTCTTATTCGTCGATTTCCCACACTAGAACCCGAGATCTTCATGAGTCCTCCCTCTCCTTCACTCCAATGTCTTCACAACCGAACCCTAGCTCCTAGGTTTCTTCTCCATATTCTTCAAGCTCCAGCCCACCACATGTCTAAACCCTAGGTTTCAACCCAAATACCAAATCCTAAGTCAAACCACATGCATATAAACTCTAGATTTGAGAGAAAACACGAAGAAGACGAGGATCCCGGAAGATCGAGGCGGAGACTTACTCGCAGTCGGTGGATCTGGCGGTGAGTCACGGCGGCGTCGATCTGGTTATCGATGGCATTCGAGACTCGAGCAGGTGGTGACGGTCGTCTGGCAGCGGATCTCACGAGCGACAGTCTGATCTCGGTCGGTGACTCCAGATGATTTGGCGGTGGACGCGTCACTCGAGAAGCCGGCTCATCCTTCGAAGGGCCGGCGTGGATCTACTAGACGACCGCTCGGTTCTCAGAGGATCGACTAGAACTTTAAGGGAAGTGCGGTCTTCGAGGGCCAGCTTCGCAGCTCGAGAGACTGACGTTGACTTCAGAAGAGAGGTGGGGTCGGTGTCTGCCTCTGGATGCGGCGGTGTGTCATCGTCCCCGGCAAGGTGGTGGCTCCTTCGAATTCGACGAGGCGTACAACGTCGTGATGGACACGACGATCTCCGGCGATGTAGAGGCTCCGCACGGGAACTGTGGCCTCACGGACTCCGATGAAGAGTGGATCTGAACTTCTGTAGTAATGGTGAACTTCTTGACGAGCCCGGCGATAGCGAGTGTCGGTGCTCGGCCGAGAGGTCCGCCATGAAGAGAGGAGAGAGAAAGAGTGAGAGTAGACTGTGTTGGGACTATGTGATGTCAGAACTCTGTGCCTTGGAATCTGTGCTGTGAGCAATTCATAATAAAATATTATGGGTGGCAATGCTGTAAATAGATGCAGATTTGGGGTCAAAAAACTAGATCCTGTAACTGAATTGTAACTTCTTAACAGAATTAGTTACACTCCAACTAATTGCAATAATTGTTAACTGCCAATTAATTCAAAACAATTGTTCTCCAGAACTAAGTGTTAATAAGTAATTACGAAATTAATTCTTGAATTAATAATCAAATGAATCCTTCCTCTCTAGCAAATAATCCTACTACCATCAAAATAACTTACCAATTTCTAACTAATAAGTAAATCAACCTGACTATATAAAGTATATTACTTTCTAGAGAATATTCAGGAAAAATAAAATTATATTAGTTAAACAACTAACCAAACAAAATTAGGTTTTTTTCACAAGAAAACAATATTAAATTTAAAAGAAGATTAGGAAAAATCTCAGAAATTTTCAAAACTGATTCAGAGAGTTACACGTCGTGCCTTCGTGAGTCACTTCGAGAAGTTTTCATACTTCATTTGATGTTGTGCACGTAGACACCCTGTTAAATTCAGTCCTGTCTAAAGCACAAAACAACGCATTAATAACACGTGCGTCAAGACTGGCATTTTTCTTTTCATCCTCAGTATACTTGTCATGGGATTTGTCAACCAATACTCGATCAACAAAAATTAGCAAGATCACACACAAATATATATATATATATATATATATATATATATATATATATATATATATATATATCACAAGTAAATGAAAAGACAGAGATCAGAAAGCAAACGCAAAGGCGGCGATGTATACTGGTTTCCCTCTTGTGAGGACTATTACAGTCGGAAGAACTCTAGCTTCCAGTTGAATCCACTATTGAAAAATACCGCAAATTTTCATACGAAGTCCTTGCAACTTCTACAATGCAAGCTTTGATACGAAGTACTCGACCAACTTCAATTGTGAAGTGTCTTTCTTCAATCAATTCTCTGATTATAATTTCTATGAAACTTCTAGACCGTATCGTACTGGCAATTCGACTAGAGGATTGTAACTGGCTTGGGATTTGAAAATGAATAGCTCAGAACACTTTGGAAGACGATTAAGCTTTAAAGAGAGGAGAGAAGGGAGGTGTGTTTAAATGAGTGAAATTCTTCTCTATTTATAGGTTTTCCAAAGGCAGAACTCTAACAAAATTCGGGCATAACTTTTTGAGAGAATCTCGACAAATAGCCGTTGCATCCGTAACTGTAGGAATACCAAGTTCAAAAATCAAACGACACTAAATGAACTCTGGCCGAATTCGGGCCGAACTCGGGCCAAATTCTGCTAGGGACAAATCTAATTTTTGGGTCATTTTGTAAAACTGATTTTGTGTTTTGGTTTATTTGAAAGAGAGGGACTGAAGTTGAAAGAGAGGGACTGAAGTTGCTGATTTGAAGGCGATGGACTTCTCCTTCGGTGCAACGTCTTCAGAGTCTTGAAGTTCCAGCTCGTGAGTGATTAGCTCATCCATGAGTGTTTCAATAGACATAGTTGTGAGGTCGTTCCCTTCAATGATTGTCGTAGCCTTCATAATCCAGTTCTTCGTGAGAGCTCGTAGAAGTTTGCGAATCTTCTCATGGTTATTGTATTCCTTGTCTAATGAAGATAGAGGATTTACAATATCCAGAAATCTTGTAAACATCTGAGTGACGGATTCATTTGGCTTCATTTTGAACGTCTCATACTCTTGAGTAAGTTTGCTGATTTTTGACTCATTGACTTGGGTCGTGCCTTCGTGAGTTACTTCGAGAACTTTCCACACTTCATTTGATGTTGTGCACGTAGAGACTCGGTTAAATTCAGTCCTGTCTAAAGCACAAAACAAAGCATTAATAGCACGTGCGTCAAGACTGGCCTTTTTCTTTTCTTCCTCAGTATACTTGTCATGGGGAATACCAAAGATTTCCGCTAAGAGGACATCATTGAACTCGATAGTAATTCCACCGACACGAGTACTTACAACAAAGTGAAATTGCAAGAAAACAGTCTAATAGGATTGGTTGCAATGGGATATTGGTGAGTGACAAGTTGGTTCTTCCTCAGTATACTCTCCGAAGTCCTGTCTTCTCACCCGCTTAGATACATGTTCTGCGAGTTCTGGTTCAATAGTTGTTCTTGCAGCAACATCTTCTTGGACTACCTCTTCGTAAGGAACTTGAGCCTCCTGCACACTCACATTGTTCTCCGGAATGTCTACGAGAACAATGTTCTTCTGCCTTGCAAACTAATCTTCAAAGAATTCTGCGTCGCGAGATTCAATGATATGATTTGACTCAATATCAAGGAACCTCCGAGCATCACTCTTATCAGCATAACCCAGGAATATAGTCTTCGTAGTCCTTGTTCCCAGCTTCTGAATCTTCAATTCCGGAAGCTTCACGTACGCCAGACACCCCCACACTCGAATGACATTCAAGTTGGGTCTGACCTTAAACCAGAGTTCATGAGGAATGATTTCTGAAGTAGCATGCGGCACTCTGTTCAATATGAACGTAGCCGTAAGCACTGCTTCACCCCAGACGCAATTTGGAAGATCTGCAGTCAACAACATTGAGTTCATCATTTCTGTTAATGTTATGTTCTTCCTTCATGCACCACCATTTGATCGAGGGGAGTACAGAGCAGTTTACTCGTTGATAATTCCATGTTCTCTGCAAAACGGTACGAATTCAGGAGGCCTATATTCGCCACCTCGATCACTTCTGAGTCTCTTGAGTTGTTCGGTTTGACGCTCGGCTTCAGCCTTGAAGTCCTTAAACTTCTCAAACGCTTCATCTTTAGACTTGCACAGATAAACAAATGCGTACTTTGAGAGGAAGTCGATGAAAGTAATGAAATACTTCATCCCGGCCTTTGTGGAGAACTGTTTGAAGTCACAGATATCTGAGTGCACCAACTCCAGAAGATCTGTACTTCGGTTTACCCGTTTGAACGGTTTTTTTTTTTTGTGATCTTCGTCTGCATACTGACCTCACACTTTTTCAACTTCTTGCCTCCACATTTGGAGATAAGCCCTAGACTAGACATCTTGTTTATTCTTTTACAATGAATATGTCATAGTCTATTACGCCACAACTCAAGAGAATAACCAGAAGAAGAAATTGCATTCACCATCTCCATAGAAGTTACAAGTTGAAGTTTGAACTTCCCTTCGGTGCAAAAAGCCTTCCCAAAGTATGTTCCTTTATAGGACATAACGACTTGATCATCATTAATGTCCATCCTCAAGCCTGCGTTGCAGAGCAGACTTCTCAAGACCAGGTTCTTGGCTATGGTCGGTACATGCTTCACAGTCTAAAGTGTCAGCGACTTCCCCGAAGTCAGTTGCAATACCATCGTCCAGATTCCGTGTACTTCAGCTTGTATCTGGTTCGCCACCATAACCTTCTCAGAGACAGGTTGGTACGTGGTGAACCACTCCTTTGAGCAAACATGACACGAGGTTCCAGTGTCTATCCACCAGTCCGTGTCAATCCCAGCTGAGTCAACCTGCGCAATAATAGCAACAAAGTTAGCCTCACCTTGCTCCTTTTGTTTTGGTTTTTCTTTGCAGTCCCTCTTCTAGTGGCCTTTCTTGCCACAGTTGAAACAAGTCCCAGGTTCTTTAGACTTGGGCTTGAACTGAGCCGACTTTACCTTCAGATGGTGAATGTCTTTCTTCTTTTGGTAGGGAGCCTTATGCTTTCCTTTGGAATTTCCTTCTTGCACCATGTTCGCCTTAGTCGGCTGCTTGGACAAGACGTCCACTTTGAGTTGAGCCCTCAACTCGTCTTCAACATATATCTAGTGCAAGAGGTGTTCCAGATCCACTTACATCTTCTTGCGGTGCATGTCTGCGATGAAGTTGTTCCACCCAGGTGGGAGTTTGGCGACAATACCCCCGACGACAAAAGCATCGACCAAGGGCATACCGTCATCCGCCAGCTTCTGACGTAACTTGAGGAACTCCTTGACTTGAGGCAAGATGGTTTTGTCGTCCTCAAACCGCATCCTCCAGACCTTTTCGGTCACGTAGATCTTGTTTCTGTTCTCATCTGTCTTGTAGATATTCTCTACAGGCTCCCAGACGTCCTTTGCATTGACCGTCTTGCTGTATGACTCTGCCTGAGAGTCCTCCATTGAGTTTTGGATTAACAACTTGCAGAGGTTGTTATCTCGCCTCCACTTCGACTGCAAAGCTGTGGCTTCAGCAACCTTTCAAGCATTTTTATCCTCTGGAATCAAAGGCTCAGGATCTGTCAACACATAGTCGACGCTCATGAGTTGAAGATTGAGGCTTACCTTTCTCTTCTAGGCGTTAAAGTGCTCCCCGTCAAACGTCTCAAGTTTAAAACTTGTGTCGAGAGGTTGTGCACGGTTGTTCTCCATCAGATCCGAATCTTGCTTTGAGATTGTTTTTTCCGAAACAGATCTTTTGATGAAAAATGGAAATGTCGATCTCTTATTTTCAGAGAGACGAAAAATTCGTTCTCCTAAGAGATAGATGAATAATTGTTCTCAACCAGAGTTGATGCAACGATGTGAATAATCGCTCTCAACCGGAGTTGATGCAACGACTTTACTAGGGTGATAAAGATCACCGTTGCTCAAAGCAAGATTCGTCCGATTGCGATCTGCTCCCAGGAACCAGCAAGTTCGAAAGAACTTCTGGGACGCTCGTTGTCACCTCCTTTACGAACTCGAAGAACTCCTTAGGACTTCAATGGCGGCAGCAACACTTCTTTTTTCGTCTCTTTATTTTAGAGTAAGTCCTTAATAAAGGCACGAAGAGAGTATTTATAGAGAATGGTCGAAATCCTAATCCTATTCCTCATCGTAACTGATTGCGAAAAGATGAGCGAATAATGGAAAGATTTGAATGAATTAAATTCAAATCCCACAAAGATCGGATCTGATCAATTAACTCGATCTTTCCTTAACCGCTTAAATTTTCCAATCAGCCACATCATACGTTACCTGCACCCTATAGCCACTCAGCCCGTCAACCTGCGCGTGTAGCTACGAAGCCCGCAACAGTCCGCGGCACCTACGCGCGCAGCGCCCAGCGCCGCAGCCCCGCAACCCGACAACACCTGCACGCCCAGCGCCGCAGCACTTGCGTGTCGCAGCCCCGCAACACCTGTGCGCCCAGCGCCGCAGCCCCGCGGCACCTGCGCGCCTGCTTCGCTTTCGCTGCACCTGCGCTGCGACTTGCTCAGAGACGAGCGTACGAGCGCATCAACTGCGCGCAATGCGCCTTGCGCCGATGCTGACGTGCTAAGTGTAAAGTGCGCCAACAAAATGCCACTCTACGCCCTTGAGTCCGAGTCGCTAAGTCCCTTCGGGGCTTAGCTCCATAAGAGAATTATTCCATGAGCATGACAAAAAATATTAATGCTTCTTTGTTGGTTTAGCCTTCTTTCTACTAGAAAAATGCCCCCACATGGCACCCGTGTGCCTCTCCACACTTCATGTGATCTCTCAACACAAGCAAAGCTTTATATAGAGATACCATCCATTTGGTTTTTCCAATGTGGGACTCTCTTTTTAGTTTCTAAAACAAAACACCAACAAGCAAAAACACCAACAATGGGCCCCAAGGAGGTGGGCGATTATTTCCCGTTTGTTGGGGCTACATTTGTCACCACGACTAAATCTCGTATAGGAATGGTGATCGTTGGTCACATTCGGGAGGAGGTAAGAGCTTTTATTCTCCCTCGAATTTGATTTGGGTTTGATGCAGATTTTTGGGAATTTTATGGTTGACCATCGGTACGAGGACCTTGCCGAAATCTTATTTTTAGGGAGGGAGGTTTTGTCGAATAACTGGTTGTGGCCCATTAACAATCCAATTATTTAGATTCCAAGAGATTACAGTTGCTTTGTTTAGGTCCAAAGACTGATTAACAAGTTGTAATAAGTTCATGGGCCATATCATGTAAATTTGTAAATGCGTTTTTATATTTATTATGGATCTAGAAACTGGACTATCGTAATAGTGGGCTTTGGACATTCATTTTTCCATGTTTTTTAGTTGGTTATTGTTGTTGTGGGCTGAGTTAGAAGACCCGTACATGGGCTGGGCTTATCGGACTATATTATATTATTAGTGCCATCTTATCTAGATGCCAAATAGTAAAGTATGCCAAAATTCAAATCCATGTTTATTTGCATTTCTTCTTTCATTGCTATTCAGTTAAGTATTATTGTATATCTCAATTTGGTCCCACGTCACCTGGGCTAAAGGAGGAAATCTCGACTTGGTTCTATAATTGTACCAAGACTTTTCTTGTTTAATTCACATCCAATAAATTAAGAGTTCTTTCTGAATTTATGGTATCAGAGCTATGAAAATTTGGTGTGAATCCTAACTCCAATTTCCCCCCACCCTCTTGTGCCGCCAGGCCCCTTTTAACCCCTTCACCGTTGCCTACCCTTCGCCGCCATGCCCACCGAATATGGCATAACCACTTGTGTAGTTGAATATGGCATAACCACTTCTGTAGTTGAATCAGGCACATGCCTTAGCTTCCGACGAAGCTACTACACCTTCCGACAAAGCTAACATAGCCTCTGACGAAACTAACCCTTTGGAATCAGCCTACGACGAGGTCATGTTTAAAATAGCATATGGCGGAGCTAAAGCCAACACCAACTTCCGTATAGCTAATGGTGCAACATTCTACAAGGCTAAGACCCCTGCTTGTAGCAATGCTACTACCAAAGTCTACGACGAGACTACAATTGATACGTATGACGAAGCTATAACACTTCCTTCACGCCCCTACCTAGCCTAGCCAGCCTCAATCGCTTATCCCAGACACATTCGCTGCACCTGCGCTGCGACTTGCTCAGAGACGAGCGTACGAGCGCATCAACTGCGCGCAATGCGCCTTGCGCCGATGCTGACGTGCTAAGTGTAAAGTGCGCCAACAAAACGCCACTCTACGCCCTTGAGTCCGAGTCCGAGTCGCTAAGTCCCTTCGTGGCTTAGCTCCATAAGAGAATTATCCCATGAGCATGACAAAAAATATTCATACTTCTTTGTTGGTTTAGCCTTCTTTCTTCTAGAAAAATGTCCCCACATGGCACCCGTGTGCCTCTCCACACTTCATGTGATCTCTCAACACAAGCAAAGCTTTATATAGAGATACCATCCATTTGATTTTTCCAATGTGGGACTCTCTTTTTAGTTTCTAAAACAAAACACCAACAAGCAAAAACACCAACAATGGGCCCCAAGGAGGTGGGCGATTATTTCCCGTTTGTTGGGGCTACATTTGTCACCACGACTAAATCTCGTATAGGAATGGTGATCGTTGGTCACATTCGGGAGGAGGTAAGAGCTTTTATTCTCCCTCGAATTTGATTTGGGTTCGATGCGGATTTTTGGGAATTTTATGGTTGACCATCGGTACGAGGACCTTGCCGAAATCTTATTTTTAGGGAGGGAGGTTTTGTCGAATAACTGGTTGTGGCCCATTAACAATCCAATTATTTAGATTCCAAGAGATTACAGTTGCTGTGTTTAGGTCCAAAGACTGATTAACAAGTTGTAATAAGTTCATGGGCCATATCATGTAAATTTGTAAATGCGTTTTTATATTTATTATGGATCTAGAAACTGGACTATCGTAATAGTGGGCTTTGGACATTCATTTTCCCATGTTTTTTAGTTGGTTATTGTTGTTGTGGGCTGAGTTAGAAGACCCGTAGATGGGCTGGGCTTATCGGACTATATTGTATTATTAGTGCCATCTTATCTAGATGCCAAATAGTAAAGTATGCCAAAATTCAAATCCATGTTTATTTGCATTTCTTCTTTCATTGCTATTCAGTTAAGTATTATTGTATATCTCAATTTGGTCCCACGTCACCTGGGCTAAAGGAGGAAATCTCGACTTGGTTCTATAATTGTACCAAGACTTTTCTTGTTTAATTCACATCCAATAAATTAAGAGTTCTTTCTGAATTTATGGTATCAGAGCTATGAAAATTTGGTGTGAATCCTAACTCCAATTTCCCCCCCCCCTCTTGTGCCGCCAGGCCCCTTTTAACCCCTTCACCGTTGCCTACCCTTCGCCGCCATGCCCACCGAATATGGCATAACCACTTGTGTAGTTGAATATGGCATAACCACTTCTGTAGTTGAATCAGGCACATGCCTTAGCTTCCGACGAAGCTACTACACCTTCCGACAAAGCTAACATAGCCTCTGACGAAACTAACCCTTTGGAATCAGCCTACGACGAGGTCATGTTTAAAATAGCATATGGCGGAGCTAAAGCCAACACCAACTTCCGTATAGCTAATGGTGCAACATTCTACAAGGCTAAGACCCCTGCTTGTAGCAATGCTACTACCAAAGTCTACGACGAGACTACAATTGATACGTATGACGAAGCTATAACACTTCCTTCACGCCCCTACCTAGCCTAGCCAGCCTCAATCGCTTATCCCAGACACCTTCCTCGCCACCCTCACCATCTCTCTCTTATCACTATGGTTCCTCGACGCCATCTGTATTATTGGTATGGTTTTGTGTTTGCTTGGTTCTCGTCTTTAAAGTTGTACTTCAACACAATGCTCTTACGTCCTTTTGATCCTTGTCTTTGTGAGTTGGACAATAAACTTTGTTGTGTTGATCTTGTGCGCCCTTGATTATTGCCATTGACAACGAAAAAAGTATTCCTATTAATGCTACTTCCTCTTCAGTCGACTTCAGGACAAATTCTCGACTCATCCCGATCTCTTTTTCTGATACAAAATTATTTGTATTGATCCAGTGTTGTAGGAAAGATTTTAATCAACAATCATCACTTGACGGAGTCACCACTGGACTGCAAAGATCCCTAGTGTGCCTTTGGTTTCAGAATGACAATAAGATAATTATTTGGTTGTATAACTCTATGGATGCTCGTTGTTATAACTCTATTGTCTCTGAATATTGTCAAGGAAATTTAGATGCATCTTCGGTTCCTATATTCGTCTGATGATAATCTTCAGAAACTTTATGACATCTTTCCCACCTTTAATACGGCCACACCTGAAGAAGATTTGTAGGACTTTGATGCCCCCTTCAACGACCTTTTTAATAATCGAATATTTTTCAGCCTCTCTCCTCCGACTCCACCGTTGCTCGCCAACAACGAGAAGTTCTTATTGACGTCCTTCTCTTAGCTTGGTTACTATATACTTTTAAGGGCGTTCGCTCACTGATTCTCTCTTAGCGCAGTTCTTCTTCTTTGATGATCGTCCTGTCGACGGTTTATTGTGTAGTTATGCCATTCTGTACACCTCTGTCGAGTTCATGTTTACTGCCCTGCCTTTGCTATCTTTGGCCGAGATGGTGATGGTCACTTTCAATTTAGACAAGTCACTTCTGATTTTTCCCCATTCGAGGTGTTGTTTGTGGGCGTCCTTTATCTACTCTAGGTCGCACTAGCAGTAGACGAGGACGTGACTGTCGTGGCAGTCTATATTGTTCCTATTATGAGAAACCAATCATCGCGAGAACTAATGTTGGAGAAGCATGATTATCCTGATGATACACCTACTGCCAGACGAGAATCTTCCCTTACTATTGCTCCGCCACCTTCTCAACCAATTAGCCAGATGACCTTTTCCATGAAGAATAGGGACAGTTGTTTTCGGACAGAAAATACTATTCTTTGAAGGGAAAATTTTAATTAAACTTGTAAAACAACAAAGAATTTCGGCTTCAGCGAAATAGAAAATTCTAAGTACAAGTTTTTGAGATTCTGGTAGCGGTAGAGATTGAATTAGCAATTAGCGTGATTCCTTTACTTCATTGACAATCCGACTTTGAGTGTAAGGACGTTGAAAAGTCTTCTTCGTAGATATGAACTTCAGGAATTCTACGTGAGAACAACTTCGGTATTCTTCAATTTGAGCATCTACTAGAGGTAATACGGACGTAGTAAACCCAAGATAAGCACATTGAAATTCTCGTGGAGGTGGAGGAAGACGAAGTGTGGAAGGTGATAGCCACAATCTGTTGAGGAATTGGTTGGGCAGGGCGTAAGCATATAGGTTTAAGAATGCCCCTAAAGGCAAAAAATGAGACTATTTATAGCAAAAGTCTAAGAAACTATTTATTTGCGGAGTTCCCGCGGGAGACATTGTCCCATGGGAAAAGACGAATCATAGGAAGCACTGTTATGCGAGTGAAGGCTTCATATAGAGTTGGTTAGCCCACGTTCGCGCGGGGCTAAAGGAGAGGCTGTCATGTGGCTCCACGTTCACGCGGTTTGCAAAGAGATGCTGCCATGTTATCGCAATTATGCGAGGATTGAGGCTCGTTCTTGCACAGTTGAAGATGCTGCCACGTGGCTTTCTGCTATTGCGGTTGCACAATCCACGATCTCTGATAGCGGTTGAAGAGCTGCCTTGACCTCCACAGTATTCTTCACGTTCTCTGTGCACTGTCTTCTAGATTTCTGAAGAATGTCAGTCATATGGCCTCGCAGGTTGGGTGTTCGCAGGAAGCAGAAATCGCAAGCAAGCTTCGTAGGAAACATAGCTTGCAGGAAGATAGACTCGTCGGAAGAGTAGTTCGTAGGAAGAGTACTTTGCAGGAAGGAAAACTCGCCAGAAGCAAAAAGTTCACCATGCGTGTCCATATAGCTTCTTATGGGCGCGACCGCATGTTTTATGACATTTGATTTGACAAATCCCTCTGACGATCTGTATCGAATTATGGGACATGACGACACTAGCGACGCGACGCTGAAGCATAAAAAAGTGGTGCGCCAAGAACAAGTCCGCTCACTTACCATGTTGAGAGTTTGAAGGTCACGTCACCACCAAACAACTTTGGCATGCTCTAAGGTCGAGGTTCGGGCCCACCTAACTGGCCAAGTTGAGACTTGTCTCTGCGGTTCGACTCCGACAAACTGAAGCCGAACAATGACATGAAGTGATACATGCACGCTATGTCGTCCATGAACCAGAATCTGACATAAGCAGCTCCAACGTATCCGATGAGCATCAAGTTTAGGTTTTCACCCGTTCTTTCCCTACTTCATGGAACAACATGAAGCAAATCCAGCATGCAAACCGAGGTTCGTGCTGCAAGAGATGTTCGAATAGGAAAAATAAGGTAGAGATGGGTGAAGCCAAATCCGCTAGTAGGGCAATAGGGGTGACAAGAAAAGCGAGAAGCAGATGAAGTGCTTCAAATGTGTTCAAAAGGGCTACTAGGTTCAGAACTCTTCATATCCGAAGAAGGTAAACCTGAATCCTACCCTTGTTATTGTTGGATTGTATCTCGTTTCCGAATGATCCCTCAAAGTAGTGTTGGTAATTTAGTCCCACATCGGGTAGGAGGTGAGATCATGAGGTGTAGATAATAGGAATTGGTTCAGGCCTTACATGAGGATTCTCTTTTTAAGGCATATGAGCACAATTCAATATCGCATCTCATAGGCCAACTCCGGTGAGAAACATGTTGTGGTTGGCACATAATGGTGTGGATGAACGTATCGGTTTGGCTGCGATGTCAGGAACGAATAAAGGTAGTAGGAGTACTAAGGTTGTTCGGCTAGCGGGAACGAACAAAAAGTAGTAGGGAGACTAAGGTTGTTCGGCTAGCGGAAATGAACAAAAGTAGCAAGGGTGCTAAGGTTATTCAGCTAGCGAAAACTAACTAATGTGGAGATTGTTGGATTGTATATCGTTTCCGGTTGACCTCTCAAAGGGGACGACAATAGTGTTGGTAATTTAGTCCCACATCGGGTAGGAGGTGGGATTATGAGGTGTAGATAATTGGAATTGGTTCAGGCCTTACATGAGAATTCTCTTTTAAGGCATATGAGCCCAAGTCACTATCGCACCTCATGGACCAACTCCGGTTCGGTTCACATCGCATTCCCAACAATTATGGTATGTTCGCAAGCTTTAGTTGCTGATTCTCATCTCTTCTTTCGTGGGTTGTAGATTCCCGTGCCACCGACTATATAACGAGGGCGAAAATAGATATGTAGATTACTGACGGGTACATACCGAGAGTATAAGAATATTCGTGGGGAACAACACATTAGTTAAGGTGTTGGGCATCGAGACATACAAGTTGATGGCTCGTGCGGGAACTCCATGATCAGTGATTCGACGTCAGTTATTGCACTTCTAAGACTAGGATTTAATGTTAGTTTTTAGTGGAACTTTGTTAATTTCGTTTTAGACAAAGTGTTATACGGAATTAACCTTTTGGTTGATAGTCTAATAATTTCAGTGATCCATGTATTGCCTTTAGTTCTCAGTTTGTGGATTGTAACATTTGGGACACTAAACTAGGACAAATCGGCAAGGGCATATTGACCAGATTGGCTAAAGCCGAGCTATTACGCTTGGTGGCAGAGGTTGATATGTTCACTCGTGAGTATTGTCTCGCGGGCAAGCCACACGGAAACCATTTGGCAAGGCTAAATGGGTAATTGCACCATTGTGATTGATTCACTTGGATATCTGTGAATCATTCAATCATAAGGCAAGAAACGAATCCCCCTACTTCATCACATTTATAGATGACTATTCCCGATATGCCACATATAGTTCATCACATATCGTTATGAAGCGTTTGATTGTTTCAAGCACTACATGAGCGAAGTGGAGAATCATTTGGGCACGAAGAATAAGATAAAGGCTTTGCGAACAAACCGACGCAGGGAATATCTATCGAAGGACTTCTGTGAACTCTGTGAGAGTAAGAGGATATTTTGGTAGTTGACTATTACTTGAACACTGCAATAAACCAACGTTGCGGACAGTGAGGAATAGGATATTGCTTACATGGTCAAGAGTATGATAGCGCTTGAGAATCTTCCGATTTCGTATTGGGAGACAATATTTACTGTTGCCTACGTATTCAACCGTGTTCTTTCTAAAGCGGTCGATTCCACCCCATACAAGAGATGGACCAGCGAGAAGCTCAACTTTGAGTACTTATGTCCATGAGGATATGTCGCATTCGTAAACACGACTTCTCATCCACTGGGGAAGTTGGGCCCTATAGGGAAGAAGTGTATCTTTGTAGTTTATTCCAAGCACTTTAAGGGGATATATGCTGATAAGCGAGCAATAAGATAGATAAGATAGAAGTGTTTTGTAGCATTAGTTTTCCAGGAAATTCTAATTAAAACCTAGAAACTTTGAATAAAAATTTGGTAGTTTTTGAGTCAATAGTAGTTACTGGGCTAACGTCTCTATAGACCTAAAAACTACTAGTAAACTAACATATACAACTTAGAAACCGTCCATTTGGACTTAGATTATTAACTTTAAATGATTTTAGAAATCAATTGAATATCTTTACAAAATTTGCTGTGGTCATTTGGTATTTTTCTAGGGTCTGAAACCTATTTTTTGAATTAAATAAATAGTTTAAAATTACTTTCTAATTACTATAACCAAAGTTCCTATTTTTCTTCGATCCCGGGCCGACCTTAATTATCAATCTATTAATTAGTTAGTATCGGAATTTCAAGTATCATTATCTATGACAATCATTTTCTTATTTAGAGACCTACCATAAATAGAAACTCATACAATCAGATCTATTTAGACCCAATTTAAACCAAACTAAATCAAATCTATTTAAATCTAATCCTTTCCCTAATTAAACAAATCATAATCCTTAACATATACCTATTAAAATCCAAATCTTAATCATATCTATATATAAATTTATCCTACACTACGTACTCAAAATCAAACTACAATTCTAATCATAATTCTATTCTTAATAACCAATCTCTATCCATTCTATATATAACCAAATAAATTATGAAACTAAACCTCATATAAACTCTCCCCTTTCTCTTCCTATCAGCCAACCACCCCCTCTTTTCCCCATCCAAAACAACCCATGAACCAGCAAAAAACTGCCCCAATTCAGCAGCGGATTTCAACGATCATCCAAATTTTAGAAACTCTCTTCCGACTCATTTGTTCTTGTCATTTTCGTAAAGAACTCCTTCGAGTAAGATTTCCGAAACCCTATTTTAATAAAAAAATATTTCGTAGAGTCCTGTGCATTAGATTTAGTGGCATGTTCGAATTTCAGATTATCTGCAATATTTTCGTGATATCTGGAGTTGTCGTAGACGAAATCCCAATCTGTAAAATTTTCGAACCCTGTTAAGCTCCTCTATATGCTGTAAAAGGTTGGTTAATTAATTCTGTTATTTAATATTTATTAAAATTTGAAATAGACATATTTATAGTCGTAACCTAGATTTTAGATTTTAACTTAAAATATGAACAACTTTTAATCAATATACTCGATGGATGAATGATCGATTCCAGCATTTTCGGTAATGCTAAAAATACATCCATCTATGTTTTTAAATTCAAGTTTTCAATTGGTTTGTGTGCCACGGGCCCACGAACTGTAAAATTAGTAAAAGTCAGAATTTGGGCACTATTTTAGGGTTTTCTAGATGATACCCATCCATAACATGTTAGTTTGGACATATTGTACCCTTATAAGTAACCTAGTTAACTTGGTCAACAAGTAACCAACCTTTCTAGTATGAAATTCTAATTTGAGTGTGCTTGTATAATTGTGATCTCGCAGGAATGTATGTGGGATTCAATGTTTGTTAGTGGACTGTAGCTTATGAGTAGCCCGTAGATAGCTTAGTCGAAGTTGGTCAATACTAACCGTCTGGAGGAACAAGCAAGTTATATACTATATATTATTACTATTATTATCATGTACTATTATCATGGGTTGTATCATTTGTTCTTATTCCTGTTATAGATCATGAGCCATGTTATATAACTTGTGCACAAGAGAGCTTGTATAGAGTGTTTTAGTTCATGTTCACGTTTATGCTTGTTTATCGTGTTTACCCTATTATTATCATGATTATGAGCATATATTTGTGAGAGAGTAGAACGGGAGAATATTACTAGTCCTGCAAATCCTTTAGTGTCTCTCCTATCTACTATCATTCATGCACCTCATTCATTGATTGACTTGTATCCTATAATTGTCCATATGCGGAACATTAGTATTCTAAAACACATTGTACACGTGATGATTACCTATCCTTATATTGTTTTCCATGTTAGTCTCTGCTATCATTGTCGTATCTTGTTATGTTGTCACATGTTCTATTCTCCTATTTATTTTAGTACATATATCATAATGCATAACTTTATGGATTAATATTATACTTTGCTCGAATCCTCACTTGATAACATTGATACCTTAGACGACTCATCCTGGTCTACGGAGCTCGTGCTTGAGATCGAGGTTCGTGATTCTTTTGTCCCTTCTGATTTATTCGTTTGTTTTCAGTCTCTCTCTTTCATAGTTCTTGATACATTCTAGATGATAAATAGTTTTGTGGATGTTTTGATATAGTTTACGAAATTGTAGATATAGGCGTACTATTGCCGATAATACAGTCGTAATTTGGACATACCCACGTACTCGTACTCAGTTATTTAGGAGTGGGTCGTAACCGTTTCACTTCTATGACTTGTTATAAAAGTAAACTGAACTATTGCAGTAGTTGTCGCTTGTCGGCAGATGATGCAAGCGGTTCGGTTAGTTAAATACTAGAGGTAGATTGAGGTAGGATACAATAGTGTTCTTATGGAGATAAACATACTCTCTCTAGGAGAGTCTCCATTGCAACACATTTTCATACAACGTGTGGTATGACGCGCTGCTTCCTTGTCATGTGAGATTTGAGGCTTGACTAAGCATGTTGTGCACTAAGGTGCATAACGTCAGTACCCGTAGAGACACTTGTCCATACGATGAAGTTTGAAGTCAATGACGGCTACTTTATAACATATTTGTATAATGAAATCGATACCGTACATCAAGGAATCTAATTGGAAAAGTGAGTTGATAATGTAAAAAACTTCTATCGGAAAGCAGAAGATCATGATGCGTGTCTTATGGTCAGTTATTGGCCAAACTTTAGTTCACATTTGTGGATTGCAAGAAAGTGTACCAGAGTCGTATGCTACCATGATATTTGGATATGCTCTCGTTTGAGGGATCGATAGATCTTCAAATATGACGACGCAAGTTGATAAGGGTACATCAGTTCCTCATCATATGTTTGTTTGTGATAGCAGTTATCCTTAGACTAATTCCTTAGGGGACTTAGTTCAAGGCAAGGTATGCAGTATCGGTATTGGAGTCGGTATCGGACCATTCCTATTAGTATTGGGGTCGTCAGTATCGACAGTATCAGCGGTTTTGGATCCGAGTATCGAATTTTTTGGTATCGGAAATAAAATGATTTAATAAATTATTAAGACTTAGAAAATATATTTTATACATTTAGGCATAATTTTAAGTATTTTCAGTGTTGTTTCTTAGTAGTTTTGAAATTGAATGAAATAATAGTCACCCTTGTCGATTAGTTTACATGTGATAGATAAATTTTCTTCTTTTACATATTTTTACAATCTTACTATGCTTTTACCCTTGTTGATCGATCTTTTTCGTTCAATTCTTTTGCCGAATTGACCGGAAAAGAGACCTCCAATGTCAGTATCGGTCAGTATCGCGTATCGGTCGGTATCGGATCGGGACATGCCAAACCGTATCGCGATCGGCCGTATCGGATTGGTATCGGCCGATATTGCAAACTATAAGGTATTCCGCTTGAAGGTATTTATGGTCGCACGCCACATGAATGTAAGGTTCTATTTGAGATAGGTGTTGGGTTGAGTGCACCCGTTAATGCTAGTGGGAGTATGTTGACATTGGGCCCGAATGGGACCGGTCTAGTCCTGTCCACACCGGGTTTAGGTTTGGGTAACCAGTCCTAAGTGGGCTGCGTCCAATTAGGACTGTATCCAATATAGAAACCCAATGCTTATATATATAGGGGCTTCTCATATGGAGAAACCCTAATCCCTATTTTCCACTTTCCTCTTATCCTTCCCACATAGAAGATCTGCTTGTGATGTGGTACCAAGGAGGATACGACCGTGCTCAAGGAGATCATGGGAGAAGTCCGGTTCACGCTTCAAAGGTAAGCCTTTTTTGCGTCTACTTTACCTTCGAAACCTATATTTTCCATTGGGATCTGCAGGGAGGAACAAATAACATGCATTACAACAACTGTCGGGAGCATGGTTTCTAATGTACTTTAGGTTAAAGAGATTCATTTGGCTGTATTGGTTAATTAGAGTTGAGCTGAGCTTTCGGGATTTTTGAAACAGATGTTTGCCAGGTGTCTATATCAAGCTGAAATCAGACATGAAACAGGGAGCATTGATTGATAAAGTGGATCTCAATCTACATTAACAGTAGTGGGGAGCTGGAAATGTAGACAGATTCTAGGAGTATTTGAACAAGTTATGTATGGATAAAAATTGAGGGGCAACTGTTATAACTAGGAAAGAGGAGAATGGGACAATATAACGATCAGAAAGTAAACGGTCCAAGGACAATGAAAGAGAAGACTATTTTTATACTTTGTTGTAAGATTACTCTGTACAAAATTGCATTACCAAAGGTGTATCCCTCATTTCAGAAATCAGTCCGTTTCCTTTACATTGCTTAATTCTTTCTTCTTGGAAAGTTCTTTTTCTTGACTTGTGAATATGTTAATATTTCCTGGCATTCTGACTATTTTTTTTTTTTATTTTGATGTTCAGCTTCTGGAAATTGCTCAAGTTCCTGATGCACATGTAGGCAATTAATATCATCCCTGCTTTGTATACTTGTCGCATGGTTTCTTTCCCTCTTTATCCATTGCAGATATTTCTACTTGATTATTTATCTTTATTCAATTGGTCCAGGTGAACGAATTTAAGTCAATTGAAAAATTCAAGATTTTCAACACAAATAACCTGTATGTGGACATGCATTTCTGTATTGGACTCTTGACAGATATGCCATTTCAGTATATCCTAATTGAACCAATTCATTACAGGTGGGTAAATTTGAAGGCCATCAAAAAGCTCGTGGATGCTGATGCACTTAAAATGGAGATAATTCCAAACCCCAAGGTAATTTCCATTACCAATACTAGATTTAAATTTCTTTCAAGTTTCCTAATAGTAATATGCTTATTTCTATTTACTTATTTAGATAAGGCTGATTAATCAGTTATTATTTCCAGGATGTTGATGGCGTGAAAGTTCTTCAACTGGAAACCGCAGCTGGTGCTGCCATACGTGTAAATGACCAAACATGATCTTATTTTTCATAGCTTGCATCTGCTGGAAGCTCTCATCATTTGTACACCTTGTCTCTTTTGATTACTAGTTCTTTGATCACGCAATTGGGATCAATGTTCCCCGATCTCGGTTCCTCCCAGTGAAGGCGACATCCGACTTGCTGCTAGTCCAGGTTTAACCTAAACCTTGATCATGCAACTAGGCTGATTCTCATATATATTGTTTTGGGCTTTCTTCATGGTTAATACTATTGCAGTCGGATCTTTATACCTTGGTCGATGGCTTTGTAATCCGTAACAAAGCTAGAGCAAACCCATCAAATCCCTCAATTGAACTTGGTCCTGAATTTAAAAAGGTGAATAGTAGTACATATTGATGGGGGAACTGGTTTAAGTTCACTGCAGTTTTCACATAAATAGTAATTCTTCCTTCCTCTCTAGGTTGGAAACTTTCTTAGTCGTTTCAAGTCAATTCCTAGCATAGTTGATCTCGACAGCTTGAAGGTTTCTGGTGACGTATGGTTTGGAGAACGTGTGATCCTGAAGGTATTAATTTTTTTCTATTGCTTTGCATCTTTACATATATAATTGGCGGTTTAAAGGTAATATCTAATCTTTTTTAACTTGGTACTTATTTGGCAATGTTTGTTATATAGTTCCTAAATAAGAATTTGAATCCCGATGTTGTGCCATTTTGGTTGTAAATATCCGCCGACGGCTTTCACATCTCATCATAACAAGAATTTTGGAATATTAGGAGTTAATATGCCATTATGAGTGGACACATATCTATATGTATAGTTAGCAATTAAGAAGCTAAAAGCATAGTTATAGTGAAGTTTAGAAGAACAGAGAAGGAAGAGAGGAGGGGAGATGAGATGAGAGTGCAAGAGCATAAAACCTAAGTTGCACCTCATGTGTATTTATATTAACATATGATGATAAATACTCAAAAAAAAAGGTACTCGACTCTACCTATATAAGAAAACAAGACTGGTGACTAACAACCCCACAAACTAAGAGATCCGACATGCCTACCTTGCTACATAAATCAGAAAACAGGCTACAAGCAAGTGATTTGGTGAGGTATGTCACCCAACTGATCCTCATACCGAAAATGTGGAGCGACGATCTATTTCTTCAGCAACAAATCACAAACAAAATGATATCTACCTTGATATGCTTAGTGTGCTCATGAAACAACGGATTTCTTGTGATGAAAATTGTTGATGTATTGTCAATATATCTCTAAAGGGATATGAACCATAATTTCATTTCCTGAATAAGAGATTGCACTCATATAATCTCAAGAAGCTGTATGAGCATAGCATGATAATCGGTCTCTACACTAGAACGGGCCACAATATCTAGAAGTAGACCTCCTATCACTCCGACAACCTAGCTAATCTACATCAATGTATCCCGTTACCGTATGAGTCTGTGATGGTTTGAACAACAAATCCTTTTCTAGATGCACCATTTAAGTATCGTAAAATACGATATCTAGCTACCTAATGTGCTTGTCGAGGAACATGCATAAACTGACTAACTATTACAAGAACATAGCTGATATCTAGTCGTGTAACACTAAAGTAGATAGCTTTCCAACCAGCCGTTTTTATCGCCCATTCTCCTCAAATAAGTCCCCCAAGTCGGCATCAAGTTTGACATGAGAATCCATAGGAGTATCAACATGATGAGAGTCCAATATCCTTGCCTCTAAAAGCAAGTCCAAGATAAACTTGTGCTGCGACAAATACACACCTATCTTAGAACGAGCAACCTCGATTCCGTTGGTAATACTTTGAGGAACATGTGTAGGACTGGGGTTTCCTTTGGTAATACTTTGATAGCCCCTCCTATATATACAATATTAATTTACATAAATTAGCAAAATTATGTCTTGTACTCGACTTCCGTTCAATTTGAATGTGTGTGAACTTGAAAGGAATTTGATTTTGGAAGCTTTTATTAATTATTATAATAGGTGAATGTTTAAGTACTATGTTAACCTATTTAATTTTCAAATTAAGCAATAGTTGATTGTATTAACGGGTAAAATAAACCAGATATTTATTTCAAATTAAGCAATAGTTGATTGCATGAAGTTCATGTTATTCCCGGGGCGTAATTTTCGATGAAAAACTGAAAATTATGCAACACTTCTAAGAAGGTGCAAGACAGAGATCCTTGGAGGATTCTGAGATACGAAAAATTAGTGTGTTACTTCGAAGAAGACAGAAGAATTCGTAGCAGCAGCAGCAGAAATTCCACTAACAGTTTCTGATTAGATCAGAACTGTTCTCGTTCAGAACGAGTTGCAAGTGGACAAAAGATAAACAGAAGGTTCTGATTAGACCAGAAAAGGAAAAAGACTGCTGGGTGAATGATCACCGGAGCTCAAAGCTTAATTCTTCCCACACGAACAGCTTCCAGGAACCAGCAAATTCAACGGAGAACTTTGGAACACTCCGCTCTTCTGACTCCTCGGATGGCCCGAACTCCTGCGCTATATGGCGCTGGTGCACAACTTCTCTTTCTCTTGAACTCTCAGAAATTCGTAAGGAATTGTGTTATGAACACTTAGTTGCTGAGAGAGAGAAGTATATAGGCCCGTACTGTAACCGCCTAGTTAGCAGAATGTTCGGGACGTGGAAAAAAATTGTCCCGAACGTTCAGTAACTGCTCAATCGTGCACAGACACGATCTGAGCCAACTGGCACACAGCGCACCAA
Source organism: Iris pallida (assembly GCA_029216955.1). NCBI lineage: Eukaryota > Viridiplantae > Streptophyta > Magnoliopsida > Asparagales > Iridaceae > Iris > Iris pallida. The sequence continues at coordinate 11,520,258 of JANAVB010020997.1, read as the reverse complement.
CTGCGCCACTGCGCCAATGGCGCCATCTGCTCCCATGCACATGCGCAACGCGCGCACCCTGAGCCAACCGCTGCGCTAACAGCAGCGCCAACTGCTGCACCATCTGGCCGTGCGATCTGGTTGCACCAACTGGCGCGCCATTTGGCCGCGCGATCAGGCGGCGCGATCAGGCCGCACCATCTGGCCACGCCAACTGGCACGCCATCCGGTCGCGCGATTGGGCAGTGACCAACAAAACGCCAACGAGCGCAACTTAAGCGCACTATGCGCCTAGCGACGATGCTGACGTGCTAAGTGCAAAGTGCGCCAACAAAATGTCGCATTACGTCTCATGAGCCCGAGTCCGAGTCGCTAAGCCCCTACGGAGCTTAGCTCCAATGGAATAAATTCCAAGAGCAAAAAGCATTAATGCTTTACCGTGGAGTCTTATCCTTACCTCCTAGTAAAATCATCCACAAGGTTTCCTCCTTAGGGTCACCACCCCATGTGCACATCTCAAGATCATACCATGTATATATTGAGATACAACTGTTTTTCAATGTGGGACTAAAATACTAGGCATGTGTTGAGTATAAACTCTCTACATGTCAAGGAAAAATTCAAACGATCCCCCACATATCTCGATATATGGATTTAAGTGTTTTCCACAGTAACTGTCCATCATGCATTAGGAGAGATGTCGCTGACGACTTGAATCTTTTCGCATGGGTCAAACAACAGACTATAATACAAGAATGGACTAAGCCTTGAATTCTGCACCATAGCTGCAATTTTCCTACTCACATAGTGTAGTTATATGTGCTTCTGGCTGCACATTTAAAGGCCTTGTGTCAGCCTGGTTTAAGTGTATAATTTTGGGCATCTACAAGTTTATCCTCAATAGACGGCCTGCTATCTCTGTCCATATACTATAGGTGAGTTCTTTATTAAAGAGACATGGCATGAAGCCTTGCGCTTTCCTTGCAGTACTACGCCGCTATGACATGGCCTAAAGCCGAGGCATTACCCCTACCCGGGAACCTCATCGTAGTGTCATACTACAGTAGCATGAGGTCACAAGCCTCTTTGTAGTGCCAAACTATCCAGCATGAAGCCTTAGGCTCTATTGCGGTGTTATGCCGCAACGACATGGCTTGCAAGGCCGAGGCTTTACTCCTATTCGGGTACCTCATCGTGGTGTCGTCCCATTGTAACATGGGGACATCCTCCCCTTTGTAGTGCTGTCTATCCCTCTTTAATTTCATCATACAGTATTAGGCTACATGTCTATTTGCGATGCTACGTCGCTGTGACTTGGCTCACAAAGCCGAGGCATTATCCCTAACCGAAAACTTCATGGTGGAGTCACTCCATTGTAGCATGGAGTCACACTCCTTGTAGTGCTGTGCTATCGTACTTCCTGTAAAGTACACCAGACATTCACTCTGCCTGAGAACTCATTGAGGCGTTTAAGCCATCCTCAACACATGATCCGTTTTCCGCAGAAAACATATAGTAGACAACAGTGGTTGGAGGTCCGTAACCTTTCCTTGCCACAGAGGACATGTACCCACTGTTCCTGATATTTTCCCAGTTAGTGGTCCTCTCTTGAACCAAAAGCTAGATGCCTAGTAGATTTCTCTTTGAACTAATAGCATAAAACTTTATGGTAAGATTGCAATAACATAATATCAGAATGCCTTCAAGTCCATTTTACTTGCTGTGTCATCGACCAGCTGTCGCTTGAGGTCCTTGGTGAACGGATCCGCTAGGTTCTCCCGACTCTGAATATCAATCACTACAATAACACCTCTCCTGATGGGATCGTGTACTGTCATGTGCTTTAACCGCATAATTCTCTTCTTCCTGTTGAAGATGTCATTTGATGCCACCGTCGCACTCACCTGGTTGTCGCAGTATATCGGAATTGCCGGTATTTGCGTCCCAACCACTGGAAGATCATACATGAGCTCCCGAAGCCATTCTGCTTTCTCTGCTGCGGTATCAAGTGCAAAGAACTCAGATTTCATGGAGGAACGATAGAGCATAGTCTGCTTCTTCGACTTCCACGATATAGCAGCTCCACCCATTGTGAAAATGAATCCACCTGTGGACCTCTCGCTCTCCAACTCTGAGCACCAGCTGGCATCACTGAAGCATTCTACTACCGGCGGTTCTCCGCTGTAATGCAGTGCATATGTCTAAGTATTCTTGAGATATATCATTACCCGTTTCACAGCTTTCCAGTGCTCAATGCCTTGGTTGCTCGTGAAACGACTCAATATTCCTACGACAAAGCTATGTTAGGCCTTGTGGCAGTAGTATCATACATCAAACTTCCGATGACGCTTGCATTCTCTAGCTGCCTGACGCTTTCCCTCGAATTAGGCTTCAGCTTCAGATCACACATGTAAGACGTATCGATCCCTGGAAGATCCTGATACCCGTAGCGTGTGATCATCTTCTCAATATAATGAGACCGTGACAACGCCAGTCCAGTATCTGTCCGGATGATCTTGATCCCTAAGATCACATCAGCTTCCCCCAAGTCCTTCATACTGAACTAGGTCGAGATGAACTTCTGTCTCCGTGACACAGCCCATATCCGTACCTAGGATAAGCATGTCGTCCACGTACAAACAAACGATTACACCTTTTCCATCAGCGAACTTCGTGTAAACACACTTGTCCGTCTCGCTGACCCTGTAGCCATTTGATCTTATAATCCTGTCAAACTTTTCATGCCACATCTTGGAGCCTGTTTAAGACAGTACAAGGATTTCACCAACTTGCATACTTTGTTTTCAAGACCCTTGACGACAAATCCCTCTGACTGTTGCATGTAAATATTTTCGGTCAGCTCGCCATTTAGGAAAGCCGTTTTAACATCCATCTGATGTATCACCAACTTATGTATAGCTGCGAGAGCAATCAACATTCTGATGGTGGTCATCCGGGCTACTGGAGTATACGTGTCAAAGTAGTCGATCCCATGCTTCTGAGAAAATCCCTTGGCTACTAGCCTATCCTTGAACTTGTCAATAGTTCCATTTGCTTTCATCTTCTTCTTGAAGATCCATTTGCATCCGATGGGTTTTGCTTCTTCAGGAAGATCAACCAACACCAAAGTGTTATTAGAGGTGATTGAATCAATTTTATTATCTATCGCCTCTCTCCAGAAATCATCGTCTCTGGTCTTCATCGCCTCATCATAGGTAAGCGGGTCTGCTTCCATATGCTAGGTGACAAAGTCATTTCCGAAGTCCTTCGGCCTCCTCACTCGCTTACTTGACGGCTTAGCGAGCTCTGGTTCAACAATTGTTTAAACAACAACTTCTTCTTGGACTACATTCTCATTGGAAGCTTCAGTTTCCTGCGCACCCTCATTGTTCTCCGGAATATCCGCAGGAACAATGTTCTTGTGTCTTGCAAACTTGTCTTCAAAATATTCTGCGTTGCGAGATTCAATGATATGATTTGATTCAATATTAAAAAAATCTCAGAGCATCACTCTTCTCGGCATAACCCAAGAAGATTGTCTTCGTAGTCCTTGTCTCGAGCTTCTGAATATTTAGATCTGGAAGCTTTACATATGCCAGACACCCCCACACTTGAATGATATTCAAGTTAGGTCCGACTTTGAACCAAAGTTCATGAGGAGTAAAGTCTGAAGTTGCATGAGGCACTCTATTTAGAATAAAAGTGGCCGTCAATGCAGCTTTTTTCCAGTAGCATTTTGGAAGGCCCACAATCAACAACATTGAGTTTATCATTTCTGTCAACGTTCTGTTCTTCCTTTCTGCTACTCCGTTTGATTGAGGAGAGTACGGAGCAGTAGTCTCATTGACAATTCCATGTTCTTTGCAAAACGATACGAATTCATGAGACCGATACTCTCCACCTCGATCACTTCTTATTCTCTTGAGTTGTTATCCAGTTTGCCGTTCAGCCTCGGCCCTGAACTCTTTGAACTTCTCGAACGCTTCGTCTTTAGCCTTCAGCAAGTAAACGAACGCGTACTTTGAGAAGTCATCGATGAAGGTTATGAAATACTTCATCCCGACCTTTGTAGAGAACTGTTTGAAATCACAGATATCGGAGTGTACCAACTCCAGAAGATCTGTGCTTCGATTAACCTGATGAAAGGGTTTCCTTGTGATTTTCGTCTAAGCACATACTTAACATTTTTCTACCTTACCACCACATTTGGAGATAAGTTCTAGACTAGACATTCTGTTTATTCTTTTACAATAAACATGTCATAGTCTATTATGCCACAACTCAAGAGAAAAAGCAGAATGAGTGATTGCATTAACAACATTAGACTGATTTACCTTTATGAACATCACCATCTGGCCAGCATTGATATCCATCCTTAGGTCTGCGTTACAGAGTAGGCCTCCCAAGATCAGGTTCTTTGCGATAGCAGGTACATGCTTCACACCTTGAAGTGTCAGAGACTTCCCAGAAGAACGCTTCAAGATCATCGTCCCGGTCCCTTGCACTTCAGCTTGTGCCTGGTTCGCCACCATAACCACTTCAGAAGTTGGTGTGTAGGTTGTGAACCATTCCTTGCTTGAGCAGACATAGCAGGTGGCACCAGTGTCTACCCACCAGTCAGAGTCAGCCCCCGCCGTAGTGACCTGAGCAATCATTACAATAACGTCAGTGATCATTGAAACCTTACTAAGCTCACCTTGATCTGATTGCTTGGGCTTGGATTTGCATTCATTCTTGAAGTGGCCCTTTTTGCCACACTTGAAAACAAGGCATCTGAGACTGTCTTCTGTTGTTTGAAAAGTCCCCTTCACTTTCAGGCCTCGTTTGGTTCACGGATTCAAGGAATCCGGAAAGGAAACTCGTTCCTTTCCTTTGTTTGGTAACCACAAATTTGGGAAACATTTTTCTGACATGGGAGAAAATATGAGGGAAAATGATTCCTCTCATGACCCATAGGATTCATTTTCCCTCCTTTTCCAACATTAATTACCAAACATTATGACAAAAGTAGCCTTGATTTATTACCTATTTTACCAATTAACTCTTCATTATAATTATGTTGACATTGGATATTGTTGGAACAATGATATATTTTTTCTTTCCTTTCCTACACCAACCAAACATAGGAAAGGAAATTTGATAGGAATTATACTTTCCCATTCCCATGGAAAATACATGGGAATTGATTTCCTTTCCGTGAACCAAACGAGGCCTCAGATTATTGGGGTTTTTCTTCTTGCTGTGGGAAGCCGCCTGCTTTTCCTTGTATTCCTTGGTGTGAACCAAATTGGCGTTAGCTATCTGTTTGGACAGTGCGTCCACCTTCAGTTGAGCCCCCATCTGGTCCTCAACATATATTTCTTGTAGGAGATCTTCGAGACTGATCTCCAGTTTATTCCTATGCATGTTTGCATAGAACTTGCTCCACCCAGCTGGGAGTTTAGAGACGATCCCTCCAACAACAAACTTGTCGATGAGGGACATCGCCTCATCTTCCAACTTTTGTCGCAGCGTCAGGAACTCCATCACCTTTGGCAGCATAGACTTCTCGTCTTCAAAGAGCAACTTATGATATTTTTCAACGATAAATATCTTGCTCCTATTTTTGTCATCTTCGTACGGTTTCTCCAGAGACTCCCATATCTCTCTGGCAATTGTCTTCTTTGAATATGATTCCGCTAGGGAGTCCTCCATAGCATTTGGGATTAAAAGCCTACAAATGCTATACTCCCTTTTCCATTTGGCCTAATTTTTAGTAGCAGCAGTAATTGCGGCTGCAGACGTAGTTTCTGGAACAGTAGATTCTTCCTCGGTTAACACGTGGGCAACTTCGGAAAGTTGAAAATTGAGAGTAACCTTTCTCTTCCAGACTTGATAGTGCTCTCCATCAAATTGTTCTAACTTGGTGAAGTTAGGATTGATTAGTGAAGCACGAAAGTTTTTCATCTTGTGAAATTCAAACTTTAAAATTGTTATTTTTGGGACGTAATTTTCGATGGAAAACTGAAAATTATGCAACACTTAAAAGAAGGTGCATGACAGAGCCTTGAGGATTCTGAGAGACGAAAAACTAGTGTCTTACTTCGAAGACAGAGAAGAATTCGTAGCAGCAGCAGTTGAAATTTCACTAACAGTTTCTGATTAGATCAGAATTGTTCTCGTTCAGAACGAGTTGCAAGTGGACAGAAGATAAACAGAAGGTTCTGATTAGACCAGAGAAGGAAAAAGTCTGCTGGGGTGAATGATTACCGGAGCTTAAAGCTTGATTCGCCCCCACACGATCAGCTTCCAGGAACCAGCAAGTTCAACGGAGAACTTTGGAACACTCCGCTCTTCTGACTCCTCGGATGGGCCGGACTCCTGCGCTGTATGGCGCTGGTGCACAACTTATCTTTTTTCTTGAACTCTCAGAAATTTGTAAGGATTGTGTTATGAACACTTAGTTACTGGGAGGGAGAGAGAGAGAGAGAGAGAGAGAGAAGCATATATAGGCCCGCACTATAACCGCCAAGTTAGCAGAATGTTCGGGACGTGGGAAAAAAATCGTCTCGAACGTTCAGTAACTGCTCAATCGTGCACAGACACGATCTGAGCTAACTGGCACACAATGCGCGCCAACTGCGCGCCAAAAGCGCCATTTGCTACCGCGCGCACATGCACAACACGTGCACCTTGCGCCAACCGCTGTGCTAACAGCAGCGCCATCTGGCCGCGCCATATGCTGACGTTCTAAGTGCAAAGTGCGCCAACAAAACGCCACATTACGCTCATGAGCCCATGAGTCCGAGTTGCTAAGCCCCTACGGGACTTAGCTCCAATGGAATAAATTCCAAGAGCAAAAAGTATTAATACTTTACCATGGAGTCTTATCCTTACCTCCTAGTAAAATCACCCACAAGGTCACCACCCCATGTGCACATCTCAACAACATACCATGTACATATTGAGATACAACTCATGAAGTTTTTCCAATGTGGGACTAAAATACTAGGCATGTTTTGAGTGTAAACTCTCTACATGTCGAGGAAAAACTCCAACAGTTCATGATGATCCAACAATGAGTATTGGTTTTTTTTTTATTTTTATAAAAGCTGTCAGAATCTGAATTTGTAAATGGACAGCTTTAGTGGGTTGGGCTTTATCCATATTTAAAAAAATGGGTGGGCACCAGTAGATCCGTCATTGTTGTTTGTAGTATGTCTAAAGACGGTAACCATATCTCTATACCAAACAAGGATGAGGATGGTAACTTTCCTTACGTCAACACTACATCTCAAGGGCCACACTACCAATAGGCACACAAGCTTGCTGAAAAAATAACGGGGAGAGCTACACGAGTAATAAGACGCCCAAGACGTAAGCAAGTAAATGATGTGAGTGATAGTGCGGCACCAACGCACTAATTTGGAAAGTTAGCTAGCTAGTATAGAAATAATAACAACTCAAGCCAAAAGCAAATCATGGCCACATAATCCTATGGCTCGTTAGATATAAGCAAATAAATGACCAGAGTGATGGTGCGTACCAACACACTCATCTAGAAAGTATGCTGGCTACTACAGAAAGAACAACTACTCAAGCCAACAGAAAATCAAGGCCACATAATCCTATAGCTCGCGAGAATTAGCTACTTAGATTATCTTAGTTACTAAAGCAATGATGATTCAAGTGGTACAAGCATTGCAGACACAAGGCCGGCCAAACTGAACAGATAAACTAAATAACATAATATAAAATGATACAGACTACGCCATCAGTATTAATATACCATTATCGATGCCAATAACATCTATATATATATATATATATATATATATATATATATATATATAATCTACGAGCAATGCGAGTCAGATTACGGAGCACCATGATGGGTTACCGGTGTGTAGGAAAGCCAAGCCAGCTTGCTTGCATGAACTCTGGAATCCTCACCTCACAATGAACTATCCTATTAAGTTTGTTAATTATCCCTAATTTTCATGCTTCAGTTCCAGAGATGTGGAAGCTTGAAGAACTGGTTAGATAACACAGGCGCTAGAGAAGCTAAGATATTGCGAAGGTTACGAAACCACAGGCGCTCATCGATCAAGTCATCTATGGTCATGAATGTCCAACTCAAATCAGAATGCTATTGGTCGTTGGCTCAACCACTAGGCCGGGTGACATTCAAGATGCACGTATGCATGTCGGAATGCTTACAAATAAGGCCTATATATCAATGGCATAATATCGAAACATCCAGTAATGAATGTACTGATCTACGTAATTTCTGCAATCACAAACAGACTATCATCCAAGTCACTAGTAGATAATCACAATCATGCACGCATGTCATGTGAGAGATTGAGCTAGTCCAAGTCAGGAATAAAAAAGAGATCGAGCAAGTATAATACATGAGTACCATACTCACAGTACGGTACTAGTATGATCGAGACAATTCAACTAGCACAAGCCATTACATATCGGGAATGCTGACACACAAGTGGCAATCTCATGCCACAACAAGAATACCGTGTCTCAATGGTCGAGCTAAACGAGTAGGAGTATATTAATGTCCTCAACACAATGGCGGAGAAAACACATGTCATGATACTCATCGAGCTAAACAAGTAACAAGAAGGGTCACACTTGACTCTAGTGAAGATGCAAAATCCGAGTGAGTTTGTATTGAGACAAAACTAAAGTATACAAGCACAAGTTACTAAATCATCTAAATTATGTAAACAAAAGCCAAAGAAATACATCCATGACTTTATAGTGACATACTCAAAGATCCGGACGTCATGCAATCGAATCGGCGAAGATATACGAGTCTAAACTCTAAACATCAAGAACAATGTTGGAATTGCACACTGTTCTGCACCAACGGCATATGCCGATATGTTGACCACGATAACTGAGCAAAATCAACAACTTTTTCTCAATTCAAATCGTCAATTCGCAATCATTTCTTGACTAATTTCAATTCTACGAATTGCACATTACTCTAAATAAAAAAAAAGTAGGTTTGCAAACCAGTTTTGTGTCAACTAATGAAGTGTGCACCATGATACATGAGTTTACCCAAAAATTGGGGATAAATTATGTTATGTCATGAAATACCGTGTCATGCGAGTGTGTGCGAGTGTTTCTAGCATGTACAAGCCTTAGTGGCTGTCTGTGCCATGGGCAACAAGTTCCACATCCTCAAAATCCCCAAAATCCATATCCTTGCAAATGATTAAAAACCGAATAAAGCGTGATACTAAACAAGAATAAAATCTAAGATATAAGACAAGAATAAAATATAAGATATAAGACTTCCATAGAGGCTTATACATGACCAAAAATCAGAATATAAACTTATACAAAAATCAGAAATGAGGCAATGCCTCCCATTCACTTGCCTAGGTTAAATTCCAAGTCCATCCAAACCTATCGTCTAGTCCACCACCTAAGTCGGGTCAAATCCAATTAATATCCTATAGACACAACCCGCAAATCACATAACCCATACCCTAATCCAAGGCGCAATCCACTAATTGCGTAACCAATAGCTGTCGTCTCCTTATCGTGTCGTGTCGCATCCACGTGCAACATAGTAACATAGGTGTCGCATCTTTTTCGTCGTATGTAAACTAAATTGAAAATGCATAACGATTTATTACCATCTTGTGTTATATCCATGTACGTTCAATATTATTACTTAAATCCTAAAACCTTAAATTGGAAATGAATAACAATTTATTAACTGAATTGATCATACTAAACCCTAAAACGCGCGCGCGCGCGCGCGCACACACACACACACACACACACACACACACATATATATATATATATATATATATATATATATATATATATATATAACAATTTATTAATTGAATTGAGTCGGGGATGATGGTGGTTCGTCGGGGACATGAGGTTAGGGATGGTGGAGGCCCGGGCTGGGTGGCATTCAGGTGATGGGTGCTGGTGGTCGTAGCCCTCTAGTGAGGTGGAGGGGTAGATGGGCTCGGTTGTTGGTGGTGTCTCCGACGAGGTGGCCGGAATGGCAGGTGGTGGTGGTGATTAGACTAGTGGTTAGTTTGTTGGGGAGGTTGCATGGGGAGGGTGGTTTTTATAGGAAAGCTCGTCTTGGGAAGCACGCATACCTAGAAGGATATACCTGCAAATTTGAGCAAAATAAGGGACAAACACTAGGGAGAATCTTCTAGGGATTTTTTTGTTGAGAACGCGGTGTGATCCGAACCAGAGTTAGCCCATGAGATGCGATATTGAATTAGACTCATATGCCTTAAAAGAGAATTCTCATGTAAGGCCTGAACTAATCCCAATTATCTACACCATATGATCCCACCTCCTACCCGATGTGGGACTAAATTACCAACTCCACTGTCACCCCCTATTTGAGTGCTCGACCGGAAACGAGATACAATCCAACAATCTCCACCTTAGCTCGTTTTCGCTGATCGAACAACCTAGCACACCCGGCTACCATTTGTTCTTTTTCGCTAGCCAAACACCCTTAGCACACTCCGGCTACCTTTGCTTGTTCCCACTAACCGAACAACCTTAGCACACTTCGGCTATCTTTGTCCGTTTTCGCCAGCCGAACACCTTGGAGATCCAATATATTGTCATCTTGATCTGTTCGACCACAAAACCAAACCGATACGTTCATCCGTACCACCATTGTGTGCCAACCACAACGTTTTGCTCCACCTTGGGCTCGTCAAACCCACCTTTGAAGCCAATTCTTGTAGTTGATGCTCCTACTCCACCTTGAGAAGAGAGCATGTATATCCGTGTAAACGCATGAAAGTTCAACACCATCTGTCTCGAACCAATTAGAGCCGCTCAAACCAGCACCGTAACCATGGGCTCTGATATCACTTATTGGGAACGCGGTATGACCCGAACCGGAGTTGGCCCATGAGGTGCGATATTGAATTGGGCCCATATGCCTTAAAAGAAAATTCTCATGTAAGGCCTGAACCAATCTTAATTATCTACACCACATGATCTCATCTCCTACCCGATGTGAGACTAAATTACCAACTCCACTGTCACCCCTAATTTGAGTGCTCAACCGAAAACGAGATACAATCCAACATTGCTAAGATTAGTTAGATAACTAATAACTTGTGTTAGTTCCAATTAGTTATAGCCAAATAATTAAGATTAGAATATTCCAAAGAAATATCTCCTTCCAATTTAATACTCTATATAAAAAGATATTTTATATAAATCGTAATTCTTTTAACAAAAATCATTAACAATATTAATTATAATTTTACTAAAAGAATTTTTTATTTACAATAATATTCGAAAAATATTTTCTTTTTCTTTTCATCAATTGATACATAATTAAAATCTTTTAAAAAAATATTTTCAAAATCAATTAATATTTTAGAAAGCTATATAAACAAAATGTAAATTCAGATTTTCTTTTAATAAATTTGGTATTTCAAGATTTAGGGGTTACACTAATTAATGATTAGAGGAGAGAAGGGACTTTGGGTTCGGGAGATTTAGGGGTCACACTATTGTGAATTTGGTATTTCAAGATTTAAGGGTTACACTAATTTGGTATTTCAAAATTTGTTGTCTTTGCTCATCTCTCTTAGGTTTAAGGTGCAGGCCCACCTCTATGCCTTGTGCTACAGAGGTATTTGGTATTTCAAGATTTAGTCAAAGCTCAAAATGGACAAGTTTAGCTAAGAGAAAAGTTTGTTTTAGTTATAAAGCTAAGTCCACTAATTCAAAGTCCAATTTATACATTTACTCACTAAACACCCTTTTAGAACAGATAGTATATATTAGAAAATACTTAATTAAGAATATATATATATATATATATATATATATAAAAAAATATATATATATATATATATAGTCCAAGAAAACTTATTTTTATAATTTGATAAAGCTCTTTTTAGAAATATATGCCCAAATTATTCACATAGCATAAAGCCCAAACAAATTTATTTAGTAATTTAACATATTACCCCAAAGGCCCAATACATAATTTATATTTATAAAAGCCCAAACTCATATATGGCCCATACTAAGGCCCATATATTCATTATTTATTTATTTTATAAGAAAAACCCATTTCTATTTATGAGCCCAATACAGTAGCCCAATGAACTAATACCCTAAGCCCACTATTATAAAATGAATTTTAATTCATTTCAATTAAAAGTACAAAGAAAATTTATGAGTCCAACCATACATTTATAAGCCTATATATAAAGCCCATGATGCCTATAAACATTCTATTCCATTATATACAAGCCTAAAAGTATAAGTCCCCAAAACTATTTATATAAAGTGCCCAAGAAGCTAAACCCATTCAGGAATGGGCTACTGGTTTTAACCAGTGCATTTAAGTGTTACCCTGGTCTTAAAGCCCAAGGCCCAAATAAAACAAATCAATTAAAACCAAATGATTATCGGGCCCAAAAATTGTTTAGAGCCTAAGCCCAATAGTTAATGCCCTAAATATACTGTTGCGCTATTCATTTATTACAAAGAGATAGAGAAAGAGTGGAGGGGAGAGGTGGCTCGTCGAGCTTTTGGTCGGATCGTTGGGCGGTACTGGCGATCGTCAGGCGCGAGGAGTGCTGAATTGCTGGCAAAATGCTGGTCAGAGGCGCGTTGGAGAGGGCGTCGGGACTGTATGGTACTGTTGCAAGGAGGCGACACTGGAGATCGGGGGCCAGTCGGGCTGCTCATGCCATAGTTCGGGGACAGGCGGTGGCAGCTGGATCGAGCGGCGCCGGATCTGGAGCGCTGCACAGTGGTCGAGCTGGATGGTGGCGTTGCTCGTGTTGGTGCGGAGCTCGAACTGGGCATCGGCGGAGGGAATTGGTCAGAGCAGAGACAGTAGTAGTTGGATTTGGTCGCTGTAGGAGACGAGTGGTGGTGGTGATCTGGTAGAGGCACGGTGGCGTCGGATGGAATAGGTAGAGATGGGCGTTAGGTGGAGGAGCGAGGGAGTGGTATTGGTAGTGGTGGCTGGGAATGAGTCAGGGATGATGGTGGTTGGGGTGATCGGGAAGTCGTCTCGTGGCTCTTCGGCGAGGGAGTGAATGGGAAGTCATAGAGGGATGGTTGGGCTCGGTTGTTGGTGGTTTCTGTGGCGAGGTGGTTGGAATGACAGGTGGCGAGGGTGATTAGACTTATGGTTAGTTATTTTGTTGGGGAGGTTACATGGGTAGGTGTTTTTTTTATAGGAAAGCTCGTCTTGGAAAGCAATCATGCTTAGAAGGGCATACTTGCAAATTTGAGCAAAATGAGGAACAAAGGAATCTTCTAGGGATTTCCTAAGATTAGTTTGGTAACTATTCGCATGATGTTAATTCCAATTAGTTATAACCAAATAATTAAGAATAGAATATTCCAAAGAAATATTTCGTTTCAATTTAATATTCTATATAAAAAGATAGTTTATATAAATCGTAATTCTTTTAACAAAAGCCATTAACAATATTCATTATAATTTTACTAAAACAATTATTTATTACAATAATATTCTAAGTATCTTTTTTGTATCTTTTCTTCAATTGATACATAATTAAAATATTTTAAAAGTCTTTACGAAATCAATTAATATTTTAGAAAACGATGAAAACAATATATAAATTAAGATTTTTTTATAAATTTGGTATTTCAAGATTTAGGAGTGTTACACTAATTAATAATTAGAGGAGAGAAGGGATTGGGATCGGGAGAGGAGACTGTAGACGAAGTGGGCTTGGGATCCTAATCGACAGGGGGGGGGGGGGGGTGCTAGTGATAGGGTTGGAATTGGTGGCATTGGTTGTAGAGGGTGGTGGTGGTGTTGGATACGGAGGCGGTGCTGTTGGAGGGTGGTAGTAGTGCTGGAGTAGTGGTGTTGGATGTGGTGGCGGTGGTGGTGGTGGAGGTGGATGTTGTCATAGTAGTACTGAGAGGAGAGCATGAGATGGAGGGCAGGCGGGGAGGACAAAAAGCGGGATAGGCGGTGGGTGTTGTCATAGTAGTCCTATCGGAAGTGGTGGCGGTGATGTTGGCGAGTGGTGATGTCCTGGAAGTGGTGACGGTGGTGGTGGAGGGTGGCGGGGGTAGTGTTGAGAGGAGAGTATGAGATGGAGGCCAGCAAGGGAGGGCGAAAAGCGGAGGAGGTGGTGGGGCTTTGGTGGGCAGTACGAGAAGTGGTAGAGGACAGACTCGATCTATACGTTGTGGCAGAATTCTCCGATGTGTTCCCGGACGAGCTGCCCAGCATGCCGCCCGATCGAGAGATTGAGTTCACTATCGATACCTTCCCAACACTCGACCGATCTCGAAAGTCCCGTACAGAATGGCCCCTGCAAAGCTTAAAGAACTCAAGGTGCAGTTACAAGAATTGCTCGACAATGGATTCATCCGATCCAGCGTCTCGCCCTGGGGAGCGCCCGTGCTGTCTGTCAAGAAGAAGGATGGCTCTATGCGTCTTTCTATCGACTACCGCGAGCTGAATAAAGCCACCGTAGGGCATCCAAAGAAGAGAAGAAGAGTGAGAATCGGTTGATTAGGGTAGGTTTTCAATTTTTCAGAATTTTGAGTTGCGACGTCATTTAGCTAAACAACTTGAGTTCCAGTGCTAACATGACATCATGCAATTTAGCACACCCCCTACGACGCAGTTTTGCGACATTTATTTACGTCATCGTAATTTTACCAGGTTAATCATCATAAATTTACTATACTGATCGGGCACGCATTTAAGTTGCGACGTTCTAGCGACTATAGCTACGGCGTGCGACTCATTAGAGACATGTTTACGCACCCTAGTCTAGTTGGTGTCGCTGAAGCATCAATGTGGCATTGCCATTATTAATGGCGTTAGTGCTAGTTGTCGCTATTCCCGCTTATTTTTGTAGTGGAAGGCCATGATTTTTATGTAAGGTTTTTTCTAAGGGCACTACATTTGTTACTTGGGGGCAGCCCTTACTTGGGGGCAATCCAAGGAGGTGGAGATTTTGCAGCGGGGGGGGGGGGGGGGGGGGGGGGGGGGGGAGGGGGCGAGCAGCAATAGCAGGGGTGGCATGGACGCGGGGGCGGGGAGGGGGGGGGAGCGGAGGCGGGGAGGGGGCAAGTGGGTGGAGGCGCATGGGTGGACGTAGGCGAGGTGGTGGCGGGCGACGCGGGGGTAGCATAGGCGCGGGGGCTAGGTGGGCGGAGGCAAGGTGGTGGCGGGACTGGACGGTCTCCTTCGCGAGGAGGCGCCGCTCCCTGCAGCGAGGTGGTGGCGGGACTGGACGACCTCCTTCGCGAGACGGCGCCGCTCCCTTTCTTTCTTCTTCAATCTTTTTTTTTTCTTTCTTTCTCGGTGGCTTTTTGTTTGGGTGTCTTCGTCCACGGGGACTGCATCTAGGTTGGCAGTCATCTTTTATGTTAGGACTGCCAATAATTTGACAGTCCTAGGACTGCCAACTTGTTGGCAGTCCTCCTTTATGTGAGGACTGCCAACTTGCTGGCAGTCGTAGGACTGCCACTAAGTTGGCAGTCCCCACTTGCTGGAGAAAATTGGGTGCCTCCAAGTAAAAAAATGGATGGCAAACTTGTAATTTTTGTTTTTTGAACTATTTTGAGCTGCCTCCAAGTAAAAAGTGTGGTGCCCTTAGAAAAAACCTTACGTAAAGGATGTCATAATAATGATTCCTAGATTTTGAAGAATCATCAGTTTATACTACCATATAGTCTAAATGTATTATATATACTCTTCAAATTATTAGCTTCATCTTTAGCTGATAGTAGATATTAGTCGACCATCCTTTTTCATGCTTGTTGATCTTTCTATGCATTCGTAGGGTAATGTTACTATTTCCGCCGGCCCGGGAATGAAGTTGGAAATTCCTGATCATGCAGTTCTTGCGAACAAGGTAAAGGGATCTGCACTCATGCTATAATACCCTTTCAGCCAATCTGGCACTGTGTGCTTTTTGGTGGTTATTAAGCTGCAGGTTTGGTTGCTTGTTTCAGGTTATCAAGTCCTCTGAGGACATCTGAGTTCCTCCGTCCCATTTTTTGTTTTTTGTTTTTTGAATTTGGTAGCGTGTATGGATGAGTAAAGTGACTAAGTTACTTTCCTCTGCTCGGTCAGGGGCTTTTAGAAGTATATATCATAATTTGTAGTAGTGTGGATCATGAACTACGCATATTTTGAAGAAACAGTAGTATTTTGGTCATGCATATAATTGGTCGCCTGTTGCTGTACAAAGATAATTACGGTAGAATCTGTTATTTGCTTGGGCGTGATTTTAAGATGAAAAACTGATTTTGGCAACACCTCGAGGAAAGTGCAC
Organism: Iris pallida; assembly: GCA_029216955.1. Classification (NCBI taxonomy): domain Eukaryota; kingdom Viridiplantae; phylum Streptophyta; class Magnoliopsida; order Asparagales; family Iridaceae; genus Iris; species Iris pallida. Next base: position 11,503,960 of record JANAVB010020997.1, on the reverse strand, counting down.
GACGGAGATCCCGGAGGATTCACAGAGTCAAATGCAACACTTGGAAGAAGGTATAAGTGATTTTCGTAACAGCAGCGATGAAAGTCCACAAAATATTTTTGATTAGATCAGAGAAGATTTCGTGGACAAGAGATGAACATAAGAAGATCTCGTTTAGAACGAGATAAAAGTGAAGAACGGAAAGAACGGCCTGTTGGGGTGAATGATCATCAGTGCTCAAAGTTTGATTCGTCCCATACGAACAATTTCCAGGAACAAGCAAGTTCAGAAAAGAACTTATGGAGCATTTTGCTCTTTTGACACCTCGGATGACGGACTCTCTTATGTCTCTCTTTTCTGCTCTGAACTCTAAAAATTTCATAAAGAAATTGTCAAATCCCACAAATGAGAGGAGAGTAACATATATATAGTGTCAGTCCAGTAACTGCCCAGTTAACGAAACATTCAGGACATGTCCTTGAAAGGAGAATTGTTTTGTAACTGTTCAGAACGTGAACATACACGACTGCCCTAATTGGCGCACAGCGTGCGCCATCTGCGCTAATTGCGCCAATTGAACCAAATGCGCACAGCGCACCAAACGCGCACGCCGTGCCAATCGCGCATAGTGGGTGTTGCACGCACTGCACGCCAACTAATCGTGCGGACTGCAGTGCCAACTGGCGCGTGAACGGTTCGCACGATCGGCAGCGAAGAGGCTCGCGCAACTTAAGCGCACTATGCGTCTAGCGATGATGCTGACATGCTGAGTGTAAAGTGTGCCACATTACGCATCATGAGCCCATGAGCCCGAGTCCAAGTCGCTAAGCCCCTACGGGGCTTAGCTCAAATGAGATAAATTTCAAGAGTATTACAAAAAGCATTAATGCTTCATTTGTTGGGTTAGCCTTCTTACCACTAGAAAAACACCCTCACATGGCACCCATGTGCCACTGCACGCCACATGTGCATCTCTAAACAAAAGCAAGCTTATATATAGAGATACAAGTCATTTGGCCTAGGCAATGTGGGACTATGTTTCTAGTGCTTAAGGCCAAAACTACAGCAATTCTTCACCTCTCTATATATGGGTTTGAGTGTTTTCCACTGTAACTGTCCCTCATGCATTAGGAGAGATGTCGCTGACGACTTGAACCTTCCCGCATGGGTTAAATAACAGTATGATACAAGAATGGACTAAGCCTTGAATTCTGCACCATGGCTGCAATTATTTCCACCCACACAATGTAGTCATATGTGCTTCTGGCTACACATTAAAGGCCACGTGCCAGCCTGTTTTCGGTGTATGTATTTTGGGTGTCTACAAGTTTACCCTCAGGAGACGGCCTGCTATCTCTGTCCATACACTCTAGGTGAGTTCTTTATTAAAGAGACATGGCATGAAATTTTGCGCTTCCTTGCGATGCTACGCTGCTATAACATGGCTTAAAGTCGAGGCATTATCCCTACCTGAGAACCTCATCGTAGTGTCATACTACTGTAGTATGAGGTCGCAAGTCTTTTTGTTGTGCTAAACTATCCAGCATGAAGTCTTGCGCTTTCTTGTAATGTTATGCTGCAACGACATGGCTTGCGAGGCCGAGGCCTTATCCCTACCTGGGTACCTCTTTGTGGTGTCGTGCCACTGTAACATGAAGACATCGTCCCCTTTGTAGTGTTGTCTACAACTCTTTAATTTCATCATACATCATTAGGCTACCTGCCTATTTGTGGTGCTATGCCGCTGTGACTTGGCTCGCAAAGCCGATGCATTACCCCTACTTGGGAGCCTCATGGTGGAGTCACCCCACTGTAGCATGGAGTTGTATCACTCCTTGTAGTGCTGTGCTACCGTGCTTCCTGTAAAGCACAACAAGCATTCACTCTACCTGAGAACTCATTAAGACGTTTAAGCCATCCTCACCACATGATCTGTTCTTCGCAGAAAATATATAGTAGACAACAGTGGTTGTAGGTCCGTATCCCTTCCATGTTCTGGAGAACATGTACCCACTCTTCCTGATATTTTTCTGGTTAGTGGTCCTCCCTTGAACCAAAAGCTAGATGCCTAGTAGATTTCTCTTTGAACTAATAGAATAAAACTTTATGGTAGGATTACAATAACACAATATCAGAATGCCTTCAAGCCCATTTTACTTGTCGTGTCTTTGACTAGCTGGCACTTGAAGCCCTTTGTGAACGGATCTGTCAGGTTCTCCTGACTCCGAACACCAATCACTGCAATGACACCTCTCTTGATGAGATCGTGCACTACCCTGTGCTTTATCCGCACAGTTCTCTTCTTCCCGTTGAAGAGGTTATTTGATGTCACTGCTGCAATCACCTGGTTGTCACAATATATCGGTATCGTCGATATCTGCGCCCCAACCACTGGAAGATCATACATGAGCTCCCGAAGCCATTCCGCTTCTTCCACTGCGGAATCAAGTACAAAGAACTCAGATTCCATAGAGGAATGGGAGAGCATAGTCTGCTTCTTCGACTTCCATGATATATCAGCTCCACCCATTGTGAAAATGAATCAACCTGTGGATCTCTCGCTTTCTAACTCTGAGCACCAGCTGGCATCACTGAAGCCTTCTATTACTGGCGGATCTCTACTGTTGTGCAGTGTATATGTCCGAGTCTTCTTGAGATATCTCATTACCCGTTTCACAGTTTTCCAGTACGCAATGCCTGGGTTGCTCGTGAATCGGCTCAGCATTCCTATGGCGAAAGCTATGCCAGGCCTTGTGGCAGTAGTAGCGTACATCAAACTCTCGATGACGCTTGCATACTCCAGCTGCCTGATGCTTTCCCTCGAATTAGGCTTCAGCTTCAACTCACACCTGTAATCCTGATACTCGTAGCGTGTGATCTTCTCAATATAATAAGACTGTGACAACGCCAATCCAGTGTCCGTCCGGATGATCTTGATGCCTAAGACCACATCAGCTTCCCCCAAGTCCTTCATACTGAACTTGGTCGAGATGAACTTCTTTATCTCCGTGACACAACCCATATCCGTACCTAAGGTCAGCATGTTGTCCACGTACAGACAAAACGATTACACTTCTTCCATCAGCGAATTTTGTGTAAACACATTTGTCCGTTTCGCTGACCCTGTAGCGATTTGACCTTATGAGCTTGTCAAACTTCTCATGACACATTTTGGGAGCCTGTTTCAGATAGTACAAGGATTTCACCAACATGTAGACTTTGTCTTCAAGACCCTTGACTACAAATCCTTCTGGCCGTTGCATATAAATTTCTTCGGTCAGCTCGCCATTTAGGAAAGCTGTTTTTACATCCATCTGATGTATCACCAACTTATATGTTGCTGCGAAAGCAATTAACATTCTGGAGCATACGTGTCGAAGTAGTCAATCTCCTGCTTCTAAGAGAACCCCTTGGCTACTATATTAGCCTTAAACTTGTCAATAGTTCCATCTGCTTTCATCTTCTTCTTGAAGATCCATTTGCATCCGATGGGTTTCTCTTCTTCAGGAAGATCAACCAACACCCAAGTGTTAGAGGTGATTGAATCAATTTTATTGTCTATCGCCTCTTTCCAAAAAACAGAGTCTCTGGTCTTCATCGCCTTATTATAGGTAAGCGGATCTGCTTCTACATGATAGGTGACAAAGTCATTTTCGAAGTCCGTCGGTCTCCTCACTCGCTTAGTTGGCGGCTCAGCGAGTTCTGGTTCAACAGTTGTTTCTACAACAACAACTTCTTCTTGGACTACATTCTCATTGGAAACTTCAATTTCCACCGCACCCTCATTATTCTCCGAAGTATCCGCAAGAATAATATTCTTGTGCCTTGCAAATTTATCTTCAAAATATTCTGCGTCACGAGATTCAATGACATGATTTGATTCAAAATCAAGAAATTTTCGAGCATCACTCTTCTCGGCATATCCCAAGAAAATCGTCTTCGTAGTCCTTGTCCCGAGCTTCTGAATCTTCAGATCTGGGAGCTTTACATATGCCAGACACCCCCACACTCGAATAACATTCAAGTTAGGTCCGACTTTGAACCAGAGTTCATGAGGAGTGATTTTTGAAGTTGCATGCGGCACTCTATTCAGAATAAAAGTAGCCGTCAATGCAGCTTCTCCCTAGTAGCATTTTGGAAGACCCACAGTCAACAGCATTGAGTTTATTATTTCTGTTAACGTTATGTTCTTCCTTTCTGCTACTCCGTTAGATTAAGGAAAATACGGAGACGTAGTCTCATTGATGATTCCGTGTTCCTTACAGAACGATGCGAATTCATGAGACCGATACTCTCCGCCTCGATCACTTCTTATTCTCTTGAGTTGTTGTCCAGTTTGTCGTTCAGCCTCGGCCCTGAACTCTTTGAACTTCTCGAACGCTTTGTCTTTAGACTTCAGTAATTAGACAAACGCGTATTTTGAGAAGTCATCGATGAAGGTTATGAAATACTTCTCGGCTTTTGTAGAGAATTGTTTGAAGTCACAGATATCGGAGTGTACCAACTCCAGAAGATATGTGCTTCGATTAACCCGATGAAAGGGTTTCCTTGTGATCTTTGTTTGAGCACATACTTCACATTTCTCTACCTTATCCTCACATTTGGAGATAAGTCTTAGACTTGACATTTTATTTATTCTTTTACAATGAACATGTCCTAGTCTATTATGCCACAACTCAATAGTATAATCAGAATGAGCGATTGCATTAATTTGACAATGCTGATTTACAACCTGAAGTTTAAACATTCTTTCGGTATAAAACACTTTCCTAAAGTATGTTCCTTTTATGGATATCACCATCTGGCCAGCATTGATATCCATCCTTAGGCCTGCGTTGCAGAGTAGGCCTCCAGATATCAGGTTCTTTACAATGGCAGGAACATGCTTCACGTCTTGAAGCGTCAGAGACTTCCTTGACAACACCACCGTCACAATACCTTGCATTTCAGCTTGTGCCTTGTTCACCACCATAACACTTTCAGAAGTTGGTATGTATGTGGTGAACCATTCCTTGCTTGAGCAGACATGATAGGTGGCACCAGTGTTTATCCACCAGTCAGAGTCAGCCCCCTCCGCAATGACCTGAGCAATTATAGCAATTACATCAGTAACCATGGAAACCTTACTAAGCTCACCTTGCTCTGATTGCTTGGGCTTGGATCTGTATTCACTCTTGTAGTGGCCATTCTTGCCATAGTTATAGCAAGTTACTTTGGACTTTGGCTTCTGTTGTTCAAAAGAAGTCCCCTTCACTTTCAGATTAGTGAGGTCCTTCTTGTTGTGGGAAGCCGTCTGCTTTCCCTTGAATTCCTTCGTTTGGACCTAGTTGGCATTAACCATCTGTTTGGACAGAGCGTCCACCTTTAGTTGAGCCCTCTTCTGGTCCTCAATATAAATTTCTTGAAGGAGATCTTCCAGACTGATCTCCAACTTTTTCCTATGCATATTCGCATAGAATTTGTTCCAACCAGCGGTGAGCTTGGAGACGACCCCTCCAACAACGAACTTGTCATTGAGGGTCATCCCCTCATCTTTCAATTTCTGACGCAACTTCAGGAATTCCTGCACCTGAGGCAATATAGTCTTCTCGTCTTTAAAGAGCCATTTGTGATATTTCTCTACGATGAATGTCTTGCTCCTGTTCTTGTCATCTTTATAGATTTCTCCAAAGACTCCCTTATTCCTCTGGAAATAGTCTTTTTGGAGTAAGATTCTGCCAGGGAGTCCTCCATAGCATTTAGGATTAGAAGCCTACAAAGGCTATTCTCCCTCTTCCATTTGGTCAGTTTAGCATTAACAGCAGCAATTACGGTTGCTGTCCCAGTTTCTGGAACCTTCGGTTCTTTCCCAATTAGCACGTGGTCGATGTCCACAAGTTGGAGATTGAGACTAACCTTCCTCTTCCAGACTTGGTAGTACTTTCCATCGAAATTTTCTAATTTGTTGAAGTTGGAATCGTTGAGTTGTGCACGAGAGATTTTCATCTTTTAAATTCAAGCTTTGAGATTGTTATTGCTTGGGCATGATTTTAAGACAAAAAACTGATTTTGGTAACACTTCGAGGAAGGTGCACGACTGAGATCCCAGAGGATTAAGAGAGAAAATAAATGCAACACTTCAAAGAAGGTACAACTGATTTTCGTAACAGCAGTGATGAAAGTCCACAAACATTTTTGATTAGATCATAGAAGATTTCGTGGACAAGAGATGAACATAAGAAGATCTCGTTCAGAACGAGATGAAAGTGAAGAACGGAAGAATGGCCTGCTGAGGTGAATGATCACCGACGCTCAAAGCTTGATTCGCCCCACACGAACAGCTTCCAGGAACCAACAAGTTTAAAAAAGAACTTATGGAACACTCTACTCTTCTGACTCCTCGGATGGCGCAGATTCACTCTATGTTTCTCTCTTGTCTGCTTTGAACTCTGAAATTTCGTAAGAAAATTATCAAATACCACAAATGAGAGAGGAGAGTAACATATATATATATATATATATATATATATATATATATATATATATATATATTTTTTTTTTTTTTTTTTTTTTTTTTATATATATATAAAAATATATATATATATATATATATATATATATATATATATATATATATATATATATATATATATATATATATATATATATATATATAGTGTCAGTCCAGTAACCGCCCAGTTAACGAAACATTCGGGACGTGTCCGTGAAAGGAGTAACTGTTTAGAAGGTGAACAGCAGCAAAGTGCAAAGTGCGCCAACAAAACGCCACATTACGCCTCATGAGCCCGAGTTCGAGTCGCTAAGGGGCTTTGCTCCAATGGAATAAATTCCAAAAGCATGACAAAAAGCATTAATACTTCATTTGTTGGGTTAGCCTTCTTACTACTAGAAAAACACCCTCACGTGGCACCCATGTGCTACTGCACGCCACATGTGCATCTCTAAACATAAGAAAGATTATATATAGAGATACAAGTCATTTGGCCTAGGCAATGTGGAACTATGTTTCTAGTGCTTGAGGCAAAAAACAACAACAGAATCTTTATTTGTAACATAGAGTGAGGAGGTGAAATACGACTCATGACGACTCGCATCAAACTTTGGTGGTATGGATCAAACTTTGGTGGTACGGTATATATTGAAATTTAATTATGGTAGATACTCGAATTTGATCCAAAAGTCGTAGGGATTGGGATGACCGCGACTAGTCAACAAGGATTTCACTGAGTTTGAATTTTAGTATACTAGTATATATTGGTTGTAGCATATATGTAAGTGTGTTGTAGCATTTTAATTAACTTTTTTTTATACTGGAGAAGAGCAAAAGATATCATAATGATAATTTATATTTTTCTTAAAAAAATTACACGTAATTATCTAGTTGTTATTATTAAATTTAATGAATATTTTTAATTAGTAAAGTTAAACAAAGGCTATTTGAAAAAAAAATTACGTCAATTTTTTATTATTATATAGTAGTATAGATTATTATTATTGTGCTACTAGGGGATGGATTATGGAGGAGGTTTGGATTCGAGTTTATGCAAACTTGGAAAATTATAATAACAAAATTAGTATGCATGTTGCTTGCATCTACCCTATATACATGAACATAATGTTGTGTACATCCGGACCTATTCCCGCAAGGGTGAGCCTTATATTGTAGTAGAAAGCCCTTTTTTTTTAAAATTATCGACTTATTAAAGTGGTTAGTTTATTACAGGTGCATAAATACTATTGAAGTAAGAAATTATGTTCATACATGAATATACTTAATAATGATGAAGAAAACAACAATGCACGCATCTAGAGAAATAATAAGACAATTAAAAGATGATCATGAAAACAACTAAAGAGCATGATAGGACGGCGAGCGGTCGGAGGGCATCAGAACTACTCTGGTGCAGGACTATGACCTTCAACCAAATAAGGACCGGGGTTGTAGACTGTTATCCGACAAGAACTTAGCACTTTATCTACGCACCAAAACTAGACTAGAGAGCAAGTTCAAAGACAAGACAAACAACATAGCACGACCAACCATTTCTATGACTTACTACTTGTCAACTAGCAAGGGTTATTACAAGTTCTAATTACTATAAATGTAAGTGAGGAACTTCGCTACCACCTGCATAGCAGGTACCCGGATCGTCAAGGAGCCTTGTACGAGCTTGTAACAAACAACATAACATAAGCAATAACATAAAAATACTTAGCATGTAAAATAAACCAGAAGTGTCACAACACACGAGCTTGGTAGGTCATAGGTCTACGCCAACCGGGGTTGTCCATGCCTCTTGAGTCCTGAGTTATCGAAGTTGCTGGTAATGCGACTATCCTCCCCTTCCAATGCACTAAATGAGTTTTACTAGTCAATTATCCTACAAGTTAACTTCTCGATTCTCAAGTCGTGGTCACAAGAGAATCGACATAGAATGATAAGGCATGAGTACGAGCTATTCACGAGCTATCACTGGTGAATCTTATCGTATTTCACAACACGCGATACATTGGCCAATACTCACACTTGATTGTCCGGTTCCATAAATGCAGTAGATTAAGCACACAATGAATTCCACGATGTAGTAAAGGGTACGATCTCGTGTCAAGCATATACATAAAGAATAAAATAATATAAAACTATATAAAATCATTACATTATGGTAAAGAATCCAAATAGTTGAAGAAATAGAAAAATAGGCAAAATAAATAAATAAATACTATATGAAAATACTATACGTCACTATGCAAAAATACTATGTGCATACTATACAAAAACACTATGCAGCACTATGCAGAAAATACTATGTGCATACTATTAAAAAAAATGCTATGCATGCACTATGTAGAAACTCTATATGTGGTCTATGCAGAAATACTATGTAGGCATTATGTAGAAATTTATATGCACACACTATGCAGAAAATACTATGAGTGTATCATAGAAGCATGAAAATTGCCCAGGATCAATCAAGCCCAAGCCACCTCAAACAATGTACAAATAGGCTCAGAAGACCTCAAATGGGATGCCAAGTTCCAACAGAATAGTTCTCTGAGGTACAGAATAGTGCCCTGTGGTACACCTCCTTTGCAGAACCAAAGGCAACTGGACCACTCCATGCGACTAACTCACATGCGGCCCATACACCATGCGACTTCTCTTACAGAATGCCTCCATGCAGCCAAGGAGGAATGTGGCTCAAACTGTCCTCCAATCTCCACATCAAGGCAGCCGGCTCAAATCCCAGGCTGAGCTACCTTCCTCACCAAGATAGCTGGTTCATATCCCGAATCAGATTATCTTGAATCCCGTTGGCAACAGCTGAAAGGATCAATACCACATTTATGGCGTGTGCACCATAAACGCACCATTCACATTGGAGATTCACTCCAAGTCATGGCCAGTACTGTCAAGCCCCAGAACCAGAATACTGGCAAGTAGAGACGGACCAGGCCAGTTACGTATGCCAATGTATTCCAGTATTCCGAGATAACTTATAAGTTGTAGAGATGGGGATCACTACTATAAGCTAACAGTCAATCCTACGCCAAACAAATCCTAGATATCTTAATCACAAGTAAGAAAGTAATGTACAAGAGTATGATCATCAGGCATATAAGACGGTGAAGCATTCCAAACTATAATATATAGATTTTCATGAAACTAGTAGTACAGAATGAAAAACTAGCAAGAGTGTAAGTCATACATGATCAATCTAGTTGCAATCTAAAAAATATACAATCATGTCTAAGCCGTAGGCCAAATGGTCAAGTCTAAAATACGAGCTAAACACGTGCTCGGTGGCTAAATGCCGTAGGAGAGTATATTGATAAGAGTAGGTGGAAGGAATAACACCTACTCAGGCTCCCTGGTGCTTCGGGTAATCACCATCGAGTGGAAGGTACGGAAGATTCTTAGGCTCCTCAACTAGATTATGCAATAACCTTCATAAATCGAATTCTGGATTTTTTTCGAATTTTTGTATTTTTTTAAATCTTGAAATCGTGAATTTTAAATATCGAGTGTATTTCCGAATCGTAATATGCCCTCAGTATATTACTAGGACTTTAGTTTGAGAAAGACTATATTTTATCCTAAATAACTTCATGTCTAATTTCTAGATTAGCTAGGTATCTTAGATACATAGGTAAGTGTCTGTGTCAGTCCGAAGACAAGTGTCAATGCCAGCCCTTCTCTGACAAGTTAATTTACATATGTAAGTCTTTTGAGGCTGTTAGAGTTCTACAGATTTCAGAAAAATAAAAGAAAAGATAAAGAACGAAAGGAGTAAAAATTTTTAAAAAATAATATAGAAAGAAAAATCCTAGAAAAGAAAAATTATAATACTTGGCCTTTTCTAGTATTTTTTTTGAAGTCTTGTAGAACTCTAATATCCACAAAAGGCTTGCAGAAGTAAATTTTCTTTGAAGAGAAGGCTGACATTGAATACGTGACGACACTCATTTAATACTCATGTGTCTATGCATCCATTGGACAATATACTCAAATAATGTGTATCTATCTTTGCCAAATTATCTTCAAATGGATATAAATTACTATCTGCGGCATCGTTCGTGGATGTACAATCGTCATCCTGATGACATGTGCGGTGTGCGAAATGAATTTATACAGGAGGTAGAGCAGTTCCTGCAGTTCGCCAAGGCGTTCCCTCAGTACATGGACCGTACCAAAATTAAGTGTCCATGTGTGAGATGTCGCAACTTGAAATATCATCCAGAAGTGGATGTGACATATCATTTGTACTCGAGAGATTTCATGCTGAATTACTATCAGTAGACCTCACACGGAGAACTAGTGCCTGTAGCATCGGAGCCAGAGCCTAATTTGGAGTCGTATATGGATGTCCATAACCATGTTAATTATGACGAAGGGTGGGTGAACATGGTTTTCGACGCTGCAGGGCCTAGTTTCGATCCGGACAATCATGATGCAGCTGATGACACACCGAATGCCGATGCTGCGAAGTTTATGGAGTTGCTGGAGAATACAAGGACTCCTTTGTATCCTAGTTGTGAGGATCATTTACCGTTGGAGGTGGTTACAAGACTGCTGAGCATCAAGTCTGATTTCAACATGTCTTAAGACTGCTGAGCATAAATGACAAACATATTATTATAACAGATAATGAGGGGTGAGAACCATAACATGGTGACCATCTCCCTGGCCACCCATCAGAAGGACGGAAATCTCATCGATGATAGGGCCACGCAGAGCTATGTAAGTATTACTTTACATGTCACTAACTTTAGTATAACTTAAGAAATATGCAATATATATCCTTAGACGGAGAACAACTAGGTTGGTAGTAAATATTATGCTTATCGAGATACGTACCTTTTTAGGATGAGTATCTTTGGCTAGAGCGTGAGAGTGCACATATGGAGGGAGGGGCTGGCTCGGATGATGGTCGAGCTCTAAATGACCGTCGTTGGTGGCCTTCAGAGGGGTACTTACTACAATACAGGATCCTACAGCTCCTTTGTGGCGACGCAGTCATCTAGGGCCCCCACTGCCAGTGTACATTCCCCATAGCGCTTACAGGAGTCGGTCCGAGTAGAGGAACTCCGTCGCCAGCTTACTGAGCTGCATGACGAGCTATTGCTGAGGATTGTGGAGCAGCCCCAGTCTCAGCCGCAAACGAACACCGCATGATTTGATATGCTCGAGCACAGCATTAGGGAGACGGGCGAGAGGACGGGCCATACCTTTCAGGCGGTGCAGAAGAGGACGGATCTTGCCGTTCAGGCGGGGTCACAGGTGGTATGGGCGATTAGCTTTCGAGGCTGGCGGCTGTTATGGATTCCACCAAATCTAGACTGCTAGTCATGGAGCAGACACTTCCTGGTCGTGCGTCAGCACCGACTGTATCGGTTCCACTGCCTCCTCCTCCTTCTACTGATGAGTCATAATCGGTGACGCTGACCCCCACGCAGTATAGGTTCATGTTGTGTTGCTGACCCATTGTTGGGTCTTTATGTATTTATTTTATACATTTAGTGACAGCTTGTGTTAAGTTGAGTCATTGTTGAAACATTATCAGAAAAACTCTTTTTATATCCGTTTGGTAGTAGATTTGTATATACCCGGCTATTTCATGTCTTTTGATTGTTGGATTCTATTTATTTGACTATTGGTAGTGCATTTTTTTTCATTTGTCTCTATATTGGTTTACCGGTGTTGAGTGTTCCATCGAAGGGGTCGGCGAACCCAGGGAATTCTACGGAGGGTTGCTCCGGGTATATTATTTGCAAACTATCATTTAAAGTGTAGGTAGATTCTTGATGGAAAAAACAAATAGAATCCTGTTTTTTTATTTTTTATTTTAGAATTTAGCGACGCTTAGCGAGTTTAGCAACGCTTAGCGACGTTTACCGACGCAAAACTACGCCGCTAAGGTGTATCAGCACGTCGCTAACCTGAAAAGTAAATGTCACGGAACGTCGCTAGGCGTCGCTACCATGCTGATGTGGCAAATTCAACACGTCAGCAAAATAGTCAACTAACGTCGCTAATTTCGTTGCTATTTACGTTTCTGAATGTTGCTTGCCTGTGTCGGAGACGTCGCTGACCGTCGCAAGATGTCGCTAAAATTGTGACGTGGCAAACTCAAATTGTCAGATTTAACGTCACTAAACGTCGCCGACTACGTCACTAAACATTGAATTGCCAGCGACAATTAGCAACGAATGGTTACGTCGCTAATTAGCAACGCTTTGTCGGCAAACGTCACTAGCCACTACAATGCTAGCGACATTTTGGTGTCGCAAAGAAACGTCGCCATGGCGATGAACAGCGACGGATTCTTTGTAGCGATCATGTATTACACGACATGAATGTTACGTTGCTAATTTCGTCGCTAAATGAAAACAACGACGTTTTTTTTGCCGTTTAGCGACGTCCTCTGGCATTGCTAATATGACTTATTTGGTAGTGAGTAGTCGAAGTGTTCCCGGAGCCTACAATAATTATTACGAACTTAATTAATAATCTGAAGTTATCATTTATCCATAACATATAATTACTAACTATAAATACAACATGAAACTAGACTATCATATTAACAAGGAAAATATAGATTCTAACAAAGTTTATAACTAAATAATTATAAACATAGGTAAGTCACTATCCTTCTAGTCTCTAAATGTACTTATATTCTAAGTATTCATATAAACTAAGTTCTAAGCATCCCTAGGATTATTCTTTATACGTAAATTTCTATAAGTTAGTCATAAGAGGTTTCCTTGCATTGGTGCGACATAGGATTTATACCCAAAGGTCTCCTAGTGTTAATTTATTATCTTTCCTCTTAATCATAGAGTCTGCCTTCGAAATTATAACCTAATAATTTAGTACAACATTTTAACCCACGAGTCCTAAGTGGCCTTTTTTTAATAAAACTTTGGTTGTATAATTAGACATTTTCCTATACGTGACCCAACTAAAATAAATAACCAAACCTATTGTCTAGACTTAAAATAAAATTACAAAATCTAATAATGAAAATTAAAATCAGAACAATGGTTTTTTTTTTCAAATAATTATTTAAGTCATATTTATCCAAAAATAATGCCACAACTTTACTATGCTCAAATATTGATTTTCTAGTTTGTATCAGACACGTTCTTAAGTCAATACTTGTATCAACCTAACATATAAAAAATAGAATATTATATATTTTTTAAATATCATTTAAGGGTATTTATAAGGTTTAGTATGATGGTAATATTCTACATAACTTTTGGGTCAAGTCCTACAACGAAACTAGTATTTTCCAAGGTTCAACTTGTCATTTCGGTGTCCCGAACATGAGCCTATGATCATAATTTTTAAAAAATAGAATTATATATATAAAAAATATATTTTAATCAAATAAACAAATCTTAAATATATCACATTTATTTGGCATACTTCTATGACCATACTATACATGAAAATGAGTCAAGTTTCCACCTAAACATGTCAATATTAATGTTCTGAATTCAGATTTTTGTTGGCTGTTTCAATGGCCTAAAAACCAAGTTTAGCATGTCAAAATTCATGTTTTACAAGGTTCAATACTTAGTTAGGCTAATGGATTCCTAGGTTACGCAAAAGATTTGGTAAGGTAAAGTTGCATATTTTGGTCACAAAGCACATATGTGTCCTACAACATTTAAATTCCAGATTTGAGTATGTTCATAGAAACACATAATAATATGGGTTTTAATTATATTGTTATGGTTTCAACCTATGTCATGACATGTCAAGGGATTTCTAGATCTAGTTTACAATTTTTCGAAAGAGAATTGGATAAGGTACTTACTTGGAATGACGTCGAATTCGTAGGAATTCCAATAAATTCAATTCTGTCCACTTGGATTGCGAGGGTGGTTCGGGATGGAAGACAATGTTCTACGGCCTTGAATGTCCTTCTCTAGCAATTCAAGACACTTGGCTACCCACCGGGCTTGTTCTTTGGTGGCTACGCCTTCCCGGTTGGTCACCGGAAGCCTTCGAACTCGAAGAACTCACCGAAAAGAGCTGCTGAAATTATGCCACTTGTGGACTGATTTGGCACTGAATTTGGAGATGAAACGGATGTAAAAATGAAGGAAAATGGTTGTATATTCTGTAGGGGAGGTTGTGAGGGAGTTATGGCTTGATTATAGGTGACGGAAGGAACACTACCAAAATATAGTAAATTGGCGTCGTCGTTTTAGCGACGGAATAAATCCGTCGTCAGTAGTGACGAACTACCGACAACCTGGCGACGACTTCCCGGCTAATCGCGCACCAATTTTTTTTTTTAAGGGTGAACATCCGTCGCCTATCCGTCGGCAAGCCTTCGGTAAAATAGCGACGGAAAAGAAACCCGTCGGCAAGTAGTCACTAATTCGCGGGAAAATGTTAAAAAATTGCAGGAAAATGTCACTAGTTGGCGGGGGAATTGACGACTACTTAGCGACGGATAATCCGTCGACCAGATGATGGGATATTAGCGACGGACATACAGTCCGTCGCTAAGTGGTCAATAAGTGGTTGGAAAAATTTAAAAAAATTGCGTGAGATTAACGACTAAGTAGTGACGGACATTCCATCGACCATACGACATTTCACGGCGGAGTAGCGATGGATTTTATCCGTCGCTAGTCAGTCGCTAAGTCAAAAGCCTAGCTTAAGTTGAACCGACGGGAGGAAAATTTTATTCCCCCCAATTTTTTCTCTCTCCTCTCTCTCTTGGACGCGTACGATCGAGGTAACTCTCTCTCTCTCTCTTGGGCGACGGTGGGGGGCGGAGGGGAGCCGGCGGTGGTGGGAGGGGGCGGGCAGCAGGGGGGTGCTGGCCGCCGGGGGGGGGGGCTGGCCGCGGGGTGGGGGGGTGGGGGTCGCCGCGGGGGGTGCTGGCGGTGGTGGGGTGGGGGTCTTGGAAGGGGGCGGGCAGTGGGGGGGCTGGCCGCTGGGAGGCTGGCCCCGGTGGGGGGGTTGGGGGTGTGCTGCGGGGGGGGGGGGGGGGTGGGGATGGCTGGCCGTGGGGGTGGAGGTGGGAGGGGGTGGTGGAGGGGTTGGAATACACACACACACACACACACACACACACACACACACACACACACACACACATATATATATATATATATATATTATATATATATATATATATATATATATATATATATATATATATATATTTTTTTTAATATATATATATATATATATATATATATATATATATATATATATATATATATATATATATATATATATATATTCGGCGCACACACACACACATATATATTTGTCGCACATACACACACACACACATATATATATATATATTTTTATTTTTATTTTATTTTTTTACATATATATATATATATATATATATATATATATATATATATATATATATATATATATATATATATATATATATATATGATTTGCCTATGGTAAAAAAAAAAAAAAAAAAAAAATAAATAAATATATATATATATATATATATATATATATATATATATATATATATATATATATATATATATATATATATATATTCGAGGAGTATATATAAACTTTGGACCGAAACCGAAATCGAATAAGGAAATTTAGTATATTGAAAACTGAAACCGAACCGAATTTAATATATTCAAAACCGAAACCGAACCGAATTTATTATATTCAAAACCGAAACCGAATAAGTAAATTTAGTATATTGAAAACCGAAACCGAACCGAATTTTTTAAAATTTAGTATGTTCGAAACCGAAACCGAAACCAAAACCAAAACCAAACCAAAACCAAAACCAAAACCAAATCAGCGGATTACGGCTCGTCCTACCACCAATCTATATCGGTATCGGTATCGGTATCAGACTATTTCGTTGAGTATCGGAATCGGTATCGGTATCGAACTAATTATGTTTAGTTTGTCTTACGATGCAGATTTTCACATCCAAATTGAAATGGATCGTTACTTCGTTGATCATACATGGATGTACCAGCGGATCAACCTCCTCGACCGTAGGTACTTATAAGTATTGATCGTATCGGATTAGTATCGGTCTATCGGTTCGGTATAGGCCGTATCGGTTGGTATTGGTCTTAGCGAATTGGTATCGTCCTATCCGATATGTATCGGCCGTATAGCTAGGATTCGTATTGGCCTTATCGATTCGATATCGGCTATATCCGATAGGTATCGGCATATCGGATTAGTATCGGCAATATCAGATTAGTATGGTGGAAGGTTGAGTAACAAATGTACTTGGATTTCTCTCTTCTAGAGCTAGATTACAGTTGCAAGAGAGTCATGAGAGCATAGCTGGACAGTTACAGAACATACATGCTTCCTTTTCAATCTTGCTTTTTCTGATGGAAAAAGAAGCATGTATGTTACTGTAACTGGCCAATCACGATCTGGTGACTCTCTTGTAATGGTATTCTAGCTCGAGAAGAGAGAAATCCAAATACAGTTGTTACTAAACCTTTCACGATACTAATCCGAAATGGTCGATACTAATCCGACACAGCCGATACCTATCAGATATGACCAATACCAAATCGATAAGGCCAATATGAATCCTAGCTATACGGTCGATACATGTATATATCGGATAGGACGATACCAATTTGTTAAGGCCAATACCAATCTGATACGGCCTATACCAAACCGATAGACCGATACAAATCTGATACGGTCGATACTAAGTACATCCGGCCTATACCAGCTGATCCACCAATTACTGCACGATAGGCCCAAGGACTCCTGGTACATCCGGTTATTGGTGAGTAAATGATTATATAGTAATTCTGTTAGTCTTATGATACAGATTTTTACCTCCAATCTGCGATAGATCGTTACTTCTTTGATCGTACATGGATGTACAAACGACAACACGAGAGCATAATAGGTATGAGTGACGATTTTCAAGCAGGCGTGGAAGTGTTTCTTAAGTATGCCATGAGCAAAGCTCAGTACATGGACGGTACCAAAATCAAGTATCCATGTCGTAATTGTCGCAATAGACGTTATGAAGAAGTGGTGACTGTGAGAGATCATTTGACCCGTAAGGGCTTCGTATGTGATTATGACATGTGGTCATCGCAAGGTGAACTATATGCGAAAAGACAGGTTGCGAATACTACTACTTATGCTTTTAATGATAATGCTGCAACGAATTTTGTCATCGAAGACAAATGATGCTCTGTTGATTATGGAGACCTGCAGAATCTTGTACGAGATATGGTGTACGATGCGCCAGGGCCTAATTTTGATCCGGAGGATCCTAATCCCGAGGCAAAGGAGTTCTATGATATGTTTCAGGATGTAGATACTCCTCTACATCCTGGTTGTGATACTCATTCCGTACTGTCAGTGACGATGCGGTTGTTGAGCATAAAGTCTGATTTTAACTTGCCACAAGCTTGCTATGATCGGATTACACAACTAGCGAGAGAGATCTTACCGAAGGAATCAAAAGAGCTCCCAAAAAACTTCTACAAGTCAAAGACGATGGTCTAAAAACTGGGACTGGGGTACGATAAGATAGATTGTTGTCGCAACGGTTGCATATTGTACTACAAGGAGAAGGATGACATAGAAAGTTGCAGCTTCTGTAATGTGGATCGTTACAAGCCAGTAAAGGGAAAAGGAAAGTCAACTAGAAAACGACGTCCTTACAAGTATATGCATTACTTGTCGATCACGAAGCGCTTGTAGAGGATGTATATGTCTCTGAATACAGCTGAACACATGACGCGGCACAACGAAGAACGCACAAAGGACGATGGAGAATTGTCACATCCTTCGGACGGAGAGGCGTGGAAGCATTTTGACTTGTGTCATCCAGATTTTGCTGCAGAGCCTAGAAATGTATGGCTGGCACTATGTTCTGATGGCTTCGCCCCTTTCGGGCAGTCGAAATCTCAATACTCCTGCTGGCCGGTCATTCTTACCCCTTATAATCTGCCACCATGGATGTGTATGAAGACTCCTTATATGTTCTTGACAGCTATCATACCGGGTCCCAAAAATCTGACGAAGAACATCGATATATATATATTTACAGCCGTTGGTGGATGAGCTTAAACAGCTGTGGAAGATCGACGTCGCGACCTATGATATTTCCAGGAAACATAACTTTCAGATGAGAGCTTCACTGATGTTGACAATAAATGATTTTCCAGCATACGGTATGCTGTCGGGATGGAGTACTCACGACAGGATGTCTTGTCCGATATGCATGAAAAATAGTAAGGCATTCCGCCTTAAGCATGGAGGAAAAACTTATTTCTTTGACTGTCACCGTCAATTTTTGCCCGCGAGTCATCCTTGGAGAAAGAATAAGGACGCGTTCAGAGCTGGAAAACAAGAATTTTCTCATCCGCCTACTAGATTGTCGGGATACGATATTTGGGATGATGTAAAGGACTTGTCCTCAGTAATTGAAGATCCATCGAACAATTGTGTCGAGGGGTTCGGACAAAGCCATAACTGGACCAAACGGAGTATCTTCTAGGACTTGCCTTATTGGAAAGATAATCTTATAAGGCATAATCTTGATGTCATGCATATCAAAAATAATGTGTTCGATAATGTCTTCAATACCGTCATGGATATTAAAGGAAAGACGAAGGACAATCCAAAAGCAAAACAAGACATTGCCGAGATATACAAGCGTCCTCATCTGAACTTGATACAAAAGGGAGCTGGTGGACAATTAACTAAGCCGGTAGCACAATACACATTGAGCAAGAAAGATAGATTAATAATCTGCAAGTGGATATCTACTTTAAGATTTCCCAACGGCTATGTGTCGAATTTGTCTAGATGCGTTGATCTCAATGAACGCAAGCTAACGGGAATGAAGAGTCACGACTGCCACATGTTTATGGAAAGATTACTGCCCATTGCGTTGAGAGAGTTGTTGCCTTCTTCTGTATGGGTTCCGTTGGCCGAGCTATCTACATTCTTCAGGGATATTTGTTCAACTAAGTTGACGATACAACACATGGTTGAACTTGAGAAGATTGTCTTAACAATTTGCGAGTTAGAGAAAATATTTTCTTCGGGCTTCTTCGACAACATGGAGCATCTATCGATTCATCTAGCATACGAAGCCCGTGTCGGTGCATCTGTTCATTATCGATGGATGTACCCATTTGAGAGGTATATAAAAATCGATATAATTTAAGTTGAATTTCATTTTTAACTACACTAATAATTTCTTTCTCTAGATACCTACACCACTTAAAGAAGAAAGTTGGCAACAAGGCTCATATAGAGGCTTCAATATGCGAAGCATATCTTATTGAGGAGGTATCAAACTTCTGTTCCATTTATTTCGATACTCATGTTAAGACAAACCGAAATAGACCTCAAAGGAATGACGAGGACGTTGAGGATGGAGGTATATTCAATGTAAGGGGCAAGCCTATTGGGGCTAGTAAAAAATGGTGATTGACTGACGATGAGTATGATGCCGCTCACCGATGTCTTGTTAAATTGTGACATACAAGAAGTGAGAGATTTGGAGAAGTAAGTGACTACACTTACACTCGTTATAATCTCTAATTTGGTGAAGTAACTGACCACACTTATTCTTACTCTCTAACAGTGTATTTAGAGATGAAGTTCAAATGAGGACACCCGATATTACCGATGAAGGACTTCAAAGAGAGGTTGATTGTACCTTTCCGTCCTGGTTTCGCAAATACGTAAGTAACTGAGATAATAATTTATGTGGCTACCATTAAAATATATGCATCTAAAATATTTAAATTATCAATATTTGTTTACAGGTTTTATTGCCTGAAACAACACTCACAAATGATAGTATTCGTTATTTGGCATTGGGACCGAAGAAGCATGCAAAGACTTGGCCAGGCTATGTCGTTAATGGCTTCAAGTTTAAGGCAACTTAGAATGTTATAAATGGAAAATTTCTCAATGACGGCTTCAGTACCAAGGATTCTGGTGTTTGCATAAGAGGCACCATATATGACGATGAGCCAAACTTTGACTATTATGGAGTGCTTCGGGATATTATAGATTTACAATATAGTACCCCATATGATATGCATATTGTGATGTTCAAATGTGAGTGGTTCGATACGACACCAAATATCGGTTGGAGAATCGATAAACAATTTGGATTCGTCGATATAAATCATTGCAGGAGGTATAGAGGGTCCGACACGTTTGCGATAGCAAGTCAGGCTGTTCAAGTCTACTATACAAGCTACCCAAGGCATCGTAGAGATCGATTTGACTGGTGGGCAGTATGCAAGATTAAATCTAGAAATACATTCAACGTTGGAGACCCAGCATACCAAGAGGACCAGATCGAAAAGTCCCAATACTTGGTACAACATTCGGATACTATGGATGTTGAAAATATTGTTGAGGAAAATAGAGGGGAGGAAGAGGTTGATACACAAGACTTACCTGTCAACCAGGGAAGAAAGAGACGTCTTGTCCCAACTATTGAGGATGAAGAAGAAGAAGAAGAAGAAGAAGAAGAAGAAGAAGAAGAAGAAGAACTTGATGAGGATGAAGATACAGATGAAGTCGATGATGAGGATGAGGATGAGGATGAGGATGAGGACGAGGCTGAGGACGAGGATGAAGACGATGACGATGATTAGATTAAATATCTTTATATATTAAAAACACTTTCAATTACGCGATTTTAGTTTGACCTCATAAAAGCACTTATAACTAACTTATATGAATTCAGTTTAAACTTCTGCATATTCTTGTTGCAGATGGCACTCCTAGTTTTTCTTTTCTTCGTGGCGTCACTCGTCACCCTGCTGATGGCTAGCACTCGTCGTGGTGGTGGTGTGGGCCGTGGTGGTGCTGGTGGTACTGGCCGTGGTGGTGGTGGTGGTGGTCGTCGTCGTCGTGGTCGCATTCAGCCTTCCCGGGCGGTATCCCCATCTAGCGAGCCCGACCCAGAGAGTACCCCGGGCACAGACTCATTCCGCCGTCGATCTATCGAGGGGCTATCGACACATTCGTCGATAGGGTCTCCATCCGCTAGCAGATCCGTTCCGCCAGCGGATCCACCAGCGGATCCACCAGCAGCTGAGCGACAGTGGGCCCCGGAGTACCTCCACATTCAGTTACATCCAGTGATTGGTGAGTACATGCGCGAAGTCGCGGATCCTCCGACGCCACCAGAGAGGCCGATGGGCGAGTTCCGACGAGAGCTATGGCCCGTGGGTGAAGCGTAAGTAAATTTAAGTTAATTTAATAAATTTGTTTCATTTATTCTAGTTAATAATCCAGTCGTTGCTTCTTTGTAGGTTTTTTCGTGGGATGCTACCAGGCTTCTGGGGCAGATTATCCGGGCTAACTACCATGGCCCCTACCTCAATTTTTCTGAGGTGCCCCTAGACTTGCAGTACCGCTGGCTTGACGAGATGAGGGTATATATATCTTGCTATTAATTATTAATTACTCTTTAATTAACTATTTTTTTAATATAGTGATAATTGAATTTCTATGTCAGAGGACCTTCTGTCACGACCCGTACCCTAGAGTAAGGGCACGAGACGTGGGTACGTCCAGCCTACGCCGCAGTGTCGGCGGTAGAACGCTGTCCTAGGTCACAACAACTAACAATTGAAGGTAATAACAGTTATACTCCCCGAATGGGGGTGACATAACAGAAATATAACTCAACCACAGCTAAGGTAGAACAAGTAAGATAGATTGATAATGAAAGATAAAATATCCAGAACAGAGAATCACAGAGATACAATCCACAATTCTAAGTGTCTAAAATAATACATCTCAGAATATCTCAAAGTCTAATACAGTAATCCAAAATAGTAAGACAATCCTAAACTAATGGAGTGTCGTCTACTGCTAATGGATCCTGCTGCTGGTCCAAGTCCAGGCACTCATCTAGTGTGGCTCCGTAGTAAGTAGGGCAGAACGCCTCAGCCTCGTCCTCTGTAATATTTCATCAGGTCCAGTCAGGACGGGAACGAGCACATATCTCTCAACAGTTCATAGCAGGTTAGGAAAATAAATCAGGCAATAGAGTAAAATACAGGAAGTGCTGAATGGAAGTACAAGTAAACAGGAGATATTTTGTAACTGAAAGTAAATACCTGATAGTAGAGACTGTAAGTGACTACGTGATTTAGAGTGCAGTATGGTTATGTAAACGGCTTGGGGGCACATGAATACAAATAAGGAGCACATGAATACCTACTGGGGATTGTGTCCACATAACCAATTCTACTCACCCCGCCCCAATCAATACACAAGGATCCGTTCAAGTTATGTCATAAGCACATGAATACAACTAAGATACGTGAACTCATGTAATGAGTAGTACATGAGGCACATGATAAGCACATGAAAGCACATGAGAACATGTAAAAATATGAACTAGTACGAGTACAAGGAGTACTTGATGCACATGATAAAGTACATGAACATGAAATACCCGATGCACCCGTAGAGGGATAACATCTCAGGAAGGGATCCATATAGTACTAATCTGTGAAGATACGTGTCAGCATCATGTAGAGTAATCTAGAGCATGAATATAGTCCAGACAGGTATAAAAAGATCAGAGAATGTACTCGCCTGCTAACTGAATGTCCGAGATGAAAATACTGTCCGAGGAGTGGTGTCTGGCTCCTATTTAGAACAGTACGAGTCACAACACGTCCAGAATAGAAATGAAATGCACTACAATGTGTTTTACATGAATCTAGGTCAATCTAGACCAAAGTCAACTCTTGGTCAACTCTGGTCAACCCTAGAAGTCAAACTAGGTCAACCAAGTCTAATCTAGGTCTAGCAAGTTATTCTAAGTTCTAACAAGTCTACTCTAGGTTCCACTAGGCATACCATGCCTAACCATGCCTTAGTCACAAACCAATAGGCATGACTATGACTAATAGCCTATTAGGAAACATCTATCCCATAGTCACCATTCAAACCCACCCATATATCATAACATATCAATAATATCCCATATTTATATATATACAATCATATCATAAAGTATCATGTATATATACACATTATCACACATTCCTATATATAATTAATATGTATAGGTAAAATACTATGATACATTATGTAGATTATAAGCGTATATAACGATGCACATATTATATACATACATAGGGAGTGAGGGGAAGAACACATGAGCACATGTGTATGTGTGTGTTCAGAACTGGAAAATAGTGTATACATGCACAGGAAATCAGTGAACATAGGAATGGGATCTCAGTTTACAATTCAAATCAAATGGGTTGAAACTATACTCAGGTTTACAATGACAGAAAACATCCCATCTCAGGTTTTGAAAATACATTATCAGGTTATCAGGAGAAAACCATATCAGTCATCAACCAAGGCAAATCTCAGATATTCTAATCTCAGGTTTCTATTGAACCTCAACCCAGTTAATACATTTGAATCACAGGTTATCAAACAAGGAATCTCAGATTTCTAGATGCAACATTGAAATTCTATTGAGGAAAATCTCAGGTATAGAAGAATTCAAACCCAGGAAATGTATTTTGATTCTCAGGTTTCTATTGACTGAAAACACAAACTTATTCCCAGGTTTTAGAACTTACTCTCAATTGTTAAATGAAAAGAAAGGAAACCAATGTACAGCCTAAACAATATAAACCAACATCTAAAACTCAGTTTAAAGGAAGGAAACAGTGAACACATTAAATTCTTAGAAGTGGAACTTAATCTCAGGTTTCAAGGATGAACATCCATTGAAATAATGAAAAGGAAATCAATTTACAGTGACATTTACATTATAGAAAATGGTTTAACTAGTCCCTGGTTTTCAAAGCACTGGAATCACCAACAAATCTCAGGTTTTAAAGAACTGAAACACAACTAAAACCCAAACTCAATAAATCAGTTAACAGTGAAATGAGGGGTTAAACTCAGGTTTTATGTAAAAGAACATAAACTCAGATACAAGTTTCCATATCACACCATACAAACCCAAATCTTGAATGAAAATACTTAGCTAACATGAAATGAAACATGTGGGGATCAAATACAGTGAACAACAGTAAACAAATAGAGAATTAAACTGGTTTGGGAAAACTGGAAATACAGTATCAGTGATTGTATCAGAAAACCCAAAAAAAAAACCATGTTCGAACCATACTCCTCATTGAAACCCAAAGTTAAATCATGTAACTATTATAACAGAGATTGAACATGATATTAAGAATCCATTTAATCAATTTAAAACATAATTAAAAGCATTAAAAACAATAAAACACAGAACACAATTTTTTACACATAGGACTACACAGTGTGACACATGTGCAAGCACGAATCCGTGTCCGACACGACACGAGAGTTCCTAAAACTCTAGGAATCTCGTGTCAGTCGTGGACACGAGCCACATTTCAATTTTCAAGGGTTGAAACCCTCTGTGCACAGAGAAACCACACTCGAGTAGCAGGGGAGAAATCTGCCCGTGCGCGTGGGTGCACGACCGCGTGTCCATGCACTCGTGTCGGCCCAACCCGACAAGAAAACGTGCTCAGTGTCCAAGAAATGCATAAGCGAGCCTAAAATGGATTTTTCCATTCAAACACAATCACAAAAATCGAACGAAATGCCGGGCATTTCGTCGAACACTAACCTATACACATTGGTACGTGTCCGATACGGACACGAAATGGGTCCAAATTCTAGGGTTAGCCTATCCTACTGTTAGGTTAGGGTTAGGACATCCTAGAAATAATTTTTAACAGAATTTAAAAGCAATAGAAGGAATTATACCTATAGGTGAACAATGGTTCAAAATCCCCAAATGGAAAGAGTTTCACAAGCCACCAAACTTCCTCAAATTGTGTGTTCCCTGAAAATACTCATCAACAACAGCAAGAATACTAACATTAGGTCCTAATGCAATTTGTTTGTAGGAATTTGGAGTAGAAATGGATTTTCTAAGAATTTACAAAGATGGGGACTCACCTATTCCAAATGGCAATGTTTCCTAAAGAGGCAACCCTAATTTCAAGAGGATATAAATAGGGGGGGGAACACACTATGGCTGGTCAAATTTTTAGGGTTAGGGCTTGGTTCAATGAGTGTGGGCCTATGGGCCATTAAGCCTATAAGTCATAAAATGACTTGTGATTTCACAAGCCATTACTTAATCAATCTAGCTCCTAATTTCTCCAAATAAATTCCAATGAGCTAAACCTCACTAACTTAAGTCAACCTAGGTTTTCAAATCCTAATCACTTAGTCATGACCAAGGTTAGCCACTAGGTTAGTCTCCAAGGTCAACATAAGTCAAAGTCACTAAAACACCAAAATCAATTATTCTAAAAATCACTTAAAAATCACATTAATTATAAATAATAATAATAATTCAAATTAAATTCTAAAATTTTGAAAATGACCAAAATACCCTCAAGCTAGAAAAGTGGTAGTGACAAATCTACCCCCCTTAAAATAATTTCGTCCTCGAAATTTAAAGGCGAAACTAACTGCTAAGAAGGATAGAAAAGTATACCTCAAGGTCCAAAAAGATAGGGGTACCGCTCGCGCATTCATCCTCCCGCTCCCAGGTAGACTCTCTTGGAGAATGATGCCTCCATGCGACGCGTACCAAGGGTATCACCTGGTTCCTCAATACCTTCTTCCGGCGATCCAAAACCTCCACAGGCTGCTCTGGATAACTGAGAGTAGGTCCAACCTCTATCTCCGAGTGATCGAGCACATGGCTAGGGTCAGCCACGTACCATCTCAACTGTGTTACGTGAAATACGTTATGGACGCCCACTAGTGTAGGTGGCAAGTCTAGCCTGTATGCCACGTCACCGACTCTCCCGCTGATAACAAAAGGGCCGATGAAGCGCGGGCTAAGCTTCCCACCTCCACCAAAACGTATTGTACCACGAGTCGGAGATATCCGCAGAAAAACCATGTCTCCAACCTAAACACAAGCAAGGTCTCAAGTTACTAAAAATCAAACATGATCAATCAAACAAAACAACAAAATACAACCTACTTCTAATCCTATCTCTAAATCTGTACCTCAAACTCCAGCGGCCTTCGGTGGCTATCGGCCCAGTGCCGATGTCTGTCCTGCGCCACGCGAAGTCTGTCCCTGATGAGCTTCACCTTCTCGGCTGCGTCAACAACCATCTCTGGTCCCAGTAAAGCTCGCTCTCCAACACCATCCCAAGATAAGGGTGTACGACACCTACGCCCGTACAGAGCCTCAAACGGTGACTTTTCAATGCTGGCCTGATAACTGCTGTTGTAAGCAAACTCCACCAAATGTAGGTGATCCTCCCAGGAACCTCCAAAATCCAGGACGCACGTCCGTAGCATATCCTCAAGGGTCTGAATAGTCCTCTCTGACTGTCCGTCCGTCTGGGGTGGTATACGGTACTAAACTTGAGCTGAGTGCCCAACCTAGTCTGCAGACTCCTCCAGAAATGGGAAGTAAAGCGACTATCCCGATCTGAGACTATACTGACGGAAACTCCGTGAATACTGACTATCTGTCTCATATACAACTCCGCCAGCCTCTCTGTAGACGTACCCACCTTGAATGGCAAGAAGTGGGCCTATTTGGTCAACCTGTCAACGATGACCCAAATCGCGTCTTTTCCTCCTGGTGTACGCGGCAACCCCGATACAAAATCCATGGTAATATGTTACCACTTCCACTCTGGAATGGGCAACGGCTGCAATAATCCTCCAGGCCTCTGCCTCTCTGCCTTGACCTGCTGACAGATCAAGCACCTAGATACGAAATAGGACACCTCCCTCTTCATCCCATACCACCAGACATGCTCTCGTAGATCCCTGTACATCTTGTTGGCACCAGGATGTATAGAGTACTGCGATCTGTGAGCCTCCTGCATAATCTGCTCTCTGAGCTCCCCGCTGGGGACACATAACCGGGAACCGTGCCTCAGGGCACCATCCTCTGCAAGTGAGAACTCAACATCCTCCACTCCTGCACTGATCTGCTCTCGGATACACCGCAGAGCCACATCATCAAACTGTGTCGCCTTGATCCTGTCCATCAAGTCCGACTGTATCTGAAGGCCCTATAACTGCATCTGCACCCCTGGCACAATCACCTCAATCCCAAGGCTCTCCAAATCTGCAAGCAAGTGCCGATCCATGGTCAAATACATGGCTGTCGGATACCTACTCAAGGCATCGGCAACCACGTTGGCCTTTCCCGGGTGATACTGAAGTGTGATGTAGAAGTCCTTCATCAACTCAAGCCACCTGCGCTGCCTCATGTTGAGCTCCTTCTGTTTAAACACATACTTCAAGCTCTTGTGATCTGTGAAAATCTCCCTCTCGCCATACAGATAGTGCTTCCACAACTTCAAAGCAAAAATCACCGCCGCCAGCTCCAGGTCATGGGTAGGGTAGTTCTTCTCATGGGGACGCAATTGCCTGGAAGCATAGGCAATCACCTTCCCATGCTGCTGCAAGACACAATCCAGCCCCTTCCCTGAAGCATCACTATAAATAGTGAAACCACCTGATCCTGAAGGCAATGTCAGAATCGGAGCTGTCGTAAGCTGCTTCTTCAACTTATCAAAAGCTGTCTGACACTCCTCTGGCCAAACAAACTCAGTATCCTTCCGGGTCAACCGTGTCAACGGCTCTGCAACCCGGGAGAAATCCTGCACAAATCTCCTATAATATCCTGCCAGCCCCAGGAAACTCCTGATCTCTGCCACTGAAGTCGGCGCTGTCCAAGCCTCAACTGCTACAATCTTCTTGGGGTCAACTGAGATACCATCTCCAGTCACCACATGCCCCAAGAAGTCCACCCGGTCCAAGAAAAACTCATACTTGGAGAGTTTTCCATAAAGCTGCTCCCGCCTGAGAGTCTCTAGCACTATCCACAGATGCTCCTCGTGCTCCTCCTCTGTCTTGGAATATATCAAGATATCATCAATGAACACCACCACGAACTTATCCAAGTACTGGTGGAACACCTTGTTCATTAGATTTATAAACACTGCTGGTGCATTGGTTAGCCCAAACGGCATAACCAAAAACTCAAACTGCCCGTACCGCGTCCTGAAAGCGGTCTTGGGGATATCCTCCATCTTCACCTTCACCTGGTGATAACCCGACCTCAAATCAATCTTGGAGAACACCCGAGCTCCGCTCAACTGATCAAACAGATCATCGACCCGCGGCAGTGGGTATCTGTTCTTGATTGTCAGGTTGTTAAGTGCCCTGTAGTCGATACACATACGTACCGACCCATCCTTCTTGGGTACGAAAAGTACCGGTGCACCCCAAGGTGAAGAACTCGAGCGAATGAAGCCCTTGTCCTGCAGCTCATCCACCTGCTTCTTCAGCTCTACTAACTCGCTGTTGTTCACTCGATAGACATGCTGGAAGATCGGTTCCACACCGGGAACCAAGTCTATCGAGAACTCTACATCTCTGTTCGGTGGAAGCCCTGGCAACTCCTCTGGAAATACGTCCATAAGCTCTGCGATCAAGGGATGCGGAGCCACCTGCTCCTCAACTGAAACTCCACAAAAGACTCCGCCGTCCTGCTCTGCATGCCGTCGGGTGTACTCAAATTCTGGCTCTCCTGGCGCTCCGAACAAAACTCTACCCCCACGGTAATTAATGCGAGCGTGGTGTCTACTCAGCCAGTCCATACCTAATACAATGTCGTAGTTCGGTAATAGCATGACTAGCAGACTCACCCCCAACTCTCGGCCTCCCAATATAACACTCCGTCCTCTGCAAACATCACTCACGAGGATGACCCCACCCTCGATCGTGATCTTGCAGGTCCTAGGCAATGGTTCAGAAACCAAACTGTGTCTAATAGCATACGATACAGAGACAAAGCTGTGGGAAGCCCCGGAATCAAAGAGTGCAAATGCTGGAAGGGAATATAGGAGAACCGAACCTGCTATCACCTCTCCGATGGCCTCGACATCCTCAGCTGCCATGGCGAAAGCTCCCCCCTGCTGTCCACCTCGTGCCTGCTGCTGGTGCTGCTAGAACCTCTGCTGCTGGGTCTGCAGGGCTGGTCCCCTCTGCTGGCCTGCTGGAGCCTTGGCTCCACCTCCCTGCTGTCCTCGTCCAAAAGCCCCTGGGCAGTCCCTCAACTGGTGATCTCCCGCACCACAAAGTAGGCACTTGCCTAGCTTCTTCCTGTACTCATGGATCATGTGCCATGGCTTCTTGCAGAAGGCACGAATGACTACCTGACGAGGTGCCTGCTGCCCTCTCTGCTGCTGGTGCTGCTGAAAGGGTGCACGACCCTGCTGCTGATACTGCTGCTGAGCTGGCCTCTGTTGCTGCTGCTGCTGCTGCTGGAAGTGAGGCCTCTTAGCCTGCCCCTGACTGCTGCTGCCACCCTGGAAGTCACGACCCCTCTTCTGCTTCAGTCCTAGGTCGTCCTCCGCCGCCATGGCCCCAGAAAATATCTCAGCATAAGTGGCGTTTCGGTCGCTCTTAGTCAGCGACCGAACCTCTCTAATCAACCCCCGGCGAAACTTTCTCGCCTTCGTCTTCTCAGACAAATCATCAATGAACCGGGCCAATCTGCAAAACTCCCCGGCATACTCAGCTACTTTCTGGTTCCCCTGAGCCAGAGCCTCGAACTGTGCCTCGATACCTCCCAAGGCCACATTAGGAAAGAACTGCTCCTTAAACAGCTCCTTGAACTGGACCCAAGTCTGGCCCTCAACCCCTACTCTGGGATCTGCCTGATACCATGCACGGGCCAAATCCTGCATCTGTCTGCCCGTTGCCTCGATCTGGAGTCGATCTGGTATCTCTGCTAGTCGAAAGATCTCCTCAATATGCTCTATCCAGTCGTCTGCAATGTGGATGCCATCTGTACCGAAGAACTCCCGAGGGTGCATCTTCTGGAAGTCCTGAATGTCCTTCTCCCTCCGACAGGGCTGCTGGACCCCCTGAGCTGTGATCATCTCGACCGTGGTGCGAACCAGCTGGTGCGTCTCATCAATCTCCTACCGAAAATCGGTAGTCTGCCTCGTCTGCTGCTGCTAGTGCGACTCCAGAATCCTCTCCACGAAGGAGAAGAGATGGGCAGCATCTACCATCCCCGCAGGCGGAGGCTGCTGCGTGGGAAGGATCTCTGGAATCACAACTGGCCTCCTGACTGCTGGAGGTGCTCCTCCAAAAGCAGCAGAAACAACGACTCCTGAGGGCTGCACTGGCCCTGTGGCACTGGGAGCTAGCTGCTGGACACGAGAGGTGGCAGACCCCTCTCCAGCCTCTCCCGTCACGGGGCGATGCGATCGCGTCTCAACCATCCTGGAGACACAGATCAAACAAGAAGCAATTACTGAGAATGAGTCGAAAAATCAAAGGAGGACAATTTAAATTTCTAAGGAAGACAATAAGCAGCAAAATAGATATACGGAATCTGATAAGAAATTTTCCTAGTGTGATTGAGTACCTTAAAAAAAATACTAATTTCTACTGCAGGCTGCAGCGATATTCTAGTTCAAATACCACTACATTTATATCCTAGACCTGCATGGGCCACCACTAAAAATGTGCCACGACCCGCACCCTAGAGTAAGGGCACGAGATGTGGGTACGTCCAGCCTACGCCGCAGTGTCGGCGGTAGAACACTGTCCTAGGTCACAACAGCTAACTATTGAAGGTAATAACAGTTATACTCCCCGAATGAGGGTGACATAACAGAAATATAACTCAACCATAGCTAAGGTAGAACAGGTAAGATAGATTGATAATGAAAGATAAAATATCCAGAACAGAGAATCACAGAGATACAATCCAGAATTCTAAGTGTCTAAAATAATACATCTCAGAATATCTCAAAGTCTAATACAGTAATCCAAAATAGTAAGACAATCCTAAACTAATGGAGTGTCGTCTACTGCTAATGGATCCTGCTGCTGGTCCAAGTCCAGGCACTCATCTAGTGTGGCTCCGCAGTAAGTAGGGCAGAACGCCTCAGCCTCGTCCTCTGTAATATTTCAATAGGTCCAGTCAGGACGAAAACGAGCACATATCTCTCAACAGTTCATAGCAGGTTAGGAAAATAAATCAGACAATAGAGTAAAATACAGGAAGTGCTGAATGGAAGTACAAGTAAACAGGAGATATTTTGTAACTGAAAGTAAATACCTGATAGTAGAGACTGTAAGTGACTACATGATTTAGAGTACAATATGGTTATGTAAACGGCTTGGGGGCACATGAATACAAATAAGGAGCACATGAATACCTACTGGGGATTGTGTCCACATAACCAATTCTACTCACCCCGCTCCAATCAATACACAAGGATCCGTTCAAGTTATGTCATAAGCACATGAATACAACTAAGATACGTGAACTCATGTAATGAGTAGTACATGAGGCACATGATAAGCACATGAAAGCACATGAGAACATGTAAAAACAACAGCTAACTATTTTTCTATACCTGATGCACATGATAAAGTACATGAACATGAAATACCCGATGCACCCGTAGAGGGATAACATCTCAGGAAGGGATCCATATAGTACTAATCCGTGAAGATACGTGTCAGCATCATGTAGAGTAATCTAGAGCATGAATATAGTCCAGACAGGTATAAAAAGATCAGAGAATGTACTCGCCTGCTAACAGAATGTACGAGATGAAAATACTGTCCGAGGAGTGGTGTCTGGCTCCTATTTAGAACAGTACGAGTCACAACAAGTCCAGAATAGAAATGAAATGCACTACAATGTGTTTTACATGAATCTAAGTCAATCTAGACCAAAGTCAACTCTTGGTCAACTCTGGTCAACCCTAGAAGTCAAACTAGGTCAACCAAGTCTAATCTAGGTCTAGCAAATTATTCTAAGTTCTAACAAGTCTATTCTAGGTTCCACTAGGCATACCATGCCTAACCATGCCTTAGTCACAAACCAATAGGCATGACTATGACTAATAGTCTATTAGGAAACATCTATTATATAGTCACTATTCAAACCCACCCATATATCATAACATATCAATAATATCCCATATTTATATATATACAATCATATCACAAAGTATCATGTATATATACACATTATCACACATTCCTATATATAATTAATATGTATAGGTAAAATACTATGATACATTATATAGATTATAAGAGTATATAACGATGCACATATTATATACATACATAAGGAGTGAGGGGAAGAACACATGAGCACATGTGTATGTGTGTGTTCAGAACTGGAAAACAGTGTATACATGCACAGGAAATCAGTGAACATAGGAATGGGATCTCAGTTTACAATTCAAATCAAAAGGGTTGAAACTATACTCAGGTTTACAATGACAAGAAACATCCCATCTCAGGTTTTGAAAATACATTATCAGGTTATCAGGGGAAAACCATATCAGTCATCAACCAAGGCAAATCTCAGATATTCTAATCTCAGGTTTCTATTGAACCTCAACCCAGTTAATACATTTGAATCACAGGTTATCAAACAAGGAATCTCAGATTTCTAGATGCAACATTGAAATTCTATTGAGGAGGAAAATCTCAGGTATAGAAAAATTCAAACCCAGGAAATGCATTTTGATTCTCAGGTTTCTATTGACTGAAAAGACAAACTTATTCCCAGGTTTTAGAACTAACTCTCAGTTGTTAAATGAAAAGAAAGGAAACCAATGTACAACCTAAACAATATAAACCAACATCTAAAACTCAGTTTAAAGGAAGGAAACAGTGAACACATTAAATTCTTAGAAGTGGAACTTAATCTCAGGTTTCAAGGATGAACATCCATTGAAATAATGAAAAGGAAATCAATTTACAGTGACATTTACATTACAGAAAATGGTTTAACTAGTCCCTGGTTTTCAAAGCACTGGAATCACCAATAAATCTCAGGTTTTAAAGAACTGAAACACAACTAAAACCCAAACTCAATAAATCAGTTAACAGTGAAATGAGGGGTTAAACTCAGGTTTTATGTAAAAGAACATAAACTCAGATACAAGTTTCCATATCACACCATACAAACCCAAATCTTGAATGAAAATACTTAGCTAACATGAAATGAAACATGTAGGGATCAAATACAGTGAACAACAGTAAACAAATAGAGAATTAAACTGGTTTGGGAAAACTGGAAATACAGTATCAGTGATTGTATCAGAAAACCCAAAAAAACTATGTTCGAACCATACTCCTCATTGAAACCCAAAGTTAAATCATGTAACTATTATAACAGAGATTGAACATGATATTAAGAATCCATTTAATCAATTTAAAACATAATTAAAAGCATTAAAAAAAATGAAACACAGAACACAATTTTTTACACACAGGACTACACAGTGTGACACATGTGCAAGCACGAATCCGTGTCCGACACGACACGAGAGTTCCTGAAACTCTAGGAATCTCGTGTCAGTCATGGACACGAGACACATGTCAATTTTCAAGGGTTGAAACCCTCTGTGCACAGAGAAAACATACTCGAGTAGCAGGGGAGAAATCTGCCCGCGTGCGTGGGTGCACGACCGCGTGTCCACGCACTCGTGTCGGCCCAACCCGACACAAAAACGTGCTCAGTGTCCAAGAAATGCATAAGCGAGCCTAAAATGGATTTTTCCATTCAAACACAATCACAAAAATTGAACGAAATGCCCTTTGAGGCATTTCGTCGAACACTAACCTATACACATTGGTACATGTCCGATACGGACACGAAATGGGTCCAAATTCTAGGGTTAGCCTATCCTACTGTTAGGTTAGGGTTAGGACATCCTAGAAATGAGTTTTAACAGAATTTAAAAGCAATAGAAGGAATTATACCTATAGGTGAACAATGGTTCAAAATCTCCAAATGGAAAGAGTTTCACAAGCCACCAAACTTCCTCAAATTGTGTGTTCCCTGAAAATACTCATCAACAACAGCAAGAATACTAACATTAGGTCCTAATGCAATTTGTTTGAAGGAATTTGGAGTATAAATGAATTTTCTAAGAATTTACAAAGATGGGGACTCACCTCTTCCAAATGGCAATGTTTCCTAAAGAGGCAACCCTAATTTCAAGAGGATATAAATAGGGGGAGGGGGAACACACTATGGCTGGTCAGATTTTTAGGGTTAGGGCTTGGTTCAATGAGTGTGGGCCTATGGGCCATTAAGCCTATAAGTCATAAAATGACTTGTGATTTCACAAGCCATTACTTAATCAATCTAGCTCCTAATTTCTCCAAATAAATTCCAACGAGCTAAACCTCACTAACTTAAGTCAACCTAGGTTTTCAAATCCTAATCACTTAGTCATGACCTAGGTTAGCTACTAGGTTAGTCTCCAAGGTCAACATAAGTCAAAGTCACTAAAACACCAAAATCAATTATTCTAAAAATCACTTAAAAATCACATTAATTATAAATAATAATAATTCAAATTAAATTCTAAAATTTTGAAAATGACCAAAATACCCTCAAGCTAGAAAAGTGGTAGTGACACCTTCTGGAGGCCCCCCCATCGCGAGGAGGCGATCTGCAGGACCTATAAAAGTGCCGCCAGAAAGAAGATCCGGGATGCGGTTTATGACCTTCGAATGACGCATTCGAAGAAGGAATGGATCCGACGACTACTATAAGAAACTCTTGGAGAAGATGGATGCTCCTGCCTTCAAGGAGAAATCAGAAAAAGGGAAAGCGAACCGACGGGCCGCGGGGCTACATACGGGGGGATCAAAGCCCCACGCAGCGACGCTTGCAGATCTGGTGTGATACCGCAATTTCATTCACTATCTAATTAAGTACTATTAATATACTTAATTAATTAAATTCTACGAATATTTCGTATGCTGACCCAAAAGGCGTTGAAGGAGGGAAAACCTGCTGACTCGGTCACCATGCACGATGTATTCCAGCATGTCCACAAGAGGCGAAAGGATGGGAGCTTCGTCGACGAAAGGGCCAAGACGACGGATGTAAGTACTTACGTTTATGAAATTTATGTTAGAATTATAAGTATTCAGACAATAACTTAGGTAAACTTAGGATTCAGACAATAACTTAGGTAAACTTAGGTTCAGACTATAACTTAGGGTAACATAGGATTTAGATTATAACTTAGGTAAACTTATAGTATAATAAACACATTCATTTGATAGGCTGCGTATCGTGAGGCCCTTAGTCGGATTCAGCCATCTGCTTTCGAGGATGTCGGCGAAACGACGCCCGTCGGGACGCCATCTTCTACGGCCACTCGCTACAACAACTTATTCGTAGATACCGTCGGCGGCTATAGGAAAGGGCGCGTGTACGGAGTCGGCTCCCTGGCTA
Source organism: Iris pallida (assembly GCA_029216955.1). NCBI lineage: Eukaryota > Viridiplantae > Streptophyta > Magnoliopsida > Asparagales > Iridaceae > Iris > Iris pallida. Next base: position 11,468,147 of record JANAVB010020997.1, on the reverse strand, counting down.
ATTTGCACTCGACGACTCCGAGATTTCTACCTCCCCCGCCTCCTCCTGCGGCCCCGGTAGGCGATGATGTGAGGTCCCACCTTGCGCATCTAAACGAGGCGGTGTCGGAGATTCAGACGCAGTTGTCCACGTAACTGCGTGCTTCTACTGGTGCTGCCGGTCCTTCTTCCACCGGGCATCTTTATTTTGACCCTACTGCCCCTATCGTACCGCCTCCTACTTTGACGGCCCTCCTTGACATGATGATGCCAGAGCAGCTGTGCCAACTTCCAGGCCATGTCTTGGAGGGATTGCCGCCGTACTTGGTGGACGAGTATATGAGACTGGCGCTGTAGGGAGTACCACCACCAGCGGACGATCGTACCCCTCATCGTTGATGTTTGTATTTTTGGGATTATTTTGTTTGTGTTGGTGGATATTGGATATTTTGAAAATGTTTAAATATTGAATATTTGTGTGTTTTGTGTGAACAATTTGAATGCTTGGGATTATTTGTGTGTTTTGTGTGTTTATTTATGTGTTGGAATTGTTTGCGTGTTTTGTATATTGGAATTGTGTATATTGGAATTGCTTGGGATTATTTGTGTGTTTTGTATATTAGAATTGTGTATATTGGGAATGCCCAATTTTATGCTTTTTTTTTTCAAAAATTTCCCAGCTACCAACGGACTGACGACCAATTTTCGACGGACTATCCGTCGCTAACTGGGGGATTCCCAGTTAGCGACGGATGCCCGACTAAAAGCCGACGGATTATCCGTCACCAAGGTTCTGGAATTATGAAAGATTCACAGGATAGGCCCGACGGATATTACGTCGGTATGCCGTCGCTAGTAGTCGGTAAAACATTGGCGACGGATAATCCGTCGCTATAAGGCCGACCGATTGGCGACGGTCTAGCGACGACTCACGACGGAGTAACGACGGAGTATCCGTCGCCAATGTTATGGAAATATAAATAATTCAAAGAATCGGGTCGATGGATATTCCGTCGGTATTCAGTCCCGAATCCGTCGAAACTTAGCGACCATTCGCGACTGATTGGCGATGTAATTTGCGTATCAGAAACTCTCTGATATGCATTTACCGACTAAATAGCTACGGATATGTCCGTCGGTAAGTGATACGTCATTACTTCTTTTGATACGTGATTTGACGATAATCCGTCGGCGAGTCGTCGCAAACTGCACGAATATGGTTGACGGCAGTCCGTCGCTAATTCGTCGCTGGGCGACAACTTGCCGACGGATTTTAGTTAGCGACGAGGCTTTTCCCGACGACCTTTTTTAACCAATATTCGTCGACCATCCATCGGTAATTACATTACCGATGGATTTTTGATGGATATAGTCGTCGCTAAATCGATGATTTTTGTAGTGGAATGGGAATGACAAGAAACTACCCACTACCCCAACATTTAGCCTGACTTATGGGTGCCCCCTTCCAACAAGTGTACAATGCTATACACAGCAGCTTATGGGCTTAAATGTGGATCTAAGACCCTAATGTTGGGGTTTATTAACTCCCATTTAAGTTCGAAGTAAAGCAGTAAGCGAGACAAAAATAATAAATTGGTACCACAATATATATGAAAGAAAATTGGAAACATGTAAGGAATATAGCATGTGAACATGTAAGATAAGCTGGACATGTGAACGTGTAATGAAGTCGGAACATATAAGCATGTAAGTACTGATTAAAACGACAAATGACAAGATGACTTAGGAACTATTCCGGAACCAAATGACAACCCATAAACCCAAACAAGGACCGAGGTTGCAACCCTTCTCCTGAACAAAACTTACTACCTAATCATTTGTCAGAATAAGTAAGCAGGACAAGAGCTAGACAAGTAAGACATAACTGTACATGACTGGACTCCATCCATCAATCACGTCCAAGCAATAAGTACGAGTTGATACATTAGCTAACTAGGGTTATCACAATCCTAATTACTAACATATGTATTTTAAGAAATCTGATCCGACTGTCCGCCCTACAGACTGCCCAACTTATCCAGGCAAAAGTTAATAAGAATAAATAGTGGATACATCGCCCAGGAGATAAATGTATCCTATAGACATGTAAAAGGTACAACACTCGACGGTACGTTGGAAGTATGCTCATCAAGACAGATAGCTCCAAATCCCATGTACAGGAATGGGGCCGAAACAAAGGGCATGCATGCAACCGAGAAATTCTTCCCTCCTAATGCGTTTAGATAATCAAGACAGTTGTTTAGTCCTTAACATTTTCATTTAGGATTTTGGGTGTGGTATTCCGAAGAATCCATCATAGATATGAGATATGCAAGACTAGACTTGACAAGACAAGAAAGAGAGTGCACTATAACAAGCCACAACAAGACATGATAGGTATCGAGACAGGAGTGCGCTACGACGAGCCACTATATCATGATAAGCATGTATAGGAATCGAGAGTGAGCCGCGACATGCAGCTATCAAGACAAGACAAGAACATGTACAAGGAATCCAGGTAAACATAGCAGTATAAAGCAGGAAACATGGCATGGCATATAAAGAATTATACTATCAAAGAAAATCCAAAAACTAAATAATAAATCATGAAATAAATAAACTTGGAAGTCCATTCGGCCGTCGAATTTCCGAAGGAAGATCCATTCAGTCACGACAAGTTTTTGTACACAAAATAGGCTATTCGGAAGATTCGTCAAATTTCTGTGGATTTTCAAAAGGTGATCCGAAAACATGTAGAAGCTTAGCAAATGTAAGAACAATTCTCCTGGCCAGAATCTGGTCCCAAATCTTGTCTATGTCTAGCCCAGCTATACTCAATATTGCAGATGAGTCTCATATACCAATATGGGCTAAGTCTAGTGGTAGAAACTCTCGTATCATTACCGATAACGAGTTTTCCAACTAACAAAATATCAGGATATTGCAGAAAAATAAAACCTGGTTCAAACCAAAATCTGAGACGATGAAACTGACGATAATCTCGAGGAAAAGAATTTTAGTAAGTTTTATGAAATAATGAAATATCAAGGCTATAGAAATTAAGACAACAGTAAAACAATAAATGTCCAGTAGTTCGGCAAGATGTACTTGCCTAAGATAGCTCCTAGTATACTCTTCTACTCCACCTCCAAGAGGGGTTCATAAACCATACTCTGAGGTCTCGAGATCAAGCTCCAAGTTCTCGAAGAATACGAAGTGGAAATGAAAAGAGAAGAAGAGTGGAGAGAGAAAGTGAGAAGAAATTTTGAAAGAAATCGAACTCATATATATAGAGAAGGGGATTTTATCGTGACCGTCCAATCGCGGTCTGCGACTCGATCATGATTAATCCAGACCGTTCATCAAAGAAAACCAAGAAACCAATGGATAATAAGATGTATCAAAACCAAGAAACCACTGGACAAAAGAATGTATCAATACTATTCATATAAATATTAGGATACTATTCATCAAAATATCTCATTCCTACTGACGGTCGGATGATCCGACAGATTTCCTCGAATTTTCGAAGGATGGTCCAAATTAGTAAAACTACTTTTTACATCTAATGTGGGGATATTTGGATGATCTATCAGACTTCTGCGGATTACCGACGGTTGATACGAAAAGTTTGAAATCCTTTTACTCACAGAAATTTTCGGGTTCACCGTTCTATATGTCGATCCTAATACAGGTCTGTGGCCATGCCAACAGGTATTCTAACTGTCTCGAACAATCTAGAAATAATCAAAATCAATAAAACTTAATAAATCAGTAAATACTCGTGTATCCGTATACAAATACCGATACTGTGAGATGAGTCTCACAAGCGCCACACATTAATAAAAGATCGTACCCCCTGATTGAAGTCTTTCGTTTATGGCGCGCACTTTACACAACCTCACCATTCAAACGACAAGTTATCCTAAACATGCGTGCGTGCTAGATCACTTGTGATCAAGCCGTGCGGGTGGATAATCATAACCACTATCACGACCCACATCCGGAAGTTCGGGCACGAGTGTGCAAAAGCACGCTCAGCCTACGCCGCAGAGTCGATGGTAGTAAGCTGTCAACCCTCACGTATATCCAAATCTCAATCCAGCAATAACATAGAACATAATCTAACTCAATCACAAGTACTAGCAGATAGATATATAATGGAAAGGATAAATCCACATAGTACAAATCTGATAGTCAAATACAGTCATCCTCAGAATTATTACAACTCAGCTAAAAGTTCTGATATTAGAAACCTAAATGACAGAAAGTAAAAACTAAGCTAAGCATCCTCTAGGGACACATCTGCTATGTTATTTGCTGTGTCGTCAGCTAAACCATGATCTGCCTCAGGTGTAGCATAGTAAGTAGTGCACCATTCTTTAAATCCTCGCCTAAAAATGTGGTTATCCAGTCAGGATTGGAGCAAGTACATCACGGGAACCACTACTCATAACATGGTAGCTATCATATGACAGGAAATAAAAGAGATAATAATGAGATAAAATAGTAACATGGTAAGGACAGATAAAGTAGACATGAAATCATGACATGTGAGATAGCAATATGAATGTAGAAAACCATAGCTACACTATGTGAGGTAGAAGTACTACGTTCTATATGTGATAGGGCTGAGGGATCTACTTGGAACGGCTCAATCATACGTGTCGTGTATGATTAGCAATTATACAAGGAACATGATATATTGGGTTTTGATCACATATATATTAAAGTACTTCGTGATTGACTAGCATGCATAGATTCAAATAATGGCAGGAAACATGAATAAAGTAACAGGAAAATAGGATAAACAGGAATATAATATCATGACTGGATTTCATAAATACTAATCTCGTGTGATAATCGTGTTAGTAATCATGGCATGCACATCTAGATCGTGAAATACAATAACTACCAGGAAATGAGAGCATTAGCCGGAAATAATTGCCTCGGGTATCTGATGTCGACATGCACGACATGAACATGTCGACACGGAAAGGGTCACAGTCTAAAGTCCAGAATAATAATACCAAATAAGTCATTGAAGTCCATAATGTCCAATAGAAGCCAAAAGTCATATCCGTCATCCAAATATCCAATAGCAGTCCAGAGAGTCGATAATTGATTTAAGAGATCGAGAACAAAGTCACAACATAGGGAAGCACGATTAGATTATGCCTAGATAGAAAAGCATAATTCACTCATATGCCTATAACCTAATAAATATTTATAATATTTGGAAAATAAAGCTTTTTTTAGCAAAATCCCTTTGAAATTTATATTAAAGCACTACTTGGTAATTATCACTTTTAGGAAAAATATATATTATAATAATAATATAATATATATACAAAATTATTACTACTAAAAACACCTACTCATGCATGTACTATTATAATAATAATATATACATACATATACACTATAATATACATACTTACACAAAATATTATATATAAAAATATATTTATGATCAGTCGGGCCTGGTGGGCTAGCCCAGCCCACATCAGAATTCTCTTTAAAATATATCCTACATAACATAATGGGCTAAAGCCCAGACATGAAGTAATCAACATTTATAAAAGAGAAGTTACATTAAATGGGCTTGAAGCCCATAGCCCAAACTCGGCTTAGGGTTTTAAACCCTAGCCCTAAACTCTCTTTTGAGAGAGAATGGCAACAACAACCATTCGTCGAGGAAAGAAAAAATAAGAAGAAGAAAAATCGAAGGAGAAGGAGGGTAAAGGAAAGAAGAAGACGATTGAGCGGGGAGAGGACAGAAGCTCACCGTGGCGTAGACAGAGGGGTGGCGCAGCTCGAGGTCCGCTTGGGAATGACAGATCTGGGTCGATCGATCGTGGCACTTTACCGGAAGTGACTACTCGATAGATTTGACGCTGGAGATGTGGACAAAGGCGGCGGACGCCGACCGAAACTTTGTGAGCACAATTGTCGTCGGAGTCCGATCGTGCGGTCGTGGTTCGTCGAGGTGGCGCAAGGCAGATCTGGCGACATAGTTCGGTGAGTAGTTCTGGCTTTGGGGTTGTTTGATGGATCTGGCTTGACCGGAGTTGGTCGGTCGGGGTAGCGATGGTGTTAGACTAAGGTGGCGTCGTTTGGTCGAAGTAGGGTTGGTGGAGTTTAGTGGACTGTGGTGGTTTTAGGCGGTGGTGATGAGTGATGGGGAGGTTGGGTATTGTGAGGTTACGGTCGAGTTTGGGTAGGCTAGTGCGGTCGACGGTGGAGAGGTGGAGGCTGGTGGTCGAGGGTTGGTCGGGGTGGAGGTGATGGGTGCTGGAGTGGTCGGGCTGGTGTGATGGTTGGGTGAATAGGGGAGCTAGGCAAAGGTAGGATGTTGTATAGAAGATTAGAGGAGAAGAGAGAGAGAGTCAGGGCGGTGGCAGAGTCGTCGGAGCACGGCCAGAGTACGGCGGTACGGCGGACGGAGCGCGACGGCGGATGATCGAACAGGAAGGAGAGAGAGAGTTATGAGAGAATTGTTGTAATAAAATATTATGGGTCCTAATATTTTAATAGGAAAATGGAGTGCTCTCCAAGCCTAATGGCAAACCTGTAATATGTAATAGATCTAGGGGTACTTAGTGGAACCTACTAACAACTCTAACTAACCCACTAACTAATCACTAACTAATCCTAGTTTAGTAATTAATCAGTAATTAGAACTAACTAATCATTCAGTTAAGCTAACTAATAAATAACTACCCTCTAATCCAAATCCAAAGGCCTACAATTCAAGTCCATGCTTGGTAGGCAATTAGGATAGCTAGCCCACAATCCAAACCCGATGCTTGGTAGGCTCACAATAGTCAATAACAAAATAATAATTCTAAAATTAATATCAACTAATTATATAATAATAATAATTAGAAATAAATCCACAATTAATTAATTCTGAAATAAATAAATTAATTAAATACTAATAACTAGAATTGGAAATAACTCACAATAATTTGAAAAATGTTTGTATAAATCCCAAAAATACAACATTGATTTTTTAAATTAGAAAATTTAAAATTTAGGTAGTTACAAGTCTACACACCTTAAAAAAAATTTCGTCCTTGAAATTTAAAATATTTATTCCAAAATAACATGCATACAATCACTCAAATAGAAAGACTAGGAAAACTCTCTCATCTCATCTTCACTCTCCCAAGTCGACTCACCCGGAGAGTGGTGACTCCAAGATACTCGGACGAGAGGAATCGTTTGGTTGCGTAGCTCCTTTTTCCGACGGTCAACAATCCTAACAGGCTCTTCCTGATATGAGAGGCTAGGACCCACTATGACATCTGAATGGTCAATCACATGAGTCGGGTAAAAAATGTAACTTCTCAGCTGTAACACGTGAAACACGTTGTGCACACCCTCTAAAGTAGCTGGTAGGTCAAGTCGGTAGGCGACATCCCCGATCGTCTCAAGAATACTGAAAGGCCCAATAAATCTAGGGCTAAGCTTCCAGCCTCGACCAAAACGGATAGTGCCACGCGTTGGGGAAATCTTCAATAATACTATATCTCCTACCTATGAATTAAAACGAAACTTTGAATATAAACCTTAATCAATTTCTAGAAGAAAATTAAAATTCTAAACTTATTACCTCAAACTCTAACGATCTTCGGTAGCTATCAGCCCAGTGTCTCTGCCTGTCCTGAGTCACTCGAAGTCTCTCCCTGATCTGCTTCACTTTCTCCGCAGCAACAATAACCATCTCAGTCCCCAATAAGGCCCGCTCTCCTATACAATGGAGTGCGACACCTTCGTCCATATAAGGCTTCGAAATGAGTTATCTCAATGCTGGCTTGGTAGCTGTTATTATATGAAAACTCTACTAAGTGAAGATAATCCTCCCAAGAACCTTCGAAATCTAGTATACAAGTCCGAAGTATGTCCTCCATAGTCTGAATAGTCCTTTTCGATTGTCCATCTGTCGGAGGATGATAAGCGGTACTGAATTTGAGTTAAGTACCCAAACTAGCCTGTAAGCTCCTCCAAAAGTGAGAAGTAAATCTACTATCTCGGTCAGATACAATGCTCACAGGTACCCCATGTAATCGGATAATCTCTCACATACAACTCTATAAGCCTCTCTTTAGGTAGTTCCACTTTGAATGGAATGAAGTAGGCCGATTTGGTCAATCTATCAACAATGACCCAAAACGCATCCTTTCCTCCAAGAGTACGTGGAAGTCCGGAAACATAATTCATAGTGATATGTTTCTACTTACACTCTGGAATTGGTAATGGTTGAAGCAAATCCCCTGGTCTCTGACTTTTGACTTTGACCTGCTGGCATACTAAGATCTAGAATAGAAGTGTGCCACTTTCCGCTTCATTCGATACCACCAGACATGATCTCTCAAGTCCTTGTACATCTTGGTAGGTCCCGGATGTATAGAATACTGAGAGTGATGAGCTTCCTGCATCACTTCTTTACGTAGATCACCACTAGGCACACATAGCCTAGTCCCATGCCTCAAGGAACCGTCTTCAGCAATAGAGAAGTCATCAAGCAATCCAACCTGTACCTAAATTCGAAGACTCCTTAAGCCTACATCCTAGTACTGAGCCTCTCTGATTCTGTCCATCATCTCAGATTGAATCTGCAAGCCCATCATCTGTATCTCGATCCCAGGAATCATAATCTTAATACCCGGACTCTCCAGATCTTCTAACAGATGCCAATCCTTAGTCAGAAACATAGCTACCGGATAACGACTAAGTGCATCCGCTACCATATTGGCTTTCCCAGAATGGTACTATAATGAGATATCAATGTCTTTCATAAGCTCCATCCATCTATGCTGTCTCATATTCAACTCCTTCTGGGTGAAATCATACTTGAGACTTTTGTGGTCTGTAAATATTTCCACCCGTTTTACCATAAAGGTAGTGCTTCCACAACTTTAGAGCAAAGATCACTACTACAAGCTCTAAGTCATGAGTGGGATAATTCTGCTTATGGGGTCGTAGTTGTCTTGAAGCATAAGCAATAACCTTCTTGTTTTGCTCCAGTACACAACCTAAACCCTGTCCTAAGGCATCTCTGTATATAGTAAAACCTCTAGTCCCTGATGGCAAAGCTAAAATGGGTGTTGAGGTCAATCTCTTCTTTAGTTCGTCAAAGGCTGTCTGACACTCATCAGACCAAACAAACTCCACGTCCTTCCGCGTAAGCCTAGTCATTGGCTCTGCGATACGAAAGAAGTCCTTCACAAACTTCTTATAGTATCCAACTAATCCCAAGAAGCTCTGAACCTCTGCTACTGAACTCGGAGTGGTACAAGACTCAACGACAACAATCTTCTTCAGATCTACTGAGATACCCTTACCAGTTACCACATGTCCGAAAAACTCTACTTTGTCCAGGAAAAACTCATATTTGGAGAGTTTTCCATAAATCTATTCCTTCCGGAGAGTCTCTAACACGATCCTCAAATTCTTTTTATGCTCCTCAGGGGTCTTCGAGTATATCAGGATGTCGACAATGAACACCACTATAAACTTGTCGAGGTATTGGTGGAATACCTTATTCATCAAGTTCATAAAAACAGCAGGTGTATTGGTCAACCTAAATGGCATCACCAAGAACTCGTACCAGCCATACTTTGTCCGAAAAGTAGTTTTCTGGATATCTTCCTTCTTCACTCTCACTTGGTGGCAGCCGGACCACAAATCTGTCTTTGAGAATACTTTGGCGCTGCTCAGCTGATCGAATAAGTCATCAATTCTCGATAGTAGGTATTTGTTCAATCACAGTATTATAGCATCGTCTTTAGATAGAAACTGCACGATCATGACTGGTGGAGGAATTCTTTTAATAAAAGATCTTTGTACTCTCCAGCATCGCATAACCCTGGATGAAAGGAAATTTTGTGCTGATCTACTCGTAATGCCAATTCCGAGTTTCGATATCGTACTTGGGATGGATTGGTTAACTATGCTTCTATTGATTGCCATCGAGGACGTATTATATTCAGTACTCCGGGGGAGTCTATCTTAACATGTCACGACCCGCGCCCGCATGTTTCAGGTATGGGCCGCGAGGCACACCCAACCTAGGCCGCAACATCGACGGTAGTGCGCTGTCTATACCTCAAGGTAACATGATTTAATATAGTAACTCATTCATAGTAACTAGAAGGATAATATGGAAAGACAAACAATTTTATTAAGAATCAAAGGACATAGATTCCAAGTGTTTGATCAAATTTAATAAAATAATAGCAAGAATTTCCCGAAAACAAATCTGGTAGTAGATAAAGGAAATAAAACTATGAAGGAAAACTAAGCAAGGGAACGTCCTAAATAGCTCCATCCAAATATAGCTTCGATCTGCTTCATCAGAGGGTCCAAAGGTCCAGAGAGGTACAATGCTCATTGACAATACCTAAAAATAATTATCCAGTCCGGATTGGAGCAAGTAACTCGTACACATATGTTAGCCATAACAAAATATAAACTACAAATACATGTAAAAGTCATGGAATACAATATAGCAAGTAAAGGATCATGCATGTAAAAAAAATGACAAGCAACCATCTAAGAGTAATGATCATGTAAATAAATAGCTAATAAATACTAATCATGATAAGCTAGGTTAATCATGGCTAAACATGGAATGAATTGAAATATATAATTTAATTCTAAGTGACTGAAATACTATGTTCCACATGTGAGCGGCTAGGGTAAGATCCGACACGACGTACATGTCGTGAACGTCTGCTATTAGGCAAGTAAAGACTAGTGAGATAGTTCAGGGTAGCCCACATGTGTACTAAAGTATTTTCCCCGCCCGAAGTACTCCAAATCACAAGTCATGGCACGTAAAGTCACTAATCATGATATTAAATCACTAGTCATGGAGTACCGAGTGTTTGCTACGAGTGTCAAAATATATTTCCAAGATTCATAAAATCTTTTCCCAATTTTTCAAAATTTTCTAGAATTTTTAAAAATTGACAAATTATTTTTTAAAATTCTTCGCCATGACTTACTTAGTCAAGAGATGACTAGTCCATGGGTAGATAATCATAACCACTGACGATTACACCAGAGAATCCTTAAGTCCTCCTCCGGAGCTTCTGCAACAACATTCACCGAATCAGCGCCTCTACTAGGCCGAGCGGTTAAACAGCCTACCTAAACAGCTGTGGCACCCAGGTGGCGTCTTCCATGTAGGAGATTCCCCTATCATTATTACCTCCTTTATAGCTTTCCCGCTAAAAGGCAAATATAAAGGAGGTGTATATCGCCAACATCGTCATTGAGAGAGGATCACCAGAAATTGAAGGAGACGAAGGAGGAGGGATCATCGAAAAGATGATCGAAGAGATCACCAAAGAAGGAGGAAACCAGATTATCAACTAATCGAATCCACCAAATCAACCTCATCAATGAGGATACCATGTACACATGAGAGAGTCATAGAGATCACTTGGAGAAGCTATTAAGTATCAGATGATCAACGAAGTAAAGGGGTCATTACTGTACCCAATCTCCATCGGCACACTTCCTTAGAATCTTTATTTGTATTAGCAAATACTTCCTGTTAGGGCTTTGCTGTACTGTTTAAAATCACATTATATAAAGGAAATGAAAGGAATATTATTCAAAATATATCTTTTTCCTTTATCCCTCTGAATGATACTTGTCATCCCAAGCAATCCTCCATCCCTGCCAACCCAACCACCGACCCCGGCCGTTCCTCCGGCAGCCGGCCAACATCGATCACCAAACACCACCACCATTCGCCACTACTACTACAAGCCTCTCTCCTCTGGCCTACCTGACAGCCGTACACACAACCGCCATCACCAACACCAGCAACAGTAGCACCCGTTGATCTAGCCTCCTCTCCTTTCGGCCATACCACCTCTACGCCACCCGACCCCAACAGTCATACCCACCAAAATGCCCTACATAGAGAGAGAGAGAAAGAAAAAGAGAGAGGGACCCCTTACCGTTCTTCGTCGCTGCCCGCCGTCCGGCCTTGCCGAGAGTGGCGCTGCATCCCCTGTCGATCACTTCGACAGCTTCGTCTTATGCCGGGTCCAGCCTTGTGACCTGCATGGTGAGCTTTCGACCCCGGCATCGCCATCCCGTCAACGACTTACTACGCCACTTACACCGAAGTCCCCCCTGTGAGAACCCCCTTCCCTCTTGCTTGTTCTCCCCTTCCTTCTTCTTCTCTCTGTGCGTATTTAAATTGGGGTTTAGGTTTCTGATTTAAGTATGGATGAGGGAGAATGGGTCAGCATTTGAACCCCCCTCTTCTTATAATCTACTCTTCCTTTGTGGATGAAGTTTTTGAATCTTTGGTGTTTACTATTGGATTCTAGAACATGTATATAGTACTTTCCAATTTTCTGAGAACTGACCAAGACTTTATATGATAAATGATGCTTGAGACATATGGTAAGTTATAACAGTTACTTGGTTGGGGTCTTGTTTGTAAGATTTTGATATTTGTATTACTAGCTGCTAATATCTGTAATTAGTTTTATGTTGAAGATTTTATCACTTGATAACACATTTCTTTTTCTTTGAAAGAAAATTTGGGGCTATGCTGGATTTGTTTGAACAGCATTTGACCGATTTGTTGTATCAATTGATTGTATTCTTGATATGTAATTTGGATGAAAAGGTGACAAAGAGGGTCTTGTGTTTGTAATAGTAATAGTGTTTGGTTATGGAATTTGGGCCAATGTAGAGCACAGCTGCTGTCCCTCTCTTCATTTTCGCATTTTGGTAAATGAGGGAATGGCCAGCTCGACTGACCCTTGTAGGTCAGGTGACCATAGGCCCGGTCTAATATGATGTAGTGTCCCGCTCCGCGAAGGCACTAGATAAACAGAGAGATCAGATTACTGGCTCTGCAACTGAAGAAGTTTCATCTGGGTGAGTGGACAAAGATGCATTTTAAGATTCGCTTACGCCTAATAAGAATATGAGGTTTTGAATGAATGTTGTTGCAAATAACAAGATGGTAAATCATTCATAATGCTAGTACAATTAGTATGCTTGTATCACATGTTGCTATGCTAAGAACAGAGGAAAAAGATAATCTAGATGCTAAGAGTAAGATTTTTGCCTACTAATAAGAAACGAACTATTGCCATGTTAAATCAATGAGATGAACTATTGCCATGCTAACAAGGAGAGAAAATAGATTACTTATATGCCCCGAATTTGAATACTTCAAAGGTAAAATGATACATTATCTCTGCACATAACTGATTATTATGTTTCAAATAGATGAATGATTGCTTGTCCCTTAAAGATGTTCTGAATACTAGACATATACATACGAATTTGTACATGTTGCAAAGGAATAAAATATGTAGGAGCTTCGGCTCTAAGCTATGTATGAGCTTCGGCTCTGAGTTATCTAGGAGCTTCGGCTTTGTATCAAAGAAGGGGCTTCGGCTCTGTATCAAAGAAAGAGCTTCGAGTATGTATCAAAGACGGGGCTTCGGTTCTGAGTAATCTTGGAACTTCGGCTCTGTATCAAAGAAAAAAAGAAGCAAAAAGAGCCCCATAGAGAAAATGGGTGCCGGTAAATAAGAGTCCTATAAAAAAAATGCGTGTTGGTATCTGAGTCCATGAGCTACGAGCTGAACCGAAGAGTCACATGCTGCCAATCAAATCTGCATGTGTTATTAATAGTTTGCTAAGAGCTAACAATGCAGAGTGGAACAAAAATTGTCAGATAGGTACATTATGTTTGTTAATCCTTATCTTATACAGGGATGGACTGGCGGCTATGGTAAGAATCACTGAAAAAGTGATACATCTGTTGCTTAAGTTCCTGAACATGAGTTGCTTAAAGAACAAATGTGTTGCCAAGAATTGTTATTTCCCTTTCAAAGAAAACATCTGTAATCGTGCTTGTAATATGACCCTAAGAGTTGCTTAAATAAGAGAAATAATTATGGTTCATGAAACACGATGCACACTTCACAAGAATGAAATGTCCCTTGTATGCTTGAGAATGAATGAAATAAATTGTGGCTTTTCAAAGATGTTTTCCAAAGATGTAAACTGACTCAGTACTGCATGAAATAAACATAGGTAAAAGTAGCAAGAACACATCACAAAAAATATTTTCTCACTAAATGAATTAGTGATTATTTCAGACAAATGTAGCCTTTGTTCACAATCACCTGTATGTTGATATTCTGACCCATCATCAGTCTGCATGCAAGTGCAAGACGCATCGAGAAGGATAGTCCGAAGCGAAAGCCCGAGCCTTATCCTCAGGAGCCAAAAGTCAGAAGAGATGCCAAGAGATGGACGTCTGTTGCAAAGAGTTGGATTTGTATATAAAGGGATGTAATGTATGGAACGGGCTCGTTGTAATCTGAAATGTTTCTGAGAGAATGTAAGCGTTGTATCAGAGAGAATTGAGAGCTTGTAATATGTTCAAATGAAATCAATAAAGAGATTTTGTTTCTGCTACCATGTGTTCAATTATATTCTGCAATGTGTCCGCTACGAATTTTAATTATTTGTAATATGTTCCGCTACTTTTTATTTATCTTGTCTATTTTGTCATTGTGCAGGTCTTAGCCTTGTACAAGTACAACTTAGGCTTGCACGATATTACGTCCAAGCGAGGACGAATGGTTCCATATAGTACGAAGCGGGGACGAAAGTACTCTGTGGGATCGGGGCGTGATAGAATTGTATCAGAGAAACACGATCCTCTGGCCAATTGTTGATTCGATTGAATTCAAAGTTGTTCTCTTGATCAAAATTTCCTTGCCTGTTTGATATCATCGATGAGATGAACGTTCCATACAATAAGTCCGTAAATATTTTTAAGATGCCGGCATTTGTTTTGTTGATTGAGATTGAGATGCTTTCTTGAACATGAGTTTGTTATGATCTGAATTGAGAGTTTTATCGATTGATGATGGCGAAGGATGAGGACTATCGCTGCTAAGGATATCGTAAGTTTTTTTAAGATTTCGAGGATGAAACTTTTTTCGGTTGATAATTATGTAGTTGCCTGCTTCGCGAAGGCACTAGAGAAACAGAGAGATCGGATTACTGGCTCTGCAAAAGAAGACAATTCATCTGGGTGAGTGGACAAGGATGCATTTTATGATCGCTTACGCCTAATAAGAATCCGAGTTTTTGAATGAATGTTGTTGCAAATAACAAGATGGTAAATCATTCAGAATTCTAGTACAATTAGTATGCTTGTATCACATGTTGCTATGCTAAGAACAGAGGAAAGAGGTAATCTACATGCTAAGAGTAAGATTTTTACCTGCTAATAAGAAACGAACCATTGCCATGTTAAATCAATGAGATGAACTATTGCCATGCTAACAAGGAGAGAAAAGAGATTGCTTATATGCCCCGAATTTGAATACTTTAAAGGTAAAATGATACGCTATCTCTGCACAGAACTGATTATTATGTTTCAAATAAATGAATGATTGCTTGTCCCTCAAAGATGTTCTGAATACTAGACATGTACATACAGACTTATACATGTTACAAAGGAATGAAATATGTAGGAGCTTCAGCTCTGATTTATCTAGGAGCTTCGGCTCTGTATCAAAGAAGGAGCTTCGGCTCTGTATCAAGAAAGGAGTTTCGGCTCTGTATCAAAGAAAGGGCTTCGACTCTGAGTTATCTAGAAGCTTCGGCTCCATATCAAAGAAAAGAAAGAAGCATTAAGAGCCCCATAGAAAAATGGGTGCTGATAATTAAGAGCCCTATTGAGAAAATGGGTGCCGGTATCTGAGTCGATGAGCTACGAGCTGAACAAAAGAGTCACAAGCTGCCTATCGAATCTGCATGTGTTATTAATGTTTTGCTAAGAGCTAACAATGCAGAGACAAACAGAAATTGTCAGATAGGTATATTATGTTTGTTAATCCTTGTCTTGTGCAGGGATGAACTGTCGGCTATGGTAAGAATCACTGAAAAAGTGATACATGTGTTGCTTAAGTTCCTGAACATGAGTTGCTTAAAGAACAAATGTGTTGCCAAGAATTGTTATGTCCCTTTCAAAGAAAACATCTGATATCGTGCGTGTAATCTGACCCTAAGAGTTGCTTGAATAAGAGAAATAATTATGGTTCATGAAACACGCTACGTACTTCACAAGAATGAAATGTCGCTTGTATGCTTGAGAATGAATGAAATAATCTGTAGCTTTTCAAAGATGTTTTCCAAAGATGTAAACTGACTTTGTACTGCATGAAATGAACATAGGTAAAAGTAGCATGATCACATCACAAGAAATAATTTCTCACTAAATAAATTAGTAATCGTTTCAGACAAATGTAGCCTTTGTTCACAATCACCAATATGTTGATATATTGACCCATCATCAGTCTGCACGCAGGTGCAAGACGCATCAAAAAGGATAGTCCAAAGCGATAGCCCGAGCCTCATCATCAGGAGCCAGAAATCAGAAGAGATGCTAAGAGATGGACGTCTGTTGCAAAGAGTTGGATTTGTATATAAAGGGATGTAATATATGGAACGGTATCATTGTAATCTGAAATGTTTCTGAGAGAATGTAAGCACTGTATCAGATAGAATTGAGAGCTTGTAATCTGTTCAAATGAAATCAATAAAGAGATTTTGTTTTTGCTACCATATGTTCAATTATATTCTGCAATGTGTCCGCTGCGAATTTTAATTATCTGCAATATGTTCAGCTGCGTAGTATCTATCTTGTCTATTTTGTCATTGTGCAGGTCTTGGCCTTGTACAAATGCAACATAGGCTTGCACGGCATCACGCCCAAGCGAGGACGAATGATTCCACAGAGTTCGAAGCAAGGACGAAAGTACTCTGTTGGATTGGGGCATGGCATCTGTGTCCTGGGCCAGACTAAAACCCCTTGGGTTTTTTAAGAAAAAAGAAAATAAAAAAAGAAATAAAACTATTAATTGATATGAATTGGGCCCTGATTCATGTGCTAGAATTTTTTATAATTTAAATATTAGTAGTAATATATATATGATTTTGTATGAATGGAATTTGCACAAAAGAATATATATATATATTTATATATATTATATATATATAAAATATATATATATATATATATATATATATATATATATATATATATATATATTCTATATATATATATAAAAATATATATATATATAAAAAATATATATATAGAAAAAATATATATATATTCTATATATATATAGAAAAATATATATATATATATAAAATATATATATATATATATATATATATATATATATTATATATATATTTATATACTTACACTATATATATATATATATATATATATATATATATATATATATATATATATATATATATATATATAGTGTAAGTATATAAAGTATATGGATTTATGTATAATAAATTGTTTAATATTATGGAGACTATTAGTATTCTCATTATGAGTATTATTAGTTAATATTTATGGGCTTCAGCCCTAAATGATTTAAAGTTTTTTTTAAAAAAATAAATTGGCCATTAGAATTTCTTTTGTGTTTACAATGGGCTTTTGGCCCTAGATATTGTTTAATTAACTAGTTGGTTATAGGCTTAATATTACAAGTTAAAACTAGCCCTAAGCCTCTAAGTTAATATTAATACTTTCTAAATATATCATTTTGGGTTAAATAATATTAGCTATATTTTTTACTTCATTTTTTAATCATTTTCCTTTTAACTTATTAAATCATAGGTCGCGACTATTATGGTCATTTTCCATTCTTGATGCCATTATCGTGCCGAACTCTGATTTTGGGCTTTTATATACAAAATTAGGCTATTTGGATTATTTTGGAATTAATTGGTCCGTCGTTTGGGATCATCTTGTGGAGCATAGCGTCGTACCTATTCCGTGTCGACACGTTCGGGTCGCGCACGTCGACTCCAACAAAATTGAGACGAGTACATTCTCTGATAGTTTTCAATATCTTGATAGTCTCTATGATATCAGTTTGTAGTATTATGCTTGATTCCTGACACGAGAGTACACGGATTAGTATAGTTTGGATCCCGTCATGAGATGTTACTCCTGGTTATCCTGGTATACTGGTACATGTCTCGTTCTTGACTATTGTCCTTATACTTGTATAGACACCGATTCCTAAGAGGATTTGCTACCCTCTTAAAGAATCCCGTGTCGTAACGTGCTATGGTTGGATCCATTATACTAGTCGTGGAATGGGGAGATGTTAGGAGATTATGTGATCATACCCTACTTGTTTACTCACTTGTGCATAGCTCACCATCGCCACACGTAGGGTGTAGTCTGACCTTATACTACTTGTGTATAGCTTTACATTGTGGCCGGCCTAATCCTCTATACTCGTACATGTGCATAGCCGGTCAAATAGAACAACCTGATCTGGACCCAAGCCGATCACATAATACTCTAATATCTCAAGGCACCGTTTAGTAGTAGTATATGTTCTATTCCAGATTATCACTTATTGTTACACTGTATCTATGATTACTTAAAGTACATTATTACCATGACATGCTCACATGATTTCCATGCTTTTCTACTGTTCAGTTCTACTTATCCATCATGTATTTCATTGCTTTCTGTTATTTATAGTTTTTGTCAATTTAATAGAACTGCTGTTAGTTTATGTACTTCGCTCCAATCCTGACTGTGTAACCAATATTTTTAGGATTTGTTATGCCCAACATACTTGGACCACAAGACGATGCTAGCTAAGACATATTTTTATTGTTCCATTTGCCATGAGTTGACTTCTGGGAGCTCTAGACCATTATTCCTTATCTAGATTTGTGTTTTCGTTATCGAATTTATCTCCGATACATTTCTGGTATGTCTGATCATTTGTATTTTCTATTTGATCTGGAGTTACTATTTTCCTTCTTATTCATATCTACATTAGCCATATGTGATTTGAGTATATATTGTCATTATTGATCATTTAGATGTCTAGATAATTGCTGGGTACTTGACAGCGCTCTAGCGCTGATACTGCGGCGTAGGCTGGACGTGGCCCACGTACTTGTGCCCGATATCCAGGTGCAGGTCGTGACATATTTTTATGGTGGCCTATGTAGGTCTGTCTTCGCAACCAAAGCGAAGTCGTGGTAGTACTTAGGCTTAGCCGTACTACTGCGAGCCTCCCATAGGATTTGGAATTTGAATCATAGAATGTTTTTGGAGTTGTAGGAGTTTTGGTACTCAATCACATATTAGGATCTTTTGATAGATTCGAGGGATGACCCCTGAGAATCTTACTTCAAAAAACCCCGTTGAGTTTATTTTCACCTACTTTTGCTCATCATGACTCTTGAATATCTGTCCGTTGCCAAACCAAATTCTTGCATGAAGATGAGTTTAAGGACTCTAGAATGAACGATAGAGTAAAAGATGGACTTATAACTATTTGGGTTCAAAGGAGAAAATGATTAGTCAAATCTTATACAAGGAGGTCGAGAATTGTTTTAGGTTATATTCAAGGAATTTTGAATTCCGACCAAGATAGTACCTTTGGAACTCGAGGGTTTGATGAAATAAGGTTGAGAAACAAACGAAAGATAACTAACTCGGAGAAACAAGGATTATATAGTCAGGTCGAGAATGATTCATAGATATGGATTATAATTTTAAAGATTATAGGGTAACATTGTATGGGCTTCAACAAAAAAAAATATTAAAGAGAAGTTTTATATAATTTTTACAGTAATAAGAACCGTCAAAGAAATGTTGGATTATCCTTCTTCTTTGAGTAGTCAAGAAGGTGGCACGAGACACGATTATTACGCAAGGGATGAAATTTCTAAAATTTTAAGGAATTACCGAGACGAAAATAGTAGAAGGATTAGAATAAATTGTAGAAGTAATGGCTGAGAATTGGATTAAGGATAATTAAGGGTTTGTCACTACCATATTTTAGCTTGAGAGTATTTTGGTCATTTGGTGAATTTTTGAATTTTATTTTAATTTATTGAATTGGTGATTGATATCTTTGACTTTGACTTATTGAGACTTTGTAGAATAACCTAGAAGCTAACTCTAGCTATGGTGACTTAGTAGGCAATGGTGTGACCCTAGTCTAACGTAAGTCAACCTCATTTTAGCCATTAGAAACTAGTTTCAATAGAAAGAATTAAGAATAGGTGAAATGAATTGTGATTTGATTTCATGACTTATGTAATTGAGCCCATGGCCCATAACTTGAAACCCTAACCCTACCCAAGCCCATAAATGGCCGGCCACCTAGGTTATCCCCCAATTTAAACTCCCCTTTCCCTGTTCTTGCCTCTTTTGTGCTCAACCAATTTCTTGAAAGGAAAGGTAAATTCCCAACTTTCCAAATTTCTATTAAATCCATTTTTAATCCTTTTTGACCCAAATGTTTTACATATGAACCTAATCAACCTATACTTGCTGTTCATGAGGAGTAATTTCAGTTTTTGTGCAATTTGGAGGATTTAGCTAGCAACGGGAATCGTTTGATTTGGGGCTTTTTCTTGATTCTTGCAACCTATAGGTAAACCCTTCTAATTCTATTTTAATTCTGTTTTTATTGTATGGTAGTCTAAGATCTAGGTGTTCCCTAGCTATAGTGAAAGTTTGGTGTCGTTTGCATTAGGTTTCGTGTCCTTATCGGACACGTATCCATTTCCTAGACTAGGTGTTTGTTGAAATGCCACAACCAAATTTTCTTGCTATTTTTGAAAATATTTTTGAATGAATTTCTAGATCTAGGGTTTGTCTTCATATTCGTGTCCTTGGTCTGTTGTTTTGGAGTCGTGTCGTATCCACATGAGGACACGAACACGCTGTACTGACACACGCGCGCTGTCCAGCTACACGGGGCCTAGTGTTCGCTGTACAAGACACGTGGTGGTCTGATTTTTGGTTTCGAGAAGGGGGAACTAACTGACATGTCAGCCCCCAAGCCTCGAGTCGAGTCGCGTTGTGTCGGACTCAGAATCCGACCCGTACTGGTCGTACGCACTGTGCAGCACACGCGCATTTTGGCCACTGATACGTAGATGGACACGACATGATACACGTTGTGGACACATGGCAGGTTGTCAGTAGGGTAGCCCTACCCCTAGCGTACATGTGTGCACGGCCACGTGTCTCCATGTGGCCTGTGTCGTGTGATAGACACGTGTGCATGCGTGCACGATGCTGTGCACAGTCCCAGTGTATTCGTGTGTGTCTGTGTGTGCTCGGGGTGTCTGGACACGGTCGTGTCTACTTGGTTGGACACAAGATGACTCTAGATACACGTGCACATGTGTGTCTTTGTTTACGAACCAATAATTTGGGTTATTAATTATAAATTGGTGTTCGAATCAGGTTTTCCCATTTTTTCCTGATACATAGTTACTAATTCGATATTCTGAGTTTTTTATTGAACTTTTTAACTGAATTATTGATGTTAATGATCAGGATTAGTTCATTTACACATGTATTTGATTTGTTTAAATGTTGGGTTCATGTTGGTAATGGGTTATAGGATTTCGAATTGGATTCGAATGGGAATGGGACTGAATGTGTAAACTGTCTTTTTAAACTTGAATTCCTGTGAACATGCCTTGTTTTCATTTCCTATCTAAACCAACTATCTACTGTTTTTCCTATCATATTACACACACATACACTGTTCACTAATTTTATTTCCTGTAAACACATTCTCCACTGTTTTACATTACAACTGAGACACTCTTCACTAATCTGAGATTAGTGCACTCACACTTTGACACAGGTACTGATTTCCTGAGTTCAACACCCTATCTAACTAACTGTCATTGACACTATCACACCCTACTGTTATCCCATTGACACGCTATTAGTTATAACTATGTACACATTCAATCACACACACACAAAACTGGAAAATCTGAAATGTACTGTTACATGTTGACACAACACAATTTTCCTGATATTTTGGGCACCCTTTACTGCTACACACAGATTCTTATTAACACACTTGTTAGTTTGCGCACACAAATTATATTACACTGTTAACTGTCAATTGAATTCCTGAGTGGTATTACCCTGTGTCAATGCACTGACATGTACACACCCACATATTGGTTATCACATAAATGTTACACATTGATACACACACATGAGAACAATGCAGATGGACACACTGTCATGTAAATCTGAGAATCTATTACACATTATGTTTACACACAACCTATCTTCTAAACTGTCAACTGAAAACTGTTTTCCTGTTTTCACCCTCACATGTACCATATATTCACACACCCTACTTGACACTTATTTACAAGTACACTCACACACACAAATTGCATGCACACACATTTGATACAGTTCACTTGTTAACTGTCTTGACTAAGAACCATTACACTAACCACTTGCTAACACTCTACTTTGGTCTTAATACACACATACACTTTAACCCCTTGCCATGACACTATACACATACAAATCCTTGTACACACACTATTTTACCTATACATGTGACTTCCCTTTATCTTTCTAATATATGTATACATATAATATGTGTGTATGATTAACATGTGGATATATATGTATGTAGGCATATAGCCATACATGATTTGCCTATATATATACATGTATGCCTATATATATTGAATATTTATATATATATATATATATATATATATATATATATATATATATATATATATATATATATATATATATATATATATATATATATATATGAAATGTGTGTTGATGACTTGTGTGGCCTTGTATTATGTGTGGATGCTAGGATAGACATGGCTAGGCTTAGTGAGACTTGTTTGGGTTCGGCTTGACCTAGTTGACCTAATTTGACTAGTGTAGTTGACTAGAGTTGACCAAAGGTTGACTTTAGCCTAGATTGACCCCAAACATCATGTAGATGCATTGTAGCAGTCTATTATACTATTTTAGACATGTGGTGACTTGTACTATTCTATAGGAGCCAAACCCACTCCTCGGACAATATATTCTCTTCAGATATTCAGGATACCAGGCGAGTACCTTCTCTGATCATTTCATATCTTGTTTAGGATTAATTTTTTTGCTTTAGATTACTTTACTTGATGCTGACACGTTGTTATCACAGATTTTACTATATGGATCTTTTCATGCGAAGTTATCCCCTTAGCGGATACATCGGGTATTTCGTGTTCGTGTACTTTATCATGGGCATCATGTACTCCTTTTGTTCGGGTTATTCGTGTGCAAATCGTATGAAATCGTGTACTCTTATGTGCTCACATGATCATCGTGTACAACTATACTTCGTGTGTAATAACATAACTTGACTGGATCCTTGTGCATTATTTGGGGACAGGAGAGTAGAAGTGGTTATGTGATCAATCTAAAATCGTATGAACCTCTGTAGATTACTCGTGTGCAACATCGTGCCGTTTACATAATCATCTTGTGCTCTGAATCACTAGTCACTTACAGTTCTTACCTATTACGTATATATTTCTAATTTACAAATATCTCTCTTGTTTTCGTGTATATTTTCTTACAGTTCATGTATCTTACTCTCTAGCATGTTTATATTTCCTAATCTGTTATGATTTGCATGAGATGTATTGTGCTCGCTCCTGTCCTGACTGGTCCTTTAAAAATATTACAAAGGACGAGGATGGCTCTGGTGTCTACCTATTATGGTGCAGCTATAGACAACACTTGTGACTTGGACCCACTTGCTGTAGAGGATCTGCCACCAGTGGTTTAGACTGCTAGCTTAGACTCTTACCTTGTCTTTCTTATTGATATATTATTGTATATATTGGGAGTTTGTTTTATCTGGATGTTTGTGGAGATGTTATCATAGACACTTAGACTTCTATCTATTGTATCTCTTGTGTGGATTCGTTTATATCTATCTATCTTATCGTATTCTACTTTAGATGTGATTGAGACTGTATTTTGCTATGTCATCTCCAATCGGAGTGTATATATACTGTACAGGTACCTTATATTGTTAGATGATTGACCTAGGACAGCGTTTTACCGCCGACACTGTGGCGTAGGCTGGACGTACCCACTTCTCGTGCCTTTACTTTAGGGTGCCGGTTGTGATATGTTTTTAGTAGTGGCCCATATAGGTCGAGTTAATGTAGTGGTATTCAAACTAGAGTATCACTACAGCCTGCAGTAGGATTAGGATATATTTTTGAAGGTACTCAATCATAGTTAAGATTCTTTGAGAGATTCCTGGGATAACCCTTGATAATCTTATTAAACTTCAATTTGAAATCCTTTTCCTTGTTTTGTTCGCTCTCATTCCTTGATTATTGAATTTGATTTTTGATGGATCGTTGTTGACTTTGATTTTCCTATCGAGATGAATTTTATGGCCTGAGTTACGATATTTTCTGATAACATATGTTGACGAAAATAACAGGGATGGAAAAACGTCTACTTGATTATGGAACCTATAGTTTATTGCAGCCATATTAGTTGGTGTGGCGGGAACATAGAGACCTGACTTCGGATGTACGTATCTTGGTTATGAGATTTAGAATTTCTTGCAGCTATACTAGTCGGCATAACGAGAATTCCAGACGACATGATTATAGAGGTACATACCCCAGTTATGGAATCTATCGTTTATCGCAGCCTTGCTTACTGGCATGGCGAGGACTCTGAGTAACATGATTTTTGACAGACGCATATGATTATCAGATTGTATCTTGAGAAGGTTTTTAAACATATCATCTCTATCATGCCCATCTGTTGTTATAAATTTGTATTCCATCATCAAATAACTTAAGAGTAGGGATATTTTAGTTTTTTAGAGCTTATTCATATGTAGTTCTTTCATAGTGTAATGATATGATGATTTGTAGAGTGTCTGTACTCTAGAGATGATAGTTAGCATTGATATTAGAATAATAACCCTTGTAGATGATTTCCCTGTTATTTATAATGCCTACCAGTTTCCATATAGGATGTTAGTATGCCTTACAGCCTTGATGATTTGTTATTATTTTTTTTCCTTACCCTTCCCAGTAGGGTACCCATGACCAGAGCCTGTCCTTGAGTGTAGTTGTAGTTTCACCTAAGACTAAGAGGTCTATATATATAGATAGATTGCAGACGAGAATGGCATATGGGATATGGGTTGGTTGGTATCTATAGGCCATTGTTGTATAGGGTTATAGACATGTTGTTTAGCCTATATTGGTTCAGTTTTCTATTTTAGTTAAGTTCTCTTTGTGTTGAGTTCAGTCATGTTTGATCAACCTTTATAGGCAGTGTGCAGACCCTTCATTAGAAACCCTATTCCCTCGGTTTATACTATTTCAAGTTGTTCACTGCACCCAATATTTCATTACCTACCATATTGCATCATAGATTTTACTGGACCATTGTTCAGACCCCAATTACTGACTCACCAATATAACCATCGATCCCTTATCATATTCTGCATATCTGGAGAGTTAGTATCATGCATATTAGAGGTATGCACTCATCCTTACTTCTGTACATGGTGACCTACTGCATCTCTTTGCATTTTACCTTACTTGATAGTCTTGCAATACCTTTCATTATAACCTGTAGTACCTGCCCTACAGTGGAGTTTAAACTTTTCTTGGGCATGGTTGTTCAGTCCACTTGGGACAGTTGAATACATTGGGGATATAATGTAGGTTGTTAATAAGAGTTCTTCCTTGATCATTTGTTCTGTCCCTCTTTCATTGTATTAGATACTAATGATACCTGTTTAGCCCATCTGTCCAGATTCATGTCCAAACCTTTTCCTTTCAGTGATGGTTCAGTCTTCCAAAAGCCTCTACCTGGGCATTGGTTCAATTTTCCATATGTAGGTGTCCTACATAGCATTGTCCTACATGTGATTGTTCTGCATCTTCATGTGCTGTAGCTTCCCTTCCCGGAGAATTTTTTTCAAAATATCTTTTATTATTTATTTGATTTAAATGGTGATTTTAGAATTTATAAATAAATTATTTATTTATTATTACGGTAGATGCCTTTAGCCATGGTGGAGTTTTAGAGTACAAGACAGCTAGGAATCATGGCACGGATAGTGCAGTGGCGTGCTTTGACTAGTGTTTAGCCATGGTAGGGGAATGCAAAGCTATAGGAGTGTCCCAACTAGGAAAACCAGACCAAGTTGCGACTTGTCACGCCCCAGAACCAGAATACTGGAGAGCGGGGGCAGACATAGCCAGCTACGTATATTGAAATAGAATACATCTCAACTATACGGTCACGGCTGTCTAGATATGAGGGTTTACTACAAGCCAACAGTCTCTTAAGGTCAAGCCTATTGTCTCAATCTCAAGTAAGTAATATAATTACACGATGTTTGACCACCAAATATACAATAAAAGGTGTCCCAAATATTACATATCAGCTGATCATGAAGCTAGTCGTACAAAATGCGAGGACTAGCAAGAGTTTAGTCATACATGATCAACCCTAGGATTTGTTAATCATGTTTACAGTCCGTAGGCAGACAGTAAGTAAAGTGCATCGAGCTAACAGGTGCTCGTCGGCTAAACGTCTTAAAAGAATAAATTTACAATAGAGTGAGCGAAACAAAATAGAAAACCCACTCGTAGCCCGGGTTCCTTCTAGTTTTCACCATTGGGCTGGAAGCTTGGTAGATCCTCGGGAGCTGCTCCGAAATCTGGCCACACAAAACCAGCTGGGTCAACCCCAGAAAGAGCAAGTGCCACAAGGGGGCCACGAAATAAGAACAAAAGCCAGCAATCAGCACAAGAAAAATATAATATTAAAACTAGAATTTACGAAAAGCATGTCAGGGTGATATACGACGAGATAACCATGGAACTATTCCGATAGCCAGGTTACAACCCGTAAACCAAACAAGGACCGGGGTTGTAACCCTTCATCTGAATAGAGCTTGGTTTTCCACCATTTATCGGCAAGATAAGTAATGTAAGTAATCAAGACAGAAAGCAATCTTGCATGGGATCACGACATGACTAGACTGGTTATACCTCATTCAATCAATCACGGCCAAGCAGATCCTACGGCTTACTACTTTAACTAACTAGGGTTATCACAGGCCTAATTACTAACAAGATGCAGTGAGATTGTTCCACAGCCACAAGCCCTGCAGACCATCCAGGCTACCCAGGACGAAAGATTAGGGTTGAATTCAGGTGGGTACATCGTCCAGGAGACACATGTACCCTTAGGTGACTTAGAGGGTGCAACACTCGACGGTGCGCTGGAAATGTGCCCTACTCGACGGCAGGCTACAGATCCCAAGAGCGCCCAGGTAACGGGACTGCCTGTAGCTGTGTCATCTCTTCATGACTACTGAGTTATTCTAGTTATTAACCTTAATCCATTTTAGTAGGTACTCCTGACCGTGGTACTCAGGAGTCCCCTCCTAGACATGATGCAAGACAGGACAAGTGGATTTAACAAGCAAGCAAGAAGAACCACCCACGGTGTCAAGGCAAGTCAAGTTAAATTATCAAGATAAATCATGTCAGGGTACTTGTCAGGAGTGTGCCACGACGGGCCACTATCATGTCAGGTTGGTCATGTCAGGAGTGCACCACCACGGGTCACTGTCGTGTTATGCTAGTTCCTTGTCATACCGTACCATGTACAATAGTCATTCCAGACATATTAAGTAAAATCAAGTTCATGACAAAAGGCGTAAGGATATAAAATGGGCGTAAAACATCTAATAAAATATCAATATATAGGGCTATAGAAGAGCCAAGCTTAAAGAAATAAAACCAAAACTCCAAGAGCCAATCGGTTAAGCAAGGGGTCAGGGGAGCAGCGTACGAAAAGTCACGCACGCTGAGAGAGCAGCGTAGGTGAAAGTCACGCACGCTACAGGGAGCAGCTGCGTGAAAGTCACGCACGCTCAAGGGAGCAGCTGCGTGAAAAGTCACGCACGCTCAAGGGAGCAGCTGCGTAAAAAGTCACGCACGCTCAAGGGAGTAGCTGCGTGAAAAGTCACGCACGCTACAGGGAGCAGCTGCGTGAAAAGTCACGCATGCTCAGAGCTGCGTACGCGTAAAAACACGCATGCAGGGTCTGGGTCTTTTTCTCCATGGCTGAGAAGAAGCTCCGATGGCTCCAAAACTTCAAAACGTCACAACTTGGACATCCGAACTCCAAATCCAGATTTCCAAAGTTCCAACTTGGATGAAACTGAATGCTCTTCCACATGGAAACATCAAAAACCCATAAAATCCAACTTAAGAAGCTCAAACCATACAAAATCCGAAAATAGAAATAACTTAGATCTATCACAATGGAGGCTCCAAATCACAAAAACCCAAGTTCTAATGTTGATCACCATGTCCTAATCTAGCAAATGAACCAAGAAAATAGGGCTCTCATGAAGTGGCAAGGTGCACTTGCCTAGGGTTAGGAGAGTTGTGGAGGAAGGAGAAGAAGAAGAAGAAAATTAATGATAGAAGTTATGAGGAGAAAGAGAGTGGTAGGTGGTGTTATAAAGTGGAGGAGTTGTGGTGGGTTGAAGGTGGAGTGTAGGGCTAGGGTGTTCCAACACATAAAACCGAACCAAACCGAACCATCCCCAATAAAATCGAGCCATGCCAAAACCAAAATACGAGAAATACCGAAATTTCACAAGTTGAGAAAAATAAAAAAATACATGCTAAAATCCAGATACGAGTATAAATACAAAATACGGGAAATACGGGAAATGAGGGTGACAACTCTACCCACCTTAAAAGAATTCCGTCCTCGAAATTTAATCAAGGAGCTAGAGATTGTCACGACAAGCTACATTAAGCACAGGCAAGCTACACTAAGCAGTCCAATCATACAATCATATAATATAAGCAAGGAAGGGAAAATGTAAGGCATAAGAAAGACATTATACCTCACGAGTCAAACAGGTAGGGATATCGCGATCGGATGTCGTCCTCACGCTCCCACGTTGACTCACCCAGAGAGTGATGACCCCAAGCAACACGGACTAATTTAATAGTCTTGTTCTTGAGTATCTTCTCCCTCCGGTCCAATATAGACATGGGCCTCTCCTCATACGAAAGGTTGGTACCAACAACCAATTCCGAATGGTCTAGGATGTGGCTCGGGTCCAGAATATACCGTCGTAATTGGGACACATGGAATACATCATGCACCTCACTTAGCGACGGCGGAAGAGCGAGACGATATGATACATCTCCCACTCTCTCTAGAATATCGAATGGCCCTATATACCTAGGACTAAGCTTTCCCCGCACGCTGAAGCGAATGACGCCGCGGTTAAGCGAGATCCTAAGGAATACATGGTCGCCGACAGCAAATTCTAAGGGATGCCGATGAGCATCGGTCCAATGGCGCTGGCGGTCCTGGACAACTCGGAGGTGATCTCTGACCTTCCTGACCACTTCAACCATCTGGAAAATTAATTCGGGTCCGAGCATCTGCCTCTCTCCGACATCATCCTATGCTAGCGGAGATCTGCACTTCCTGCCATAAAGAGCCTCGAAGGGTGCCATCTGGATACTGGCCTGATAACTGTTGTTGTACGAGAATTCCACCAGGTACAGATAATTCTCCCATGAATCACCGAAGTCAAGGGTACAGGATCTCAACATATCCTCAAGAGTCTGGATTGTACGCTCTGATTGTCCATCCGTCTGCAGGTGATAAGCTGAGCTAAATTGAAGGCGAGTCCCCAAACTCTTCTGTAAGCTGCACCAAAAGTGTGATATGAATCTTGAATCCCTGTCTGAGGTAATGCTGACTGGCACACCGTGAAGCCTGACGATCTGCCTGAGATACATCTCTGCTAACTGTGCCGTCGACTGTCCAACTCTGAATGGGAGAAAGTGTGCCACCTTGGTAAGCCTGTCCACAATTACCCAAATAGCATCTCTGCCGGCCGGAGACCTGGGCAATCCGGTCACGAAATCCATGGTTATATCTCACATTTCCATTCTGGGATCGGTAAGGGTTGAAGAAGTCCAGCGGGCCTCTGATGTTCAGCTTTAACCTGTTGGCAAACCAAACACCGAAAGACAAACCGGGCTATCTTCCTCTTCATGCCATTCCACCAAAAATGCTGACGAATATCACGGTACATCTTCGTACCACCCGGATGAATAGAATACTGTGAACTGTGGGCTTCTGCCATGACTTCCTGTCTGATACCTCTACTGGGTACACAAAGACGAGTGCCGTGCCGAAGGGTACCGTCTTCATGGATACATAACTCTGGCCTTCTTCCTGCTTTACACTCTGCTCTGAGTCGCTGGATCTTGGAATCTGTTGACTGCGCCACCCGGATTCTCTCAACTATGCTGGACTGAATCTGTAGACTGGCCATCAATGCCATATTGGTTGGAAGAACCACCTCAATTCCCATCTTCTGAAGATCTGCCAATAATTCTGGTTGCGCCGTCAGGAGATAAACTCCGGCTCTCCTGCTCAATGCATCTGCTACAACGTTGGCCTTCCCAGGATGATAATACAAATCCACATCATAATCCACCAATAGCTCGAGCCATCTTCTCTATCGCATATTAAGATCCTTCTGGGTAAAAACATACTTCAGGCTCTTATGATCAGTAAAGATCTCCACTCTATCTCCGTACAAGTAGTATCTCCACAACTTCAAAGCAAACACTACTGCCGCCAATTCCAAGTCGTGGATCGGGTAATTCTTCTCATGATCACGAAGTTGACGTGACGCATAAGATATTACCTTCCCATGCTGTATCAAGACACACCCCAATCCTCTGCCTGAAGCGTCGCAATAAACTGTGAATCCTCCGGTCCCATCTGGAAGGGTGAGAATGGGAGCCGTTATCAAACCTCCCTTCAACTTCTCAAATGATTCCTGACACTCTGCTGTCCAAACAAACGGCACATCCTTGCGGGTCAACTGGGTCATCGGCGCTGAAATCCTTGCAAAATCTGAAACGAACCGCCGGTAGTAGCCGGCCAATCCAAGGAAGCTGCGAACCTCTGCCACTGAGCTGGGTACCGGCCATGACTCGATAGCCACAATCTTCTGGGGATCCACTTCCACTCCTCCTCGGGTAATGATGCGACCCAAGTACGAAATGCGATCGAGCCAGAACTCGTATTTACTGAACTTGGCGTACAACTGATGCTCCATAAGCGTCTGGAGGACGACTCTGAGATGCTGCTCATGCTCTGCTTCACTCTTGCTGTAGACCAGGATGTCATCTAGGAACACGATCACAAATTGATCCAAGTAAGGCATGAAAATGTGATTCATGAGGTCCATGAATACGGCCGGCGCATTGGTCGCTCCAAAGGGCATAACAAGAAACTCCCAATGTCCATACCTCGATCTGAATGCTGTCTTCGGGATGTCCTGCTCTCTGACTCTGATCTGGTGGTATCCCGACCGCAAGTCAATCTTCGAGAACACTGAAGCCCCTCTGAGCTGATCAAACAAGTCATCTATCCTTGGAAGAGGGTATCTGTTCTTGATTGTCACCGAATTCAAGGTACGATAATCAACACATAGCCTGGATGTACCATCCTTCTTTTTCACAAGAAGCATCGAGGCTCCCCAAGGCGATCCACTTGCACGGATGAATCCCTTGGTCCTCAGTTCTTCAATCATCTTGTATAAAACCTCCAACTCTGAAGGCGCCATCCTGTAGACTCGTTCTGATACTGGTGCTGTCCCGGGAATCAAGTCTATAGTGAACTCAATCTCCCATTCCGGCGGCATCCCTGGAAGCTCCTCTGGAAAGACATCTGGAAACTCTTCAACTATCCGAGGTAACTGCACTGCTGCTACTGCCATCCGCAATGATGGGGAAGACGGCTCCACTGCACCTCTGGAAAACAAAAACTCTGGCTCGCCGGGGATCCTAAAGACAACTCTGCCAATATGGCAGTCTATCCTAGCATACTGGTTCCTCAACCAATCCATGCCTAGGACTACATCATAGTCTGCCATAGGAAACTCTATGAATCTAGCGGGGAACTCCCTACCGCTAACTACGATCCGACACGAAGAAAACACTCGATCTACTCCCACAAGACCATTACCAGTAAGTATATGAGCCTCACTGATAATGACTCAGGCTCCAATCCTATCCGTGTCGTGAATCGTACAGACATGAATGAATGCGATGCACCAGAATCAAACAATACCGAAGCTGGAGAGGAGTTGACGAGAATAGTACCTGCCACAACCTCACCTGGTGCAACTTCTTCTTCCATAGCCATCATCATGGCCTGACCTTGTCCTCTGGCTGCTGGTCCCCTCGGCTGGAAACCTCTCTAGCTATTCTGGGTCTGAGCTTGGGCTTGTGCATACTGCTGGGGGTGCTGTTGCTGGAATGCCTGAGACTGAGGCGGCAAGGGCCTCGAAGACTGATACTGCTGCTGCTGAACTGGTGCTGGGGCCGGTCCTCTCACCGAAGAGCAAGAAGGGTTGGATGCTGATGAACCACCCCTATTCGGGCAAGCCCCTATCCTATGATCTGCTGCTCCACAAGCCAGGCACAATCCCTGCGCCCTGCGACAGTCTGCTACCACATGCCCTGGCTTCCCGCAATGAGAACATCCCATCGCGGAAGTCTGCTTCTGCTTTTGCTGCTGCGGGTACATCGGGGTCGAATGCTGAACCGACGTTACTGAGGCCGCCCGTCTCGGAGTTCCAATGGTCAATCCCCTAGCTGCCGGGGCTGGAGCTGATGATTGGTGCATCTGGCTGTGGGACCGCTTCCTACTTCCGGTCCTATCTACGATCCTCTGGAAGGTTGTACTCATGCCTCCTAGCTGCTCTCAAGACTGCATCGAACGTCTGGTGCTCGAACTGCTCAACCGCCAACAAGATCTCCAAATGCAGTCCCTGCTGGAACCGCTGGGCCCTGTCAAACTCGGTCGCCACCAAGGTGGGGGCAAACCTACTGAGTCTAGAAAACTCCGATGCATAACCATCGACCGTCCTGCCTCCTTGCTTCAAGTTGGTAAATCTGGTCTGCAAGTCGTACCGAGCCACAGCATCAAAGTACTTCGTCTGGAATCTCTCCCTAAACACAGCCCAAGCAATGGGTGCCACTAATCCCATGGCCTGCGCCGCCCACCAATTGCGAGCTAAATCCAACAACTGCAGGCGTACCACCGCCACCTTCTCATTCTCAGGTGTCCTGGCCGCTTCCAGAATCACCTCGGTATCCTGAAGCCATGCATCCGCGGCAATCGCATCCTCGCTGCCGTCGAAGAAAGGAGGGTTCAAGCGCTTGAAGCTGTTGGCCGCCTGGTTCCCTGGATGTCCGCCTCGGGTCAAAACATCTTGAACTGTCTGGTGCAGGGCGTCGCTTCGACGATCCTGGGAAGCTATCAAGGTTCTGATGAGGCCTACTAAGGTGCCATCATCTGGCTCAGTGGGCTGGACGGGCCGAACTGGTGACTCTCCTCCAGTGGGTATCACTCTGGAGGCGACTCCGGAATGCTGGGCTTGATCCCCAGGTTGCTACTGGTCCACGGGAGGTGCTCTTCCTTGCTGATCGACAGGGTCAGGTACAGTGCCGCTGAGGAAGACGACACAGGGAAACAATAAGGAAGGACCTGGACAGATCAACGATACAAGTATGTAATCAGGGCAAGAATTTCAGGGATTTGAAAATACGGGCGGAGATCAAGGGCGAATACGGATTGAGACATCTATTCGATAAACCCTAACATTTCTTGATTGACAAGACCTGCATGGGCCACCAATTAAACCATGTCACGCCCCAGAACCAGAATACTGGAGAGCGGAGGCAGACATAGCCAGCTACGTATATTGAAATAGAATACATCTCAACTATACGGTCACGGCTGTCTAGATATGAGGGTTTACTACAAGCCAACAGTCTCTTAAGGTCAAGCCTATTGTCTCAATCTCAAGTAAGTAATATAATTACAAGATGTTTGACCACCAAATATACAATAAAAGGTGTCCCAAATATTACATATCAGCTGATCATGAAGCTAGTCGTACAAAATGCGAGGACTAGCAAGAGTTTAGTCATACATGATCAACCCTAGGATTTGTTAATCATGTTTACAGCCCGTAGGCAGACAGTAAGTAAAGTGCATCGAGCTAACAGGTGCTCGTCGGCTAAACGCCTCAAAAGAATAAATTTACAATAGAGTGAGCGAAACAAAATAGAAAACCCACTCGTAGCCCGGGTTCCTTCTAGTTTTCACCATTGGGCTGGAAGCTTGGTAGATCCTCGGGAGCTGCTCCAAAATCTGGCCACACAAAACCAGCTGGGTCAACCCCAGAAAGAGCAAGTGCTACAAGGGGGCCACGAAATAAGAACAAAAGCCAGCAATCAGCACAAGAAAAATATAATATTAAAAACTAGAATTTACGAAAAGCATGTCAGGGTGATATACGACGAGATAACCATGGAACTATTCCGATAGCCAGGTTACAACCCGTAAACCAAACAAGGACCGGGGTTGTAACCCTTCATCTGAACAGAGCTTGGTTTCCTACCATTTATCGGCAAGATAAGTAATGTAAGTAATCAAGACAGAAAGCAATCTTGCATGGGATCAAGACATGACTAGACTGGTTATACCTCATTCAATCAATCACGGCCAAGCAGATCCTACGGCTTACTACTTTAACTAACTAGGGTTATCACAGGCCTAATTACTAACAAGATGCAGTGAGATTGTTCTACAGCCACAAGCCCTGCAGACCATCTAGGCTACCCAGGACGAAAGATTAGGGTTGAATTCAGGTGGGTACATCATCCAGGAGACACATGTACCCTTAGGTGACTTAGAGGGTGCAACACTCGACGGTGCGCTGGAAATGTGCCCTACTCGACGGCAGGTTACAGATCCCAAGAGCGCCCTGGTAACGGGACTGCATGTAGCTGTGTCATCTCTTCATGACTACTGAGTTATTCTAGTTATTAACCTTAATCCATTTTAGTAGGTACTCCTGACCGTGGTACTCTGGAGTCCCCTCCTAGACATGATGCAAGACAGGACAAGTGGATTTAACAAGCAAGCAAGAAAACCACCCCCGTGTCAAGGCAAATTAAGTAAAATTATCAAGATAAATCATGTCAGGTACTTGTCAGGAGTGCGCCACGACGGGCCACTATCATGTCAGGTTGGTCATGTCAGGAGTGCACCACCACGGGTCCACTGTCGTGTTATGCTAGTTCCTTGTCATACCGTGCCATGTACAATAGTCATTCCAGACATATTAAATAAAATCAAGTTCATGACAAAAGGCATAAGGATATAAATGGGCGTAAAACATCTAATAAAATATTAATATAGGGCTATATAAGAGCCAAGCTTAAAGAAATAACCAAAACTCCAAGAGCCAATCGGTTAAGCAAGGGGTCATGGAAGCAACGTACGAAAAGTCACGCACGCTGAGAGAGCAGCGTAGGTGAAAGTCACGTACACTACAGGGAGCAGCTGCGTGAAAGTCACGCACGCTCAAGGGAGCAGCTGCGTGAAAAGTCACGCACGCTCAAGGGAGCAGCTGCGTGAAAAGTCACGCACGCTCAAGGGAGCAGCTGCGTGAAAAGTCACACACTCTACATGGAGCAGCTACGTGAAAAGTCACGTACGCTCAGAGCTGCGTACGCGTAAAAACACGCACGCGGGTCTGGGTCTTCTTCTCCATGGCTGAGAAGAAGCTCCGATGGCTCCAAAACTTCAAAACCTCACAACTTGGCCATCCGAACTCCAAATCCATATTTCTAAATTCTAACTTGGGTGAAACTGAATGCTCTTCCACATGGAAACATCAAAACCCATAAAATCCAACTTAAGAAGCTCAAACCATACAAATCTGAAAATGGAAATAACTTAGATCTATCACAATGGACTCCAAATCACAAAAACCCAAGTTCTAATGTTGATTACCATGTCCTAATCTAGCAATGAACCAAGAAATAGGGCTTCTCAAAAGTGGCAAGGTGCACTTGCCTAGGGTTAGAGAGTTGTGGAGGAAGGAGAAGAAGAAGAAGAAAATTAATAGTGGAAGTTATGAGGATAGAGAGAGTGGTAGGTGGTGTTATAAAGTGGGAGGATTGTGGTGGGTTGAAGGTGGAGTGTAGGCTAGGGTGTTCCAACACCTAAAAACCGAACCAAACCGAACCATCCACAATAAAACCGAGCCATGCCAAAACCAAAATACGAGCAAATACCGAAATTCCACAAGTTGAGAAAAATAAAAAAAATATGCTAAAATCCAGATACGAGTATAAATACGAAATACGAGAAATACGGGAAATGAGGGTGACACGACTTAACCGTACCGAGATTTTATTTATTTATTAATTATATTATTTGACGTTTAGGAGACCCGGTTGTACAAAACTAGTCAAACTGGACCCGAATTGAGTCCAGGCCCATGTAGACATGTAGTGGGACCAAATACGACCTTGTAGACATGTTTGGTAAAGGCATTTATTTTCGTATATATTTTTAGGAATTGGCAATTATTTGCTAAATATTTGTTATAGGTAAATATGTATATTAAATATTGGTATGTTATTAATATTGATATATTGTTATAGGTAAAAAATGTATATTAAATATTGGTATGTTTATATATTTAATATTGATATCTTGATATAGGTAAAATGTAGTGTAAATATGTGTGTATTTGTAAGTAATATAATATATATATATTTGTGTATGTGTGTAATATATATAATATATAAAAAAATAATAATATATATAAATATATATAATATATAATATATATATATATCTATTATATATATATATATATATATATATAATATATATAATATATAATATATATATATATAATATAAATATTATAGATATATAAGTGTATTTGTGTAAAAATAAATATATCTGTGTATGTAGATAAATAACTTATATATCTATATATATGTATAAATGAATATACCTGTATTTGTCTGTGTATATATAATTATATATGTGTATATATAGATAAATATAAGGTAAATATTTGTGCGTATATATATATATATATATATATATATTATATATATTATATATCTATATATATATTATATATATCTATATGTTTATTTTTATTTATATATATAATATCAATAATATATATATATATATATATATATATTAGATATTTATATGTATAATATATGTATAAACATATGTGTATATGTTATATATATGTGTATATATGAATATATAAATATATATGTGTGAGTATCGAATATAGGTATAAATGCGTATATATATATATATTATATATATATATATATATATATATTTTTTTATATATATATATATATATTTATATTATATATATTATATTTATATATATAGATATATATATATAGATATATATATATATATAATATATATATATCTAATTATATATATATATATATATATATGTGTGTGGTGTGTGTGTGTGTATACCAATATATAATTACTAAGTGTATACGTGTATACGTATATATAAATATACGTATATGCGTATATATATGTGTGTATAAGATATAAACATTAAGAATAAATCAAAGGAGGAAATCCCAGTCCGGCCTGCCCCCACCCAGGGCTCAGCCCAGCATTCCTGAGCCAGGCCCATGGGCCGAGCCCAAGCTCAGCCGAGCAAAGCCCCAAAAACCTTTGCTAAATAACAGCAGCAAGCACTCCTTCAAAGCCCCCAGGCCCGAGCGGCTAGTCCCCCACCCCTGCTCGCTTCTCCGCATATATACATACGTATCGAGAACGCGAAACCTCAAACCCTAACTCCATCACCCGCTACCACAGGCACCCCGACCCCCGCGTGTGCGCGCCGCCGTACGCCATCCTGCACGACCGTCGGCCGCGTGGCAGCGCTCCAACGTGCGACAGCAACAGCAACCGCAAACAGTAACAGCATCCAAGGGAGGCCGCTTCACGAGGAGATTTCGCACGTAGAATTGATCGTTGTCGACCTACGACTTCGGGTATGAACACAACTTAACCCTCTCTCAACCCCTTCTATTACAATCGTTTGGTTTTTCCTAGATAAATCGTATTAATTCCTGAAAGTTCAGGAAAAAACCTTTCGAAAAATAGGTATATACTGTCCAATCACCCAAGTTTGGCGATCGTTTCCCGATCGATCCAATACAATATTTGAAAAACTATTTGAAGACAAT
Organism: Iris pallida; assembly: GCA_029216955.1. Classification (NCBI taxonomy): domain Eukaryota; kingdom Viridiplantae; phylum Streptophyta; class Magnoliopsida; order Asparagales; family Iridaceae; genus Iris; species Iris pallida. The sequence goes on along the minus strand of JANAVB010020997.1, from coordinate 11,430,051 downwards.
TATAGACAACCTGTAGGACTTCATGGCCCTTTTTGTGGATTCGAAAATCATCGACTACGCGTCGAGAATTCGAATCCCAAAGTTTCCTAAAAACCTGTTTTAAAAACTAGAAAATTGATCCACACGACGTGCGTCCCGCCATTCCGGCAACGTGGTCACAAACCGAAGGCATCGAAAGGTGCGTAACGTCTTCGTGGTCGTGTGGCTTTGGCGGAATTCAAATTGGTCGCGTGTGCGCGACGAATTTGATGCGTATCCGTCGAATTCATCGTATCGTGTACTTTGCAAATTCTTCAATTACTTTGTGCACGCTCGTCAGATCGAGACGAAACTTATGCCAATAGGACCGTATCATTTTTCTGGTCCTGTATTCCAAGTTTGGTCCAATTCTGAGATAGTTGAATCGAACGTCGTTTGCGGGCCCTACGATCCCACTCAATGGGCGATTTTGTGCACGGCCCGCCGAAATCCAACTCTGGACATACGGTTGGATTCATATCGGAAAACCGGATCCGTAGACATGTAGTTTGACGACTTTAGAGACCATTGACCCTGGCACGCTCTTCGATGCAAAGCGGGTCCACCGGACATCGTTTTTGCCCGAAATTACCGTTTTGCCCCTGTGTCCAGAATTGGACTTAAGGACAGGAAATCTTAGCTAATTTGACTATTCTGAGACTGTTGGTAATGTTTATTTCAGCTTTCGGAGACAGTTATGATGACTTGGACATTATGGTGTACCAGTTGACGGTATTTATTAATTCTTCGCGCTGCCACCAGGCAAGTATACCGTGCCTCCCTCTACAGTTTTATTCATGCATATTTTTATTAGTATATAGTTTTACTAGATGGTTATTACTTGTGATTTGTATATCGTATATGCTAGTATAGTTATAGTCCTTGTACATGGTTAGCCTTATTAGTTCATATTGGATTGGTTCTCTCGTGTATCGTGATTGGTCGTGTCGTGTCTTCACCTATGTCTTGACTGAGTCGTGTCTGCAAGTATATGTGAGTGAACTGCTATTCTTTGTTTTTCCTACAACCTGCGAGTCCACACACGGGGCGAGGGTTACCTTTGCACCTGCGAGTCCACACAATCGGGGCGAGGGTGACTTGTCTTGAAACTGACCCTCGAGTCCACAATCGGGGCGAGGGTTGGTATCCATTGATCTACCAGCAGTTCATTTATGCATACTTGATCCCGTATCCAGTTCATAGTTACCTGTCAGTAGCCACATGTCAGTTTTTCCTGTCTAGTTCCTGTTTATACCCTGGTTATATTATTGCATGATTAAACTGTTAGATAGGCATGTTTTATGTATCTTACGTCCTCAAGGCCTGATGATCTCTTCAGGTTTAGCGACTGTATGGAGTTAGTTAGCAGAGCGGGATGGTAGAGGATTGCGATGCATGAGACAGGTATTTGTTCGTGTTATTTCTTTATTATCTTCTCGTGCTTTATATTCAGTACCATGATATACTCTGCTTATTTTAGACTCATATCATTCTTGGAGTCTAATCGAACAATATGCTAATGGGCTGCAGACCATGACCCATACTTGTTCATTCTTGCTTGCTTTACAATATACATGTGGATTGAGATACAGTTTAGATTTGACATGATACCCATGACCTTGACAGCTTATACGTACTCGAGTCGGGCTGGAGTCTGCTCGATACGTAGCTGGCTTGCTCACGAGCTCGCGTCCGAAAAGCGGGTGCGGGTCGTGACAAGTTTTTATGGTGGCCCATGCAGGTCAGAGCATGTATCGATTACGTAACTGTACTGGTACGAGCCTGCGACTATGACTAAACCTTAGAAATCTCAATCCACTCTGCCTTGAAAATTCTCCTAGAAATTCTCTACGTCATTGAAAACTCCATATTTGCTCTCGATTATACTTCCTTGCTTTCTGTGCCATTGATTTTCGTCCCTTTTATTTCGGGGTGACGAACGATCGTGCTGACTAGGATTTACCAGAAACTCTTAAATTATAGTATATATTGCATGATTATTGAGTTTTGGTTGTTTAGAGATATTAGAGAGTATAGATGCCACACGCCCTAGATATCTGTTGGTAGAATCATTAGCAGCTAGTTAGAAGTTTATAAAATTTTAGTGACCGTATTTTGAGGAGTACGACCAAAGGTGGGTAGAAGTCCTCAAGTGTTTCGGAGTTGTAAAATGAATATGTCGTAAAATAATTTTGAGAGATTAAATTTGAGGAGGTTAAGGACTTTGAATTTTAAGGAGTAATCATGAATTGGAATTTCGGGACGAAATTATTTTAAGGTGGATAGATTTGTAGCTTCCCTTCCCGGAGAATTTTTTTCAAAATATCTTTTATTATTTATTTGATTTAAATGGTAATTTTAGAATTTATAATAAATAAATTATTTATTATTACGGTAGATGCCTTCAGCCATGGTGGAGTTTTAGAGTACAAGACAGCTAGGAATCATGGCACGGATAGTGCAGTGGCGTGCTTTGACTAGTGTTTAGCCATGGTAGGGGAATGCAAGCTATAGGAGTGTCCCAACAAGGAAACCAACCAAGTTGCGACTTAACCGACCGAAGATTTTATTTATTTATTAATTATATTATTTGACATTTAGGAGACCCGGTTGTACAAACTAGTCAAACTGGACCCGAATTGAGTCCGGCCCATGTAGACATGTAGTGGGACCAAATACGGCCTTGTAGACATGTTTGGTAAAGGCATTTATTTCGTATATATTTTTAGGAATTGGCAATTATTTGCTAAATATTTGTTATAGGTAAAATATGTATATTAAATATTTTTTTTGTAATATTGATATATTTTTATAGTTAAAATGTTATATTAAAATTGGTAGTTATATAATTAATATTGATATCTTGATATAGGTAAAATATGTATATTAATTATGTGTGTATTTGTAATATATATATATCTATATATATATATATATATATATAATATATATATATATATTTATATTATAATATTATATATATATATATATATCTTGTATGTATAGATAAATAATTATATATCTATATATGTATGTATAATGAATATCCTGTATTTGTCTTGTATATATATATTATAATGTGTGTATATATAGATAAATATAAAGGTAAAATATTTGTGTATATATATATATATATATATATATATCTATATATATATAATATATATATTATATATATCAATAAATATTATATAAATGTATATGTGTATATAATGTGTATATGAATATAAATATATAAAATATATATGTGTGAGTATACGAATATAGGTATAAATGGTATATATATATATAGATATATATATATATAGATCTATATATATATAATATATATATATATATATATCGTGTGTGTGTGTGTGTGTGTGTGTGTGTGTGTATACCAAATATAATCTAAGTGTATACGTGTATACTTATATATAAATACGTATATGCGTATATATGTGTGTGTATAAGATATATCATTAAGAATAAATCAAAGAAGGAATCCCAGTCCGGCCTGCCCCCATCCAGGGCCCAGCCCAGCATTCCTGAGCCAGGCCCATGGTCCGAGCCCAAGCTCAGCCGAGCAAAGCCCCAAAAACCTTTGCTAAATAACAGCAGCAAGCAACTCCTTCAAAGCCCCCAGGCCGAGCGGCTAGTCCCCAACCCTGCTTGCTTCTCCACATATATCATACGTATCGAGAACGCCAAAACCTCAAACCCTAACTCCGTTACACCGCGCTACCCAGGCGACCTCGATCCCCAGCGTGTGTGTGCCACGTACGCCACCCTGCACGACCGTCGGCTGGCGTGGCAGCGCTCCAACGCACGACAGCAACAGCAAACAGCAACCGCAGCAGTAACAGCATCCAAGGGAGGCCGCTTCACGAGGAGATTTCGCAGCGTAGAATTGATCGTTTGTCGACCTACGACTTCGGTATGAACACAACTAACCCTCTCAACCCCTTTTACAATTTTTGGTTTTTCCTAGATAAATCGTATAATTCCTGAAAGCTCAGGAAAAACCTGTTCGAAAATAGGGTATATACGTCCAATCATCCAAGTTTGGCGATCGTTCCGATCGATCCAATACAAATTTGAAAAACTATTTGAAGACAATTATAGACAACCTGTAGGACTTCACGACCCTTTTGTGGATTCGAAACATCGACTACGCGTCGAGAATTCGATCCTAAAGTTTCCCCAAAAACCGTTTTAAAAACTAGAAAATTGATCCACACGACGTGCGTCCCGCCATTCTGGGCAACGTGGTCGCAAACCGAAGGCATCGAAAGGTGCGTAACGGCTTCGTGGTGCGTGTGGGCTTTGGCAAATTCAAATTGGTCGCATGTGCGCAACAAATTTGATACGTATCCGTCGAAATTCACCGTATCGTGCACTTTGCAAATTCTCCAATTACTTTGTGCACGCTCGTCAGATCGAGACTAACTGCGCCAACCGACCGTATCATTTTTTGGTCCTGTATGCCAAGTTTGGTCCAATTCTGAGACAGTTGAATCGAACGTCGTTTTGCGGGCCCACGGTCCCACTCAACGGGCGATTTTGTGCACGGCCCGCCGGCAATCCCCTTTGGACATACGGTTGGGTTCGTATCGGAAAACCGGATCCGTAGACATATAGTTTGACGACTTTAGAGACCATTGACCCTGGCATACTTTTCGGTACAAAGCGGGTCCAACGACGGACATCATTTTTGCCCAAAATTACCGTTTTTCCCTTGTCCAGAATTGGACTTAGGACAGGCAATCCTAGTAATTTGACTATTCTGAGACTGTTGGTAATTTTATTTCAGCTTCGGAGACAGTTGTGATGACTTGGACGTTATGGTTACCAGTTGACGGTATTTATGATTCTTTGCGCTGCCACACAGGCAAGTATACCTTGCCTCCCTCTACAGTTTATTTACATGCAATTTCTATTAGTATATAGTTTTACTAGTTGATTATTACTTGTGATTTGTATATCGTACATGCTAGTATATTATAGTCCTTGTACATGGTAGCCTTATTAGTTCATATTGGATTGGTTCTCTCGTGTATCGTGATTGGGTCGTGTGTGTCTTCACCTGTGTCTTGACTGAGTCGTGTCTGCAAGTATAGTGAGTGAAATGCTTTCCTCGTTTTTCCCACAACCTACGAGTCCACACACGGGGCGAGGGTTGCCTTTGCACCTGCGAGTCCACAATCGGGGCGAGGGTGACTTGTCTTGAAACTGACCCGCGAGTCCACAATCAGGGCGAGGGTTGGTATCCATGTCTACCAGCAGTCATTTATGCATACTTGATCCCGTATCCGAGTTCATAGTTATCTGTCAGTACCCACTTGTCAGTTTTTCCTGTCTAGTTTCTGTGTATACCCGGTTATATTATTGCATGATTAAACTGCTCGATAGGCATTTTTATGTATCTTGCTAGTCCTATGAGGACCTGATGATCTCTTCAGGTTTAGCGATTGTATGGAGTTAGTTAGCAGAGCGGGATAGTAGAGGATTGCGATGCATGAGACAGGTATTTGTTCGTGTTATTTCTTTATTATCTTCTCGTGCTTTATATTCAGTACCATGATATACTCTGCTTATTTATTAGACTCATATCATTCTTGGAGTCTAATCGAATAATATGCTAATGGGCTGCAGACCATGACCCATACTTGTTCATTCTTGTTTTACAATATACTGTGGATTGAGATACAGTTTAGATTTGACATGATACCCATGACCTTGACAGCTTATACGTACTCGAGTCGGGCTGGAGTCCGCTCGATACGTAGCTGACTTGCTCACGAGCTCGCATCCGAAAAGCGGGTACAGGTCGTGACATAGCAGCCATGCTACATATGTTCTGTTCCAGCACCCTACAGTACGACCCTTCTTTTGAGTGATAGGCATGTGGTAGGGAGTTGTGTTATTAGACCTTGAGTAGAGTTTGAGGTGATGAGAGTTAAATATATATAGCTTGTATATATGTAATATATTTTGATTTTGGTATGTAGCCTGCACTCATTTGCAGTATACTGCCTATTGCATTCCCTGTACACCAGTTTGGTTCACTTCTTTTAGACCACTGTCCTGCATGTAGTTAGTTCAGTCCAGATAGAGAGAAGAGGCCAGGTTGATCTAAAGGCATGTTTTAGTCACCATGTAGGTTCCCTTCACTTTAACTTAGAGTGGACCCTAATGTCCTGTCCTTTGCTTATAAATTCAGTCTCCGTTAGCATCATCCCCTTTTGCCTACATTGATGTTTCAGACCATTCATCCTTAGCCTAGTTTCTAAGCATTGTTTCAGTCCATTATAAGTTTAGTCTACTTTAATCCTTTGATGATCAGTTATATATAGATGATATACTTAGGATATATGTGATGGGTTTTTGTTCTTAAGCTTAT
>JANAVB010020997.1:11352175-11423638 GCA_029216955.1 Iris pallida | reverse complement strand
TGCTTAGATTATATGTAATTAGTTAGGGGTGACTTGATGGGATTTGGGAAGTTAAGAGTTAGTATATTATAGAGTTTTTTTTTGCTAAATTTTAGTTGCCAACACCTAGATAGCTAGCATAGGTAAATTCTAAGAAGTTGACCAGTTGTTGACCAAATGCTTGGATATTGACAATTGACTAGTTGTTGACCAGTAGTTGACCAGTTGCCTATGTTTGCTTAGTTTGACAAGAGGAAGGATTAGAAGCAGGTTGTTTTGGTGTTTGTTGATCATGTTTTTATTTAGTAATTAGAGACCTTGTTTTGATTAGATTGAAGACATGGATTTTTTTCTGAGGATATCTCCGACTTGTGGTACCATACGTTTTTGTGGAGGTGGGAAGCTTAGCCCGCGCTTTAACAGACCTTTCGTGATCAACGGGAGAGTCGGTGACGGGCATAAAGGCTAGACTTGCCACAGCACTAGGGGTGTCCCAATGTATTTCCACGTATCACAGAGACGGTATGTGGCTGACCCTAGCCATGTACTTGATCATTCGAAGATTGAGGTGGGACCTACTCCCAGTTATCCAGAGCAGCCAGTGGAGATTTTGGATTGGCGAGAGAAGGTACTGAGAAACCAGGTGATACCCTTGGTTCGCGTCGCATGGAGGCATCATTCTCCAGGAGAGTCTTCCTGGGAGCGGGAGGATGAGATGCGCGAGCGATACCCATATCTTTTTGGACCTTGAGGTATGATTGTCTATCCTTATCATCAGTTTAGTTTCGCCTTTTAATTTCGAGGACAAAATTATTTTAAGGAGGGTAGATTTGTCACTACCACATTTAGCTTGAGGGTATTTCGGTCATTTGGTGAATTTTTGAATTTTATTTTAATTTATTGAATTAGTGATTAATATCTTTGACTTTGACTTATTGAGACTTTGTAGACTGACCTAGAAGCTAACCCTAGCTATGGTGACTTAGTAGGAAATGGTGTGACCCTAGTTTAACTTAAGTCAACCTCATTTTAGCCATTAGAAACTAGTTTCGATAGGAAGAATTAAGAATATGTGAAAAGACCTGTGATTTGATTTCATGACTTATGTAATTGAGCCCACGACCCATAACTTGAAACCCTAACCCTACCCAAGCCCGTACATGGCCGCCACCTAGGTTATCCCCCTATTTAAACTCCCCTTTCCTTGTTCTTGCCTCTTTTGTGCTCAACCAAATTCTTGAAAGGAAAGGTAAATCCCCAACTTCCCAAATTCTTATTAAATCTATTTTGAATCCTTTTTGACCCAAATCTTTTGCATATGAACCTAATCAACCTCTACTTGCTATTTATGAGGAGTAATTTCAGTTTTTGTGCAATTTGGAGGATTTGGTTAGCAACGGGAACCGTTTGATTTGGGGCTTTTTCTTGATTATTGCAACCTATAGGTAAACCCTTCTAATTCTATTTTAATTCTGTTTTTATTGTATGGTAGCCTAAGATCTAGGTGTCCCCTAGCTATAGTAAAAGTTTGGTGTCGTTTGCATTAGGTTTCGTGTCCGTATCGGACACGTATCCATTTCCTAGACTAGGTGTTTGTTGAAATGCCACAACCAACTTTTCTTGCTATTTTAAAAAATATTTTTGAATGAATTTCTAGATCTAGGGTTCGTCTTCATATTCGTGTCCTTGGTCTGTTGTTTTGGAGTCGTGTCGTGTCCACACGAGGACACGAACACGCTGCACTGACACATGCGCTGTCATGCTACACGGGGCCTAGTGCTCGCTGTACAGGACACGTGGTGGTCTGATTTTTGGTGTCGAGTAGGGGGCACTGACTGACATATCAGCCCGTAGCCTCGAGTCGAGTCGCGTTGTGTCGGACTTGATATCCGACCCGCATTGGTCGTACGTACTGCGCTGCACACGCACGTTTTGGCCGATGATACGTGGTTGGACACGACACGATATACGTTGTGGACACATGGCAAGGTGTCAGTAGGGTAGACCTACCCCTGGCGTACACGTGTGCACGGCCACGTATCTCTATATGGCCTGTGTTGTGTGATAGACACGTGTGCACGCGTGCACGATGCTGTGCATAGTCCCAGTGTATTCGTGTGTGTCTGTGTGTGCTCTGGGTGTCTGGACGCGGTTGTGTCCACTTGGTTGGACACAAGATGACTCGAGAGACACGTGTACATGTGTGTCTTTGTTTACCAAACAATAATTTGGGTTATTAATTGTAAATTGGTGTTCGAATCAGGTTTTCCCATTTTTTCCTGATACATAGTTACTAATTCGATATTCTGAGTTTTTAATTAAACTTTTTAACTGAATTATTGATGTTAATGATCAGGATTAGTTCATTTACACATGTATTTGATTTGTATAAATGTTGGGTTCATGTTGGTAATGGGTTATAGGATTTCGAAGTGGATTCGAATGGGAATGGGACTGAATGTGTAAACTGTCTTTTTAAACTTGAATTCCTGTGAACATGCCCTATTTTCATTTCCTATCTAAACCAACTATCTACTATTTTTCCTGTCATATTACACACACATACACTGTTCACTGATTTCATTTTCTGTAAACACATTCTCCACTGTTTCACATTACAACTGAGACACTCTTCACTAATCTGAGATTAGTGCACTCACACTTTGACACAGGCACTGATTTCCTGAGTTTAACACCTTATCTAACTAAATGTCATTGACACTATCACACCCTACTGTTATCCCATTGACACCCTATTAGCTATAGCTATGTACAAATTCAATCACACACATACAAAACTAGAAAATCTGAAATGTACTGTTACATATTGACACGACAATATTTTTCAGAGATTTTGGGCACCCTTTACTACTACACACAGATTCCTATTGACACACTTGTTAGTTTGCACACACATTATATTACACTGTTAACTGTCAATTGAATTCCTGAGTGGTATTACCCTGTGTCAATGCACCGACATGTACACTCCCACACATTGGTTATCACATAAATGTTACACATTGATACACACACATGAGAACAATGTAGATGGACACACTATCATGTAAATCTGAGAATCTATTACACATTATGTTTACATAACCTATCTTCTAAACTGTCAACTGAAAACTGTTTTCCTGTTTTCACCCTCACATGTACCATATATTCACACACACTACTTGACCCTTATTTATAAGTACACTCACACACACAAATTGCATGCACACACATTTGATACAGTTCACTTGTTAACGGTCTTGACTAAGAACCATTACACTAACCACTTGCTAACACTCTACTTTGGTCTTAACACACACATACACTTTAACCCCTTGCCATGACACTATACACATACAAATCCTTGTACACACACACTATTTTACCTATACATGTGACATCCCTTTATCTTTGTAATAAATGTATACATGTAATATGTGTGTATGATTAACATGTGGATATATATGTATGTAGCCATATAGCCATACATGATTTGCCTATATATATGTGTATGCCTATATACTTTTTTTTTTTTTTTTATATGTGTATGCCTATATACATATACATATATATATATATATATATATATATATATATATATATATATATATATATATAAAATATATATATATATATATATATATATATATTTTTGTATGTATATATATATATATATATAAAAATATATATATATATATATATATATATATATATATATATATATATATATATATATATATATATATATATATATATATATATATATATATATATATATATTTTATATATATATGAAATGTGTATTGAAAAAAAAATATAAATATAAATATAAATATATATATATATATATATATATATATATATATATATATATATATATATATATATTATATATATATATATATATATATATATATATATCTATATATATATATATATATATATGAAATGTGTATTATATATATATATATATATATATATATAAATATATATAAATATATATATATATAAGAAAAAAAAATATAAATATAAATATAAATATAAATATAAATATAATATAAATATAAATAAATATATATATATATATATATATATATATATATATATATATATATATATATATATATATATATATATATATGAAATGTGTATTGATGACTTGTGTGGCCTTATATTGTGTGTGGATGATAGGATAGACGTGGCTAGGCATAGTGAGACTTGTTTGGGTTAGGCTTGACCTAGTTGACCTAGTTTAACTAGTGTAGTTGACTAGATTTGACCAAAGGTTGACTTTAGCCTAGATTGACCCCAAACATCATGTAGATGTATTGTAGCAGTCTATTATACTATTTTTGACATGTGGTGACTTGTACTGTTCTATAGGAGTCAGACACCACTCCTAGGACAATATATTCTCTTCAGATATTCAGGATACCAGGTGAGTACATTCTCTGATCATTTTATATCTTGTTTAGGATTATATTTCCTGCTTTAGATTACTTTACTTGATGCTGACACATTGTTATCACGGATTGATACTATATGGATCTTTTCATGCGATGTTATCCCCTTAGCGGATACATCGGGTATTTCGTATTCGTGTACTTTATCATGGACATCGTGTACTCCTTGTGTTTGTGTTATTCGTGTGCAAATCGTATGAAATCGTGTACTCTCATGTGCTCACATGATCATTGTGCACAACTATACTTCGTGTACAATAGCATAACTTGACTGGATCCTTGTGAATTGATTGGGGACGGGGAAGTAGAAGTGGTTATGTGATCAATCTAAAATCGTGTGAACCTCTGTAGATTACTCGTGTGCAACATCGTGTCGTTTACATGACCATCTTGTGCTCTGAATCACTAGTCACTTACAGTTCTTACCTATCATGTATATATTTCCAGTTTGTAAATATCTTTCTTATTTTCGTGTATATTTTCTTACAGTTCATGTATCTTACTCTCTAGCATATTTATATTTCCTAACCTGTTATGATTTGCATGAGATGTATTGTGCTCGCTCCTGTCCTGACTGGACCTGTTGAAAATATTACGTAGGACGAGGATGGCTCTGGTGTCTACCTATTATGGTACAGCTATAGACAACACTTGTGACTTGGACCCACTTAAAGTAGAGGATTTGCCAACAGTGGTTTAGACTGCTAGCTTAGACTCTTACCTTGTCTTTCTTATTGATACATTATTGTATATATTGGGAGTTTGTTTTATCTGGATGTTTGTGGAGATGTTATCATAGACACTTAGACTTCTATCTATTGTATCTCTTGTGTGGATTTGTTTATATCTATCTTATCGTATTCTACCTTAGATGTGATTGAGATTGTATTTTGCTATGTCAACTCCAATCGGAGTGTATATACTGTACAAGTACCTTATATTGTTAGATGATTGACCTAGGACAACATTCTACCGCCGACACTGCGGCGTAGGCTGGACGTACCCACTTCTCGTGCCCTTACTTTAGGGTACGGGTCGTGACAGGGTTACAACTTATTTAGATAATTTGACAAGGCCAGAAAGTCATACAATTGGATCAGTTACTGTCACATAGAATTTTTAAGAAAATGGTTATATATATAGGAATTATGATCCTACGTTATCGTCAACAAATTTATTTTTGACTATGAATAAAATTGAGATTGCCTAATGGGATAAAGGATGGATAACTTTGGAACTAGGTTTCTATTATCTCATATTTGGAAGTTCCATCCATGGGGTAAACATTTTTGGACGATAAAGCGATGAAAAAAATGATATTAGAAGAGTGGCAAATTTAGACATGAAAGTCTAGAAGAATTTATCTTGATGCTAATTTGATGAAGGACCTTAGAGTCGAATATTAGGCCACAAGTTTATCAGTAGTTGATAATTAGTGACTTGGAGTCACGAAGAGGATTTAGTGAGGAAGAGTTTGATTAATAGACAAGGTGAACACCCTGGAGTTTGAGAAATTATGCTTTTATTGATTACAGACAAGTGCAAGAAAAGGGAAGGAAACGATTTTGTTTTGACCAGATGAGCAGAAACAAATCACTCTCATCATTCCTCCGTCCTTTCATCATTCCTACGTCTTAATTAACCCTATCCTATTTACATCGATCAAACTATTTTATATCTAAATCTGTTTGCTACACTTTGTAATCTCTTGAATTCTCATGACTCTTTACATGGGGAAGGCCAAGGTAATATCTTAATGATCTAGCTCGAAAGGGACAAACTTTGTTATCATGTGGTAATCTTGGTGGGAATATGGAATGTTAAACATTGAGATAGAATTAGTGGGGATAGGGATATGATAAGATCGAAAATAAATTCAAGAGACCGGTGGTAACAATTTGGGAATGATTAACTTAGAGAATTATTTTGAGTATGGATTACTTAAGACAGAACGTAGGAGGTTTTCGAGAAATGGATGTACATTTATAGTGAGGACTATAAAATATCGGAGTTGTATTCAAAAATAAATCGATAAGGATGTTCGAAGACGATTTGATTTTGATATTTATAAGTTACTAATTCTTGAAATATTTTGTATTTTAATTAGGACAAAGTTACTGAATTTAGGGATCCAAAATACATGGAAAGGAGATTATGATGGCATGCAGTGATGCTTCTAGATTGAATAAAGGTTTGGTAGGAGAATGATTAAGAACTTGTAGGAAATATGATTTTTGAGATATAAGAACATTATTTTAGAGACTTTGAGAGACTTTTAAAATTTAAGAAGGATAATATATGAAGGTATATTTTGAAGAAAATGTGAAGGTTGATATTTTTATATGATCACTACCAAAATACAGGCAAATAGCGACTGAATTATTAGCGACGGACAACTCAGTCGCCTATTAGCGACTGAAAGGCGACTGATAGGCGACGGCGTAGTTTATTAAAATATATCATAACTTTAGCGACTAACTAGCGACATGGTAGCGACGGATAATGTCTAACGACGTACTAGCGATGGCAGAATCCGTCGCTACATTTCAGTAAAAATCGAAAGAGAGGGTTTTATTTTCATTCTGAATTTTTTTAACAAAATTCTACTCGACCCCTCTGGCGTCCCCCCCTCGACAATCCCCCCTCCGTCGACCCCCCCTCCGTTGACCCCCCCTCCGTCGACCCGCCCTCCGGCGACCCCCCTTCAGGTACTCTTTTTTCCTCCTCTCCCTCTCATTTTCCCCTAATTTTTGGATTTTGCATTTTTTTTGCTTATTAGGATTTCTATTATGGGCGAGGGGTTTCGACTAGGTTTCGATTAGGTTTCGACTAGGTTTCGATTAGGGGCGAGGAATTTTTTTTGATTAGGTTTCGACTAGGTTTCGACAAGCATATCCACCACATTCATCTCTGTTGTTGGGTGTTTGACGTTTGTTCTGGCCTTTAGCTATTCTTGTATACCCCAATCCTCTGTGACAAGGGAATGAGTGCCCTATCATTCAATCCTTATTCTATCCCTGTTCGATTAAAATGGAAATTGAGACACAGACTCTTATGAATCCATCACACCACTAACCCTTCGACGTCAGAAGTCTAAGCAACATTCAAGGCAACATGTGTTGTATTTTTTTATTTTTTTTGAAAAATAACAAGGATTGTATGCATAGACCAGTAGAACACATGTTGGTCATATCATTTAAGATATGATCCTTAATACAAAGAAGTGGTTCAACAAATAGTTGAGAAAAGTTAACATGATCAGATAGAAAAGTATTTTTGGCAATACATGTGTTGTATTGACTCGACCCTACACAGAGTTAACACCATGGATCCCCTTGCTAGGTTACATTGCTGGGACTTGTCGGGTTTGTCCATTAATGATCCCTCCCTTGCTTCTGGTTACAAAAATCCTGCTTTGAGATATTTAATTTGGATCGGCTAAAGTGTTTGAATGTTCTCGTACAAGTCTTTTCGACTAAACCATAGTTGGTTTTAAATCCCAGCAGTAAGATCTGATAAAGAGTTCGAAACAAGTGTGAATTGGCATGGAAGGAGTAATCCGTTATGAAAAATATGTAGCATTAAAACTGCTAAACTTTGCTAATAGAATTAGTAAAACAGTCTGTTGGAGTTTTCACCATTGCTCATAGCGATATTAGACCTCTTATTTGTCAATCCCCCTGCTTCTGGTTACTATTTTTAGTTAATTAGGGAATCCTTTAACTCTCTCTTGCTTTGTGAAAGTTGGTGTTCAGAATTAACACCAAGGATCCCCTTGCTTCTAGTTACTCTCTTGAGTTATGTTATCATAGGCTAGAACATGTTCATTATAAAAAATTAACAAAATGTCTAGCTAGCTTAGGTCCTATCCCCAAATTTGGAGTAAGGAGGTAGAAATATGTGAAGTTTATGCTTAAACAAAAATTGTAAAAAAAATAGTTTAATAGGGTGAACCGATGCACAAACCTTCTGGAGTTGGTGTACTCCAATGTCTATGACTTCAAACACTTCATCACAAGTGTTGGAACAAAATATTTCTTCACCTTCATCGATGACTACTCGAAGTATGCTTTCATTTATCTTCTTAAGCCTAATGATGAAACGTTCAATAACTTAAAAAAATTACAAGGCAGAATCTAAACGACAAACATGCAACAACTCAAGAGACTCATGAATGATCGAGGCGAAGAATATCGTTCACACAAATTTGTATCATTTTGTAAAGAACGTGGGATTACGAATGATATTACTGTTCCTTATTCCCCGCAATCAAATGGATTGCTGAAAGGAATAAACACATATTGACAGTAATAACATGACTTCCTAACTGCTTCTGGGAAAAAACTGCTCTGACAACTACTTTTATACTCAACAAAATATCGTTCGCACAATCAGAAGATGTAGCTAGCTCCTCATGAACTTCGTTTCAATGGTAGGCCCAACTTAACTATTATTCAAGTGTGAGGGTGTCCAAATATGTTAGGCTTTCAAGTATCAAAATTCAGAAGTTGGACATAAGAACTACTAAGATGATCTCCCTCGTTTACATTGAGTGAAGCTTAGAGATTCTTTGATTTTAAAACCAACTAGATTATCGAGTCTTAAGATGCTGATTTCTTTGAGAATAAGTTACCATAGACAAGAACTTAATTCTGGCAAAATTATTAGAATATAACAATTGGCAAGGATGACAATACCCATAATCTAGCTGAAAAATATTTAATGGGCTGATAACCCAGAGGAAATGATTTCACTGGAGGAGGCCAAAGCAGAACAAGAAGTTGCTGAGTCACCAATAAAGCGAGCAAGGAAATTGTAGGACTTTGAGATGACATCGTCATGTATCACGTGAAAGCAGATCCACGTCTTTGACGAGACGATGAAAACCAACGATGTTTTGTTTTGGAAGGAAGTAACTAATGGTTAAATTAACTCCATAATAACCAATAGCACTTGGGTGTTGGTCAATCTACATGAATGAGCAATTAAAGCCTATTGGATGCAAATAGATTTCTAAGAAGAAGGTTAGAGTCGATGAAACCGTAGACAAGTTCAAGGTTTTGTTAGTGGCATAAGGGTTTTCTCAGAAACAGAGAATCGACTACTTCGATGTGTTTGCGTTAGTCGATCAGATGAAGACTATCATGATGTTGATCACACTTACGACAATTCATAAACTAGTGGTTTATCATATAGATGTAAAGACGACATTCCTAAAGGATGATCTTACTAGAGAGATTACATACAATAACTAGAACGATTTGTAGTCAAGAAATTTGAAGACAAGGTATGAAAATAGGTAAAATCTCTATATGATCTAATTGTAAGCTCTCAAGATGTGACACAAGAAGTTTTATAAAGTCACCATATCAAATGTCTTTAGGATTAGCGAGACTAATAAGAAAACTTGCATGTTGTGTTTTAGGTACACTTTTATGTTAAGGTTGGGTAGGGGTGTAAGTGTAGGATTGGAAATTCATATAGTTTAATAATGGTTGAGTCTAAGACAGGAAGGGAATGTGTATGTATTAGTTGTTAGGTTTTATGTATCGAAAACATATGCATATCTCGGTTACATATAACAAGTGTGAAGTATACAGAATTGAAAATATGTGTATTACATATGCATTTTTAGATTTGCCTATGGCGGGAGGCGGACGTGGACGTGGACGTGTACGTGATTCAGATTTGCCTATGGCAGGAGGCTGTAATGCCTGTGGTTCGTATTACGTATTTTTGGAATACGTGTACGTATTTTATCTTGTATTGTATGATTCCTTGCTTAGCTTTCCTTCATGGCTTGGTTTATTCATTGGGTTGGTTCGGCTTGGCTTGGTTTTGCCTTGGTTCATCATGAACCAAAGGTGAACCTTCTACCTACCACCACCATTAGTATTTATTACCCATTCTCCTTTCTCTCTCCTCATTACTCTTCTTCTACTCTACCATAACTTCTTCACCAACCAGAGAGAGAGAGGTCTAGGAAAGTGCAACTTGCTTCATAGAGGAACTCTAATTTTATTGTTCCATTCTCTTCTTTGCAGCATTCTAACATACTTTAGTACTTGGCATTTTTACTTTCCATGGCCAGATTCTTGTAGATCTAAGTTTATCTTATTTTTAAATTTCTTGGGTTTTGATCTACTTAATCTTGTTATTTCTCAGTTTTGATGGTTCCATGTTGTAGAGAATTTCGTTCTGCCCCATTTTGACCTATGAAAGTTCGGATTTGGACTCTGGATGAAGGTTTCATGGAGCTTGGAAGCATGGATTCATGGTGTTCTTCTTCTCGAAAATTTGGAGAAGAACAGTTCTCTGGCCGCATGGCAGTACTTGACCACATGAACATTCATGCGGCAAGTCGCTCTCAACCACATGAGACCCTTGTATTCCTAGCCGCATGGACGTTTCCCCCGCCAGCCGCATATGCACCCATTCCCGCCAGCCGCATGAGGACCCTTCTTCCTGAACCGCATATACACCCGTCACTCCTAGCCGTATAAAGTATCCACATTGACCCAGCCGCATGGGGCTCCACTCAGATGAGCCGCATGAGACCATTGTAAACCGAGCCGCATGGACCCCTCCCCCGCGAGCCGCATGGCATCTATTTCTAACTGAGTCGCATACGCCTCCTTCTATTCCTAGTCGCATGGGCTGTTCCCGCCCTCAGCCGCGTGAGCTGCTCCCGCATGGATTCCTTCCTTGGCCGCATATGCCTGAGCCGCATGGCTTTTCCATAGACTCGTATTCTATGATTAAGTTATTATTATTATTTGATCTTTACTGATAATTCATGTCTTGTAACCGCAGCATAACTCGGGACTCCTGGTTTAATGCTTGTACTATGATGCCCTGCACATGTACCCTGAACATGACAGTGACCCGTAGTGGTGTACTCTTGACAAGTAACATGACCTGATGGTGGTCCGTCGTGGCGCACTCCTGATAAGTGAACTTGACATGATAAACCTGGCATATCTTGATAAGCTGTTGCGATGGCTACCTGACATGACATGACCTGTATAAATAACCTGGACACCGTGGGCGATTGTGCTTGTACAAATAATCCAGTCCTGTCGTGCATTATGTCTAGGATGGGACTCCTGAGTACCACGGTTAGGAGTACCTATTGAAATGGACTAAGGCTAATAACTAGATTAATACATTAGTCATAAAGAGATCTCCCAGCTACAGGCAATCCCGTTACCTGGGCGCGCTTGGGATCTGTAGCCTGCCGTCGAGTAGGGCACATTTTCAGCACACTGTCATGTGTTGCACCCTTCAAGCTACTTAAGGTTACATGCATTTTCTGGACAATGTACCCACCTGAATTCAACCCCTAAATTTTGACCAGGGTAACCTGGATGGTCTGCAGGGCTTGTGGCTACGGAATAATCTTATTGCATCTTGCTAGTAACTAGGCCTGTGATAACCCTAGCTAGTTAAAGTATCAAGCCGTACTTATTGCTTGGCCGTGATTGTTGAATGGGGAATAATCAGTCTAGTCTTGCCTTGATCCTGTATAAGATTGTTACATGTTCTGATTTTCTTATATTATCTTGCTGATAAATGGGAGAAACCAAGTTCAGTTCAGATGAAGGGTTACAATCCCGGTCTTTGTTTGGTTTAAGGATTGTAACCTGGTTATCTGAATGGTTCCATGGTTATCTTACCGTATATCCTCGTAATGTTATATTTCTCCAGTTTACTATATTATTATTATCTTCCGTGCTAATTGCTGGTTTTAGTTCCTAAGTGAAGCTTCCTTTGTGGCACTTGCTCTTTCTGGGGTCTGACCCAGCTGGTTTTGTATGGCCAGATTTCGGAGCAGCTCCAGAGGATCTACCGACTTTCCAGCCCGATGGTGGCCACTAGACGTAACTAGGGCAACGAGTGGGTTTATTTTTGATCTCTCCACTTTATTGTAAAAATATTCTTTTGAGGTGTTTAGCCGATGAGCACCTGTTTAGCTCGACTGTACTTACTTACTGTCTGCCTACGGGCTGTAACATGATTGACAGATCCTAGAGTTGATCATGTATGACTAAACTCTTGCTAGTCCTAATATTTTGTAACGACTAGCTTCATGATCAGCTGAATATATAATATTTGGGACGCCTTATTATTGTATATTTAATGATCATACATCTTGTGACTTTTAACTACTTGTTTGTGATTGAGACACTAGGCTTGTTCATGACCATAGGTGACTGTTGGCTTGTAGTGAACCCTCATGTATCTAGACAGTCGTGACTGTATAGCAAGATAGATTCTATTTCATATACGTAGCTGGCTATGTCTGCCCCTGCTCTCCAGTATTCTGGTTCTGGGGCGTGACATGGTTTAAGTGGTAGCCCATGCAGGTTTTGTAAATCAAGATATGTGAGGGTTTACCGAATAGATGTCTCAATCAGTATTCTCCCTTGATCTCTGCTCGTATCTTTTGAATCCCTGGATTCTTGTCCTAATCATATGATTGTATCGTTGATCTGTCATGGTCCTTCCTTATTTTTCCCCATGTCGTCTTCTTCAGCGGCATAGTTCCTGGACCTGCCGGTCAGCGAGGCGGAGTACTTTCCGTGGACCAGCCGCAACCAGGGAATCAAGCCCAGCATTCCGGAGTGGCCTCCAGAGTCGTGCCTTTTGGCAGAGAACCACCAGTCCAGCCAGTTCAGCCTGTAGAACCTGATGATGGCACTTTGGTAGGTCTTGTCAGGACCTTGATAGCTTCCCAAGATCGTCGAGGAGATGCCTTGCACCAGGCAGTGACGGATGCTCTGACCCGAGGAGGTCATCAGGGTAACAGTGCGGCCAACAGCTTCAAGCGCTTGAACCGTCCATTCTTCGACGGCAGTGAAGATGCTATCGCCGCAGCTGCTTGGCTTCAGGACACAGAGGTGATTCTGGAAGCAGCCAGGACCCCAGAAAATGAGAAGGTAGCCGTGGTGCGCTTGCAGTTATTAGATCTTGCCCACAGCTGGTGGGCGACACAGGCCGTGGGATTAGCAGCACCCATTGCTTGGGCGGTGTTCAGAGAGAGATTCCAGACCAAATATTTTGATGCTATAGCTCGGTATGATCTACAGACGAGATTCACTATTCTGAAGCAGATGGGCAGGACGGTTTGCTCCCACCTTGGTGGCAACCGAGTACGATAAAGCCTAGCAATTTCAGCAGAGGCTTCACCTAGAGATTTTGTTGGCAGTTGAGCAGTTTGAGCATCAGACTTTTGATGCAGTCTTGAGAGCAACTAGGGGACATGAGTATATCTCCCAGAGGATTGTGGATAGGGCCGGAGGTCGAAAGAGATCCCACGGCCAGATGAATCAGTCTTCAGCCCCAGCCCCGGCAGCCAGGGCTTTGACTATTGGAGCTCCGAGGCGAGCGGCCTCCGTAACGTCCGTTCAGCATTCAGCCCCGACGTAGCCTCAGCAGCAGAAGCAGAAGCAGTCTTCCATAGTAGGATGTTCTCATTGTGGAAAGCCAGGCCATGTAGTGGCAGAGTGTCGCAGGCTACAGGAAATATGTCTGGCTTGTGGAGCAGCAAACCATAGGGTTGGATCCTGCCCGAATAGGGGTGGTTCATCATCGTCCAACCTTTCTAGCCCTTCGGTGAGAGGACCAGCTCCGGTCCAGCAGCAACAGTATCCATTGCCGAGGCCCTTGCCGCCTCAGTCCCAGGCGTTCCAGCAACAATCCTCCAGCAGCATGCTCAAGCCCAAGCCTTGAGTCCGAACAGGCAGCGAGGATTTCAGCAGAGGGGACCAGCACCCCGAGGGCTTGGTCAGGCTATGGTGATGACCGCAGAGGAAGGATTGGCACCAGGAGAGGTAGTGGCAGGTACTATTCTCGTCAACTCTTTTCCAGCTTCAGCTTTATTTGATTCTGGTGCATCGCATTCTTTTATGTCTGCACGATTCGCGACACGGATAGGATTGGAGCCCGAGTCATTATCAGTAAGGCTCAATATACTTACTGGTAACGGACTTGTGGGAGTCGATAGAGTGTTTTTCTCATGTCGGATCGTAGTTAGCGGTAAGGAATTTCCTGCTAGATTGATAGAGTTCCCGATGGCTGATTATGATGTGGTCTTAGGGATGGATTGGTTGAGGAACCAGTATGCTAGAATAGACTGCCATATTGGTAGGGTTGTTTTTAGCATTCCAGGCGAGCCAGAGTTTTCCTTTTCTCGGGGCGAAGTTGAGCCTTCTCCTCCAGTATTGCGGATGGCAGTAGCAGCAGTGCAGTTGCCTCGGATAGTCGAAGAATTTCCAGATGTTTTCCCGAAAGAGCTTCCAGGTATGTCGCCAGAACGGGAGATCGAGTTCACTATCGACTTGCTTCCCAGGACAGCCCCAGTATCAGAGAGAGTCTACAGGATGGCGTCGTCAGAATTAGAGATCTTGTATAAGATGATTGAAGAACTTCGAACCAAGGGATTCATTCGTGCTAGTGGATCGCCTTGGGGAGCCCCGATGCTTCTTGTGAAAAAGAAAGATGGTACATCCAGGTTATGTGTTGATTATCGTCCCTTGAATTCAGTGATAATCAAGAACAGATACCCTCTCCCGATGATAGATGACTTGTTTGATCAGCTCAAAGGGGCGGCAGTATTCTCGAAGATCGACTTGTGCTCAGGATATCATCAAATCAGAGTCAGAGAGCAGGACATCCCGAAGACAGCTTTCAGGTCTAGGTATGGGCATTGGGAGTTCCTAGTGATGCCATTTGGAGCGACCAATGTGTCGGTTGTATTTATGGATCTCATGAATCGTATTTTCATGCCTTATTTGGATCAGTTCATGATTGTATTTCTGGATGATATCCTGTTCTATAGCAAGAGTGAGGCGGAGCATGAGCAGCATCTCCGTGTGGTTCTTCAGATTCTCAGGGAACACCAGTTGTATGCCAAGTTCAGTAAATGCGAGTTCTGCCTTGATCGTATTTCGTACTTGGGTCACATCATCACTCGAAGAGGAGTAGAAGTGGATCCCCAAAAGATTGTAGCTATTGAGTCGTAGCCAGTGCCCAGCACAGTTGCAGAGGTTTACAGTTTTTTCGGATTGGCCAGCTACTACCGACGATTTGTTTTAGACTTTGCTCGGATCTCCGCGCCATTGACCCAGTTGACCCGCAAGGAGGTGCAGTTTGCTTGGACAGCAGAATACCAGGATTCTTTTGAGAAGTTGAAGCGAGGCTTGATGACGGCTCGCATTCTCACACTTCCAGATGGAACTGAAGGATTCTCAGTATATTGTGATGCTTCAAGCAGAGGCTTAGGATGTGTTCTGATGCAGCATGGGAAGGTAATAGCTTATGCATCACGGCAACTTCGTGATCATGAGAGGAATTACCCAACCCATGACTTGGAGCTGGTAGCAGTAGTGTTTGCACTTAAGTTGTGGAGGCACTACTTGTACGGAGATAGGGTGGAGATTTTCACCGACCACAAGAGCCTGAAGTATGTTTTCACCCAGAAGGATCTTAACATGCTTCAGAGGAGGTGGCTGGAGCTCCTTATGGATTATGATGTCAACTTGCAGTATCATCCCGGGAAGGCCAACGTTGTTGCAGATGTATTGAGTAGGAGAGCCGGAGTTTATTTCCTAACAGCGCAACCAGAGCTATTAGCAGATCTTCAGAAGATGGGTATTGAAGTTGTTCTTCCTTCTAGTGTAGCATTGATGGCCAGTATGCAAGTTCAGTCCACCATAGTCGAGAGGATCCGGATGGCGCAGTCAGCAGATTCCAACCTTCAGCGACTCAGAGCAGAGTGTGAAGCAGGACGAAGACCGGAGTTGTATATTCATGAAGACGGTACACTTCGACATAGTAAGCATCTTTGTGTACCCAGTGGAGATATCAGACAGGAGATCATGGCAGAGGCTCATAGTTCTCAATATTCCATTCATTCGGGCGGTACGAAGATGTACCGTGATATCCGACAGCACTTTTGGTTGAATGGCATGAAGTGGGAGATAGTCCGGTTTGTCTCTCGTTGTTTAGTCTGCCAACAAGTTAAGGCTGAACATCAGAGGCCCGCTGGACTTCTTCAGTCCTTGCCGATTCCAGAATGGAAGTCGAAACATGTGACCATGGATTTTATGACTGGATTACCTAGGTCCCCAGCTGGTCGAGATGCTATTTGGGTTATAGTTGACAGGCTCACGAAGGTAGCTCACTTTCTCCAAATCAGAGTTGGTCAGTCGACGGCTCAGTTAGCAGAGATGTACCTCAGGCAGATTGTCAGGTTGTACGGAGTGCCAGTCAGTATCACCTCGGACCGAGATTCAAGATTTACGTCGCACTTTTGGCGTAGCCTGCAGGAGAGTTTGGGAACTCATCTCCAGTTCAGTTCAGCATATCATCCGCAGACAGATGGACAGTCGGAGCGTATAATCCAGACTCTTGAAGATATGTTGAGATCTTGCACACTTGACTTCGGTGGTTCATAGGAAGATCACCTGCACCTGGTGGAATTCTCGTACAACAATAGTTTCCAAGCTAGTATCCAGATGGCACCGTTCGAGGTACTGTATGGTAGGAAGTGCAGATCTCCGTTAGCCTGGGATGATGTGGGAGAGAGGCAGATGCTTGGCCCAGAAATGATTGCCCAGACAGTTGAAGTGGTCAGAAGAGTCAGGGATCATCTTCGAGTTGCCCAAGATCGCCAGCGCCATTGGGCCGATTCTCATCGGCGCCCTCTCGAGTTTTCTGTCGGCGATCATGTGTTCCTGAGGATTTCGCCTAACCGTGGCATCATTCATTTCGGCGCACGGGGAAAGCTTAGTCCTAGGTATATAGGGCCGTTCGATATTTTGGAGCGAGTAGGAGATGTGTCCTATCGTCTCGCTCTTCCGCCGTCGCTAAGCGAGGTACATGACGTGTTCCATGTATCCCAATTACGACGGTATATCTCGGACCCGAGCCACATCCTAGATCATTCGAAATTGGTTGTTGGTACCAACCTTTCGTATGAGAAGAGGCCCGTGTCTATATTGGACCGGAGAGAGAAGATACTCAAGAACAAGACTATCAAGTTAGTCCGAGTTGCTTGGGGTCATCACTCTTTGGGTGAGTCAACGTGGGAGCGTGAGGATGATATCCGATCGCGATATCCCGACTTGTTTGACTCGTGAGGTATAATGTCTTCCTTATGCCTCATGCTTTCGATTCCTTGCTTGAATGAGTGATTGCCTGCCTAGTTATAGCTTGCTTGTGATTAATATAGCTTGTCCTCGTCTCTCTAGCCTCTTAGTTAAATTCCGAGGACGAAATTCTTTTAAGGTGGGTAGAGTTGTAATGCCTGTGGTTCGTATTACGTATTTTTAGAATACGTGTACGTATTTTATCTTGTATTGTATGATTCCTTGCTTAGCTTTCCTTTATGGCTTGGTATATTCATTGGGTTGGTTCGGCTTGGCTTGGTTTTGCCTTGGTTCATCATGAACCAAAGGTGAACCTCCTACCTACCACCACCATTAGTATTTATTATCCATTCTCCTTTCTCTCTCCTTATTACTCTTCTTCTACTCCACCATAACTTCTTCACCAACCAGAGAGAGAGAGGTCTAGGCAAGTGCAACTTGCTTCATGGAGGAACTCTAATTTTATTGTTCTATTCTCTTCTTTGCAGCATTCTAACATACTTTAGTACTTGGCATTTTTACTTTCCATGGCCAGATTTTTGTAGATCTAAGTTTATCTTATTTTCGAATTTCTTGGGTTTTGATCTACTTAATCTTGTTATTTCTCAGTTTTGATGGTTTCATGTTGTAGAGAATTTCGTTCTGCCCCATTTTGACCTATAGAAGTTCGAATTTGGACTCTGGATGAAGGTTTCATGGAGCTTGGAAACATGGGTTCATGGTGTTCTTCTTCTCGGAAATTTGGAGAAGAAGAACAGTTCTCTGGCCGCATGGCAGTACTTGACCGCATGAACATTTATGCGGCAAGTCGCTCTCAGCCGCATGAGACCCTTGTATTCCTAGCCGCATGGACTTTTCTCCCGTCAGCCGCATATGCACCCATTCTCGCCAGCCGCATGAGGGCCCTTCTTCCTGAACCGCATATACACCTGTCACTCCCAGCCGCATAAAGTAACCATATAGACCCAGCCGCATGGGGGCTCCACTTAGATGAGCCGCATGAGACCATTGTAAACCGAGCCGCATGGACCCCTCCCCCGCGAGCCGCATGGCATCTATTTCTAACTGAGTCGCATGCGCCTCCTTCTATTCCTAGCCGCATGGGTTGTTCCCGCCCTCAGCCGCGTGAGCTGCTTCCGTATGGATTCCTTCCTTGGCCGCATATGCCTGAGCCGCATGGCTTTTCCATAGACTCGTATTCTATGATTAAGTTATTATTATTATTTGATCTTTACTGATAATTCATGTCTTGTAACCTTAGCATAACTCGGGTCTCCTGGTTTAGTACTTGTACTATGATGCCCTGTACATGTACCCTGAACACAACAGTGACCCGTAGTGGTGCACTATTGACAAGTAACATGACCTGATGGTGGCCCGTCGTGGCACACTCCTGACAAGTGAACTTGATATGATAAACCTGGCATATCTTGATAAGCTGTTGCGACGGCTACATAACATGACATGACCTGTATAAATAACCTGAATACCGTGGGCGATTGTACTTGTACAAATAATCCAGTCCTATCATGCATCATGTCTAGGATGGGACTCCTGAGTACCACGGTCAGGAGTACCTATTGAAATAGACTAAGGCTAATAACTAGATTATTACATTAGTCATAAAAAGATCTCCCAGCTATAGGCAATCCCGTTACCTAGGCGCGCTTGGGATCTGTAGCCTGCCGTCGAGTAGGGCACATTTCCAGCACACTGTCATGTATTGTACCCTTCAAGCTACTTAAGGGTACATGCGTTTCCTGGACGATGTACCCACCTGAATTCAACCCCTAAATTTCGACCTGGGTAACCTGGATGGTCTGCAGGACTTGTGGCTACAAAATAATCTTATTGCATCTTGCTAGTAACTAGGCCTGTGATAACCCTAGCTAGTTAAAGTATCAAGCCGTACTTATTGCTTAGCCGTGATTATTGAATAGGGAATAATCAGTCTAGTCTTGCCTTGATCATGTATAAGATTTTTACATGTTCTGATTTTCTTATATTATCTTGCTGATAAATGGGAGAAACCAAGTTCAGTTCAGATGAAGGGTTACAATCCCGGTCCTTGTTTGGTTTAAGGATTGTAACCTGGTTATCTGAATGGTTCCATGGTTATCTTACCATATATCCTCGTAATGTTATATTTCTCCACTTTACTATATTATTATTATCTTCTGTGCTAATTGCTGGTTTTAGTTCCTAAGTGAAGCTTCCTTTGCGGCACTTGCTCTTTCTGGGGTCTGACCCAGCTGGTTTTGTATGGCCAGATTTTGGAGCAGCTCCAGAGGATCTACCGACTTTCCAGCCCGATGGTGGCCACTAGACGTAACCAGGGCAACGAGTGGGTTTATTTTTGATCTCTCCACTTTATTGTAAAAATATTTTTTTGAGGTATTTAGCCGACGAGCACCTGTTTAGCTCGACTGTACTTACTTACTGCCTGCCTACGGGCTGTAACATGATTGATAGATCCTAGGGTTGATCATGTATGACTAAACTCTTGCTAGTCCTAACATTTTGTAACGACTAGCTTCATGATCAGCTGAATATGTAATATTTGGGATGCCTTATTATTGTATATTTAATGATCATACATCTTGTAACTTTTACCTACTTGTTTGTGATTGAGACACTAGGCTTGTTCATGACCATAGGTGACTGTTGGCTTGTAGTGAACCCTCATGTATCTAGACAGCCGTGATCGCATAGCGAGATAGATTCCATTTCATATACGTAGCTGGCTATATCTGTCCCCGCTCTCCAGTATTCTGGTTCTGGGGCGTGACAGAGGCAGACGTGGATGTTTGCAGCATGGGTATGGCTCACGTTCGGCTCCTTTGGAGCATCCAGGTCATCCACTTGTCGACGAGGATGAGTTCCTAGATGTTCATGATGGGTTATCTCTGGGCACGACCCGTTCATCGGTCGGGGGAGCTACTCCTTCGGCCAATACTCCGACGACTACTTCGACGACTATTCCTACGACCACTCCGGCCGCTTCTACCCCTACGGCCGCTCCCATTGCGCCGAATCCCTATCCGGACTTGGTGGTCGAGCGCGGAGTCTACATACAACGCGTAGGAGATCCTCTGACGTTACCGGAGCGCCCAGCCGACGTCCATCTTCCGGAGCTGTGGGCTGATGGACAGACGTAAGTATATGTATTTTAGTTTATTCTAAATTCATATATTTATTCATATATTCTTCATAATAGCTGATGTCGTACATTGTTTTCTTATCTCTGGTTTTTTTCGATCCGCGTCGGGCGAGATCAAGGCGACTTGATTCACCGTAATTTCCATGGGCCGTACCTAAACTTCGACGACATCCCGGCGGAGATACGGTTCGTTTGGCTTGACGCGCTGAGGGTATGTATAATGGTCTTTCTTTATAATATGTATCAAAAATTTGTTCATTCATGTGCGTTTATCTTATTTGCAGGCGTCGTACTGGTGGCCGGAGCATAGGGACCAGGCCATCCGGAGGTGCTACAAGATCGTATCCAGCAAAAGGATACGTGACATGATCTATGATCAGAAGGCATTGGAGAGCCTGAGAGGTAGTGGATCAGAACATGGGTGCAAGGGGTGGCTCAGAACGGATTTCTGGGCGGAGGTGAAGAAGAAAATGGAGACCCCGGCCTATCTGGCCAAGTCTGAGAAGGCGAAGGCTGCCCGTGCTAAGGCTGGTCAGCATACGGGTGGTTCGATCCCGTCTTCTGAGCACATGCGCCGATTGGTGAGTATTCTATTAAATTATCAAATTTTTAAGTTTTAAACTCTACAAAATGAGTATTAATTTATGTTTAATTATACAAGGGCGAGGAGGTCGCCGGGAAAGGCGGAGATCCGGACACCGTCGACTTCCCCACAGTCTTTGCACATACCCACAAGCGCAAGAGCGATGGGAAGCTCGTAGATGAACGGGCCGCCAAAGCTTATGTAAGTTTTCTTATTCTTTATATGTATTACATTTTTATAATTATAGATGATCGGACTACGAGTATCGATATCGGTACCCCATACTCATATAGTAATGGGCCGATACCGATTTCGATTGCGATACCGATACTAATAAGAATGGTCCGATACTCAAAGTATCGGTATCGGGCCATTCCTATGTGAGTATCGGTATCGATCTATTACTATATGAGTATGAGTATCGATATCGGCCCATTACTATGAATATTGATATCAGTATCGGTACATTACTATGAGTCTTTATATTAACTCTATATTTATTTATGTTTATATAATATATGAGGAGTTTGAGAGTCAGGTCAGTGAGGGGGGTGAGGGAGGTGAGGGGGCTGGACCTAGCCAGCCGACGGATTGGAACAAACTATGGATAGATACGGTCGGAGTAGGGAAAGACGGCAGCATATACAGTATTGGATCGTTTGCATCCCAGTCGTCCGTCGTTTCCAGAGCTCCACCTCCACCTCCACCTGTACTAGTACTTCCCACCGGCGGTCCTGCCGTCTACGACCAGGTCACTATTACCCGTATATTATAGGATTTATAAAATTATATATACGGTAGTGTAGGAGCTTCTGCTCCGACACCTATAGTATCGGTCGTTCCGGCTCCGACTATGGCTCCGGCGGTTCAGACTTCGACCGATTCAGCTCTGCTACAGACTCCAGCACATCTGGCTACAACACCTCCGGCTACAACACCGACGGATCCAGCACCGACTTTGAGAGTTCCTCTGTCTCGGGAGGATTTCGAAGACGTATTGCGAAATGTGCTGGGTAGCTACACCCACCCGCCGCCTCCTCCGCCGCCGTCGACGTAGATATTGTTTGGAAACTGTTTGTATTTGGGAACAATTTGGAACATTTTTGGTATGTGTGTATTTGGAAACTGTTTGTAAACTTTTTGGTATGTGTGTAACTGTTTCTATATCTGTATTGGAAACTGTTTATATGAATGTATATTGTGTGTGTAACTGTCAACATGGATGTGGAGTGCAGGAAACACAAATATAGACACACAAAATTGTATTTAGCGACGGGACAGCGACGAAACAACGACGGAATATCTAAAAAATTGCAGTATAGCGACGGAAGAGCGACGAAATATCTGGAACATTCCGTCGCTAGGGTTCTGGAAAATATCGATTTAAAGTATAGCGACGGAATAGCGACATAACCGGTTCGTCACTACAAGCCTGTCCGATACCAATAGCGTATCGGAAACACTTTAGCGACGTACTTTTTCGTCGCTATACCGTCACAACATTAATCCTGGAATACGCCGCGGACCCGTCGGCAGTTAGTCGGTAAAAGTAGCAACAGAATTTTTGTCGCTAATACGTCGCATTTTGTAATAAATAGCGTGTTGCTAAATCCGTCACTAATCAGTCGCTATTTCTGACAAACTAGCGACTGATTGAAATTAGCGACACGTGATTTCCCGACAAACCGTTTCCGTCGCTGATATGTCGCTATTTGGCTTTAGCGACGGAAAAACGACTTTTAGCGACGGATACCGCCGTCGCTAAAAGCCTTTTTTGTTGTGGATATTGGTGGCACTAGACTTGAGGAATACAAGAGTATAGATTTGAACAATGATTAAGGACTTTTAGAAACCTGGATTCAGAAATTTTGGATCCAATTTAGAACAAGGTGGTGGAATTTGAGTTTCAATATGATTAAGTCGATAGGGGATTGCAAAAACCAAAAATAAAAAATTGATTGAGGAGTTCTGACAAGAGTACGCTTCATGGGTAGTGCCTTCGGAATAAAGTTCAGCCCTGTAGTATTTATAGAAGGGTTCAATCTTCATGATTGATGATTATGATTTTGATAGTAGTCATATAAGGGTTTGATTTTCGTGATTGAAGATCATGATTTTGGTAGTAGTTTATCTGGACTTTGGATAATCTTGGTAGTAATCGAAGCAAAGTGAGATGATTACCTCGACTTCCTTCTACAAATCCTACATTTTGGTTTCCTATCCTAATAGAAGAAATTTATTTCCTTACCTTTGAATCGTTTCTTAAAAATTTCAATATCGTTAAAATTTTGATCCTCTTTATTACCAATCGATTTTTGGTCGTCTTCTTTATCGTGCCAAGGTTCTTGGTTCTTGACCATACTCAAGTGATTTAAATTTCAATCGAGACCTGGATTTCCACCCTTTTGTGGTTCACGCTCAAAACTTTGATTTTGTTCTTCATCATACCTAAATCTCATTTTAATCAAGAATTGATCCTGTCCTTGCTCGTGTCAAATTTTAATTTTGATCGTGATTAGATTTTGATGCCAACATCACTCGTGCGTAAAACTTCGAGTAATTCTTGATAATGACTAAGTTCTGTTCTAACCATGATTAGGGTTCATACTACTCTTGATTATACCAAACTTTCATGTTTGGTCGTGCCTAGATGGCTCGATACGAACAAAACTATTCTGATTCCAACGATCGTGATTTTTACGATCGTTACTATACACATTAATTTTATCCTTGAATCGTGCCTGAAATTTTTGATCCTTGATCACGACTATCTGAACTTAGTCGTGTCATATTCGATCATGTTTGGATAAAATTTTCCATCGTGCCTAAATTTCGATTCTATAGTCGCTCGTGCTCAGATTTCATTCTAAATCATGTTTGTGTTTAATTATTTTCCATACCTATATCATAAATCGTGTCTAAGTGATTTCAAATCATTTTCAAGGTCTTAAAACATATTAGAGTTTTGATTGTGATTCACGACCTAACTATGATTGTGATTAATAGGAAGTTGATCGTGTCAAACCCTTAATTATTCTTAATGATGCCCAACCGCATCGATTGCGTAATTGATCGTGCCTATATAACCTTGAATCTAACTTATGGAGCCTAGATCCTGATGATCGTTCTATACTTAAGGTTTGATTCTAACTTGATCGTAACTGAACGATTTTTGTTTTTCTAGTTGCAACTTCGCGCTTAAATAAGTTGAATTTACTTCTAAATCGTGCCTATAAGAACATGACTTCGAAATCTTGATTTTTTCTACGTTTCACCTTCATTCATAACTAAGTCTTAATCGTGATCGTGCCTATGCGACCTAAAGGCTGGTTTACATCTGATCATTTCGTACTTGAATTTCAATTCTATCCTCGATCCTCCTAGCCGTGATTGAGATTGTGCCTAAATGACTTGAGTTATTTCTAAACCATGTCTATATAATATTGTCCATACTTCGATTCTATCATGCCAAAATTATAGTCGTGCCTAAGTAATTTTGAATTTGATTATCTTGATCACGTTAAACCATCGTTCTTTGATCGTGCCTAAGGCATTAACTAAACTCTCTATCTTGTTTTGACTCCCCTTACCAACCTTAAATTTTAAGGATAAAATTATTTTAAGGATGGTAGATTTGTAACCTCCGTAAATCGAATTATTGATTTTACCAATTTTTTTGGATTTTTTCCTCGAAAATTGTATTTCTTATTTTTCTTAATTTTTCTTAATCCTTAGAAATCGTGAAATAATAATATAAAATATATTTTCAAACGTAAAACTATCGCTGTTTTGTTGGGCCATTAGCCTTGAGAAAAACAATTTTATATGAGATTTTACCCTATTTAAATATCTTGCTCATTTGCTTAAATTTATACAAGTTATAAATATTTGTTTTAAAAAATATTTGTCAAAATACGTTTTATAAATGAATATATATAATTATTGACAAATTTAATTATTGGCTAAATTAACTAGTGGTTAGCAATTAGAATTATGGTTAGTAGTTAGTTTTCCACTAAATTTCCCTAGTCCAATTACATATTACAAGTGTGCCCTTAGGGTTTCCAACCCTACCCCTTTACATTGGGGACTCCCTAATGTTTACATAGAATCCTAACCCAAATCTCAAAGAAATCCTCAGCAGCCGCCAAGTCTCTCATACTATCCCTGTCCCAGCCTGGTCACTCCGGCCGTCACCGGGGCTTGCTGCCAACCCAACCACCGACCCCGGTCGTCCCTCCTGCAGCCGGCCAACATCGATCACCAAATACCACCACCATTCACCACTACTACTGCCAGCCTCTCCCCTCCGGCCTACCTGACAGTCGTACACACAACTGCCATCACCAACACCAGCAACAGTAGCACCCGTTGACCTAGCCACCTTTCCTTCCGGCCATACCACCTCTACGCCACTCGACCCCAACAGTCACACCCACCAAAATACCCCACATAGAGAGAGATAGAAAGAAGAAGAGAGAGGGACCCCTTACCATTCTTCGTCGCTGCCCACCGTCCGGCCTTGCCGAGAGTGGCGCTGCATCCCTTGTCGATCACTTCGACAGCGCCGCCTTAGGCCGGGTCTAGCCGCGTGACCTCCATGGTGAGCTTTCGACCCCGGCATCGCCATCCCGTCAATGACTTCCTGCGCCACCTCTGCCGAAGTCCCCCCCTGTGAGCCCTCTTGCTTCGTCTCCCCTTCCTTCTTCTTCTGTCTGTGCATATTTAAATTGGGGTTTAGGTTTCTGATTTAAGTATGGATGAGGGAGAATGGGTCAGCATTTGAACCCCCCCATCTTCTTATAATCTACTTTTCCTTTGTGGCTGAAGTTTTTGAATCTTTGGTGTTTACTATTGGATTCTAGAACATGTATATAGTATTTTCCAATCTTCTAAGAACTGACCAGGACTTTATATGATAAATGATGCTTGGGACATATGGTAAGTTATAACAGTTGCTTGGTTGGGGACTTGTTTGTAAGATTTTGATATTTGTATTACTAGCTGCTAATATCTGTAATTATTTTTATGTTGAAGATTTTATCACTTGATAACACGTTTCTTTTTCTTTGAAAGAAAATTTGGGGGTATGCTAGATTTATTTGAACACCATTTGACCGATTTGTTGTATCAATTGATTGTATTCTTGATAGGTAATTTGGATGTGACAGAGAGGGTCTTATGTGTGTAATAGTGATAGTGTTTGACTTATGGAATTTCGGCCAAAGTAGAGCACTGCTGTTGTTCCTCGCTTCGTTTTCGTATTTTGGTAAATGAGGGAATGACCAGCTCGGCTGACCCTTGTAGGTCAGGTGACCTAGGGCCCGGTCTAGTCTGTGCCCTGATCCAGACTAAAACCCCTTGGGTTTTTCAAAAAAGAAAAGAAATAAAGAAATAAAACTGTTAATTGATTTGAATTGGGCCCTAATTCATGGGTCGGAATTTTTTATAGTTTAAATATTAGTAGTAATATATATATGATTTCGTCTGAATGGTATTTACACATAAGAAATTATATTAAAAAATCATATATATATATATATATATATATATATATATATATATATATATATAAATATATATATATTTTTTTAATATATATAAATATATATATATAAATATATATATATATATATATATATATTTATATATATATATATTTATATATATATATATATATATATATAAATATATATATATATAAATATATATATATATATATATATATATATATTTATATATATATATATATATATATATATATATATATATATATATATATATATATATATATATATATATTTGGATGAGGGCCGCTCAGACTCCTCAGGTGGGTGCCCCCTGGTTCGGAGCCGCCACCCCCCCTCCTCCTTGTGGGTGGGTGGCCGGCGGGTCTTCCTAATCCGACTGCGTTCCTAGGCCTCCTCCCCTCTCCCACCACCACCCTCTCGGTGGCCCCCTCTCGGCCCGCCGCCCGACCTCCCCCGGTTGGTCGGCCTTAGCCCTGTGGTTCCCCCTTCCCCGTGGGGACTCTCCCCTTCCCTCCCCGGTGCCTCCCAGGCGTTCCGCCCTCCTCGGCGCCGTCGTCGTCCCCGACGTTGGCGGATCGGCCCTCCTTCGCCTACTACCTCCCTTGGCCTCCTCAGCGGTCCGTCGAGGCATCGCTCAGCCCCGCCTTGCTTGCCTCCTCCAGCCGTCCCTCCGCCGGAGTCGTCCCCTGCCTCCCCTCCCCCTCCCGCCGCTCATCCCTCCGTGCCACCCCTTCACTCGACAGCAGCCTTCATCCAGTCTTCTCCTGCTTTCTGGTGGCCTCCGGCCTCCTTGGCCGCGTCCTCCCCGTGGGCTCCTCCCCCGGCGCCCCTGACGAGGCTGCCCTCCGTCTGCTCCCAGCCGCCGCCTCGTTTCCCCAGGGCTTCACTCCGCCTCCCCCTCTCCATGCACCGGCCCTACCGTCGTCGGTGGATCCTCCTCCCTCTCCTGCTGTGGTCCTCCGCCTGGCTCTTCTGAGCTACATCTTCTTCCTTCCGGTGTCGGCAGCCTCCCTCCCCCTCGCGTGGTGGATGCCACCCTCGGATCCTCCTCCTCTCCCGGCTCTCGGAGTCCCCGTGGCGGCGTCCCTCCCGACCTCCGCCGCCAGGGCCTGCCAATGCCCGTGGTGCATCCTTTCCCCTGACCTTCATGCTATCTTCCCGGCCCCCTTCGTGTGGCCGGAGCCCCCGTCTCGCCCTCCTGGTCCTCCGGTCCCCCCCGTCTAGCTCCGGTGGCGAGCCGTCCGCGTCCTGCTCTTGCCGGCTGCAGGACTCCCTTAGCTTCCGTCCCTCCTTGACGCCTCCCGGCTGAAGGACGCTTCCCTCGTCGTGGTCCTTGCCCTCGCCGTGGTCGTTGCCCCCTGCGGTGGTCCCTCCCTCGCCGTGGCCCTTTTCCTCTGCCGTGGTGTTCGTACGTCTCCCGGACGTCACCCAGTCTGGCCCCTGGCGGCCGCAGGCGCCCCTCCCCGCTTCCCCTCGCACCCCCTCCTCCTCGGACTTGGCCCCTAGCCGGAGTGCCCCTGGATCCCCCTCCCTCTCGGCGAGTCTGAGCCCTCCGGGCCTCGCGCTGCCCGCCTCGGGCCGTCCCCCCGGGTCAAGCGCTGACTGCCTCGGGTCACTCCCCCTAAGGCCCCGCGCTGACCGCCTCGGACCGCACACCCCCTACTCGGGCCTTGCGTGGGTGTGTCCCGAGACCCCTCGAGCAGTGTGGTCGTCCTTTCCTCTTTTTTTCCCTTGGGGCCTGCCCAGCTAGTGGGCCTTTTGTTGGTCTGGTTTTGCCGCCCCTTTGGGGCTAGCCCAGCTGGGCCCTTTTGTTGGTTTCGTTTGATTGCCCCTTTGGGGCCGACCCAAGGGGGCACGTGGCGGGCAGACGCGTGGCCAGAGGCTGCTCCGGGCGCGGTGACTGATTGGGGGGCACGCTACCCGAGGGGACGTGGGAAACCCGGCCAAGCACGGGGCCCTAGGGAGGGGGCCTCGGGACCCTCTTCCGCGATCCAAAGGAGGAGGGGAAGCGCCACCGGGAGGCGGCAGCAGCCACGGCCGGAAGAGCCTCGACACGGCGAAGAGGCCCGCGGGAGCGTCGCCGGGAGGGAGCGCTATGCTCCGGCCATCGCGAGGCCGAGGGGACCTCAGGCGAGGGAGGGAGGGAGAGCTCGAGGGAGGGGAGCAGCTTCGGGACCATGGCGGGGAGCCACGACGGGAGAGGAGGGGGCGGAGGAGCGGAGCCAGGCCTAGCCTAGGAGGCGTGCCGCCCGCTTAGCCAGTGCAACCGGAGGGGAGGAGGCTGCTCCGACTGAAGGGGCGGGTATATATATATATATATATATATATATATATATATATATATATATATATATATATATATATATATATAGGCTGCGTGGTTTTTGCGGAGCTCTCCTGTGCGATCCTGCGATTTGGAGCGGATGTTTGCTCCGGCGGGGGGTTCCGCCCCCCTGGCACTGGGACATCGACGGAAGGCTCCGCCCTTCCTGGTACTGGCACGTCGGCGGGAGCCTCCGCCCTCCCTGGCACTGGCATGTCGGCGGGAGGCTCCGCCCTTCCTGGCACTGGCACGTCGGCGGGAGGCTCCGCCCCTCCTGGCCTTCGCGAGTCGGGCGACAACGGCCTAGGGGAGACCCGGCTACGGGGGGGGGGGGGGCTTCGTCCCTGTCCATAGCGCTGTCCGCAATGAGGTGGGGATGCTGGTGGACTCTCCGGCAACGGCGACGACTCAGGCGAAGGTGGCCGACGGAGGGACGGATGGCCCGACGCGGTCCTCTGCTGCGGTGGTGGGCGGACCCGCGTCAGTGTCAATGGGTGGTTTGTCGAGGGTGGATTTCCAACCAGCCATTGTGTCTGATGGTCGGAAGGTGGTAGTCTTCTCTCCGTCGGATATGGAGGCCCTCACGGCGCCGTGTGGGCTGGTCCTTATTGGCAAGTTTGCTTGGCGGAGACTCCCAATTGAGGCCATTAGGAAGGTATTTGCTTCACGGGGTTTCAGGGGGTTGATTGAAGTGAAGGCCATTGATGATCGTCACGTTCTCATACGGCCTCATGTCGAGAGTGGCTTTCTTCGGCTCCGATCTAAGGACTGTTGGTTCGTTGGTCGGGTTCCGATGGTGTTATTCAAATCTTCGGTGGACTTTTTGCCGATGAGAGAGGATCCTCGTGTTCCCATCTGGGTTGCCTTTCCCGGGCTTTCCCACTAGATGTTTGATACCAATGCGGTTCTCTCCATCGCATCTGGTCTCGGCACTCCGCTCTTTACGGACCGGACTACGGCTTCCTTTTCTAGGCCGGGGGTAGCCAGGGTCTTGGTCGAAGTGGACGTTAGCAAACTACTTCAATATGAGGTTTTATTTCAACTTTCTGATGGCGTACGTTCACAGCCGGTTGTTTATGAGCGGACTCCTCTCTACTGTATTTCTTGCGGCCATCATGGTCATGCTGAGAGTGCTTGTGGTCGTCCCCAGGTGGAGACGTCTTCCGTGAGTGTAGCAGACAGACCGTCCAACCCCGACGCTTATTCTCCAGGCGTAGAGCGAGAGGAGGACGGCCCGGTGGGTGGCCGTGGGACTAGCAGGGGTCGTCAACGGCGACGATGAAGGCGTGAGAAGGGGAAGGGGACACGGCAGGTATGGAGGCGCGTCCAGGGGCGTGATGAGAGCAGGGACCACGCAGCCCGGATTGCGTGGGAGTGATGATAATCATGCGAGTTCCATTCCGCCATCCTGGCACGTGGGAAAGTCATCTTCGGGCCAGCTGGCTTTATGGTCGGATGACGGGCGGCCCATGCAGGGGGGACGCAGCACACCGGGTTCTAGTTTGGATGGACAGATGGGGCCTGAGCGGGGTGTTGGTCCTATTGTTTTACCGGACCTACCTATCATTATTCATAGTCAGCTGGGACAGGGAGTTATAGCGGCTGATTATGATACTGAAGATCGCAGCTTGGTGGTGTGGGAGGAGCCCGCCCCCGGTTCTATCTCCGACTGGGGTAATGACCCCTCTCCGGGAGACGATATGGTTTCATTGCCTGAGGCTAGACCTTCCACTTCCTTTTTTGATGGTCGGGAAGATGGCTGGCAGATGGTACCCTTCAAAAAGGCGGCTGGTAAGCGAAGGAAGTCGATGGCACCTCAGTCGGATCGACTTCTTCGATCACATGCTTCCCGGGTTAGGCGGGACCCCCAGAGGGTCCATGGTTAAATTTCTTATTTGGAATGTTCGGGGTACGGCGAAAAGATCTACTATATGCCGTCTCAGGTCCTTGTGTCGGACCAACTCTATTCAGGTTCTTGCTATTATTGAGCCGAAGGTGATATCCTCTAAGCTTCTTTCTTATCAACTGAGGTTGGGCTTTGATGCTAGCTTTTGCAATGATAAGGCAATATTTGGCTTCTCTGCAAGTCGGGTCTTGGGATCAACTTTATTGATTCTTGTGATCAGGCTCTCACGGTGCAGCCTTCTCTGAGCTGTTTTTCGGATCCGGTGCAGTTGTCTGTTGTTCATGGTGCAGGGACACGACAGGGGAGGAGGCGTATGTGGCGGCACCTTCTGGACGTCCAAGCTAGGGACATTGGCCTGTCCTGGGCGGTGGGCGGGGACTTCAATATTATTGCTTCTCCGGATGAGAAATTTAGAGGTAGGCCTCCTGATACGAGGGCCATCGAGGACTTCTTTGATTTTCAGTTGGCTGCCAGGCTCTCCAATGTTGGATTCAGAGGTAGCACATTTACTTGGATGAATGATCAGTCGGGGGTAGATCGGCAGGGATCCCGCCTTGATAGGTTGCTTGCGACGGGTAGTTAGCTGGATGGAGTCCAGGTCTCCTGCGAGCATCTTAATCGGGTAGAATTTGATCATTCTCTACTATTGATTTCCTGCCAGCCAGCTTCCTCCCTTCAGCGTCGAGGCTTCCGCTTTCTTGACTTTTGGACGTCTCATCCTGACTTCCTTACGGTTGTTGCTCGGGTGTGGGAATCAAGCTGGCATTATGATGCGCTTGAGCGGTTGGGCATACGCTTGCGGACGATGGGGCATGTTCTGGCCGGTTGGAGCAGATCTATTTTTGGAGACGTTTTTCAGGAGGCCCGCCAGGCCGAGGACGTTGCCTTGGCGGCAGAGCAGGATTATGATCTTTATCCTTCGGAGAGGGGAAGGGCTTCCTGGATGGAGGCTGTAGCCAGATTGAAGCAAAAGGTCCAAGTTGAGGAGTCTTTCTGGAAACAAAAAGCCAGATTAAAATGGGACCTGGAAGGTGATAAGAATACTCGGTTTTTCCAAGTGTGCACTAGGAGCAGGCAAAAAAAGGCGGGTATTCAGAAAATTGTTCGGGATGATGGCTCAGAAACTGGCTCTATTGCGGAGGTGGCGACGGAGGCTTCTTTATTCTTCTCTAAGCTGTTCAGGGCTGAGCCTATTTCAGACGATGACGCCTTCCTCGATGTCATCCCCACCATCATCTCTATGGAGGACAATTCTGATCTTGTCCGTTGTCCAGATAGAACGGAGTTGTTGGAGATTGTTCGGGGGATGGACCCGGCTGGTGGCGCCGGGCCGGATAGAATTTCTGGGAGATTCTTCTCATATTATTGGGATATTATCGCTGCTGACGTGGAGGAAGCCATTGGTTCTTTTTTCTTGGGTGCACGCCTTCCAGTCTCCATATCTGATACTTTCTTATTTCTTATCCCCAAAGTCGAGCACCCGAGAAATCTTTCATATTTTCGTCCTATTAGTCTTTGTAATTTCTGTAACAAGATAATTTTCAAGATTATTGCTTGCAGGTTGCGGGAATTTCTTCCCAAAATTATTTCTCCGGAACAGAGTGCTTTTGTTAAGGGGAGAGAGATTGTTGACAATATCATCATTACTCAGAACATGGTGGCTTCGATGAGGGAACCCAATCATGGTGGCAACGTTGCAATAAAGCTTGACATGCAGAAGGCCTATGACAGAGTTAATTGGCATTTCCTCCTGCGTGTTCTTCGGAGATTTGGCTTTAATGAGATTTTCTGTGATCTTATTTATCGTCTACTGGCGGACACCCGGTATGCGTTTCTTCTTAATGGCGCTCCTACTGACTTTTTCCGGCGTCTAGAGGGATCCGTCAGGGGACCCTATTTCCCCGGCTCTTTTTATTATTGCTGCAGAGGTGCTTTCTCGGAACCTCAAGCTTCTTCAAGACACAAATAGGAGATCTTCATTTCATACTCCGATTAGGGGACCGCGTATCTCGTACTTGGCTTATGCGAATGATGTTCTTATATTTACCTCGGGGGATATTGATGGTTTGCGTGATCTCCAGTAGGTATTGCATCGTTATGAGGCTGTATCTGATCAGAAGATTAATTATTCCAAATCTATCTTTTATACTGCGACCCCATTGGCTGAGGATCGTGCTCAGATTATTTCTACTCTTTTTGGATTTTGTACCGGTACTTTGCCGTTTTCTTATTTGGGCTGTTCGTTAATGTGCGGGAGACGAAATGCGGTGATATTTAGTTATTTGCTGGATAAAATCTGTGCGAAGCTGACGGGATGGCAGAACAAGATACTCTCTCCTGGGGGTAAGCTGGTCCTTATTAAGAATGTTCTCTCCTCTATCCCTATGTATACATTGGCAGCTTGTTTTCCACCTCGGGCCGTTCTCAGGGCGATTGAGAGAATGTTTGCGGCTTTCTTTTGGGGTAGCAAGGATGGGGTTGCTAAGAGGAGTTGGTTGGCGTGGCGTTTTGTTACTCGGACTAAGTCCGAAGGAGACCTTGGGATCAAGTGTCTGAATGATATTATGGATGCCTTTTCTATGAAATTATGGTGGAAGTTGCGTCATGGGAAGGGCCTTTGGGTGGAGTTCCTTAAATCGAAATATTTTCGTAAGCGTCATCCATGCGATGCGTTTATGACTTCCAAGTGCTCTCACATTTGGTGACGAATTTTGCGGGGGAGAAAATTGGCGGAACCGTATATTTCTTTCAGACTTGGACGTGGTGAGGGCTCAGCGAGGTGCGATGCGTGGATTCCGGGGGGCCTCGGTTGGGTAGCATTGCTATTCCGTTGGTCGAGGGAGTGGGTATTGGGACGAGGCGCAGAACGGGGAGACGGACTCGGGTGCGGCTGCGAGCCCAGGCGCTGGCGCCTGCTGCCTACGGCCAGGCGGGCCATCCTTCGGCCAGCATAGGAGACCGAGTTGGGGGGAGAGCGCTGACTCGACGGCTCTTTCGCAGCGTCAGGTGCTCCCCTCGGGGCGGGTTCCGCTGGATGGTGGCACCGGGGAACTTCGGAGGTCGGCCAGATTGGCCGAGAGGAGGGTGCTTCACCCTCATCGACTGGTGACTGTGAGGGCTCTATCGGAAAGGGGAAGGAAGATCCGAGATTCTAGGGCGAGGAACTCTGACAATGGTGGTCCGGCTATTCGATCGTTTTGGACAGCCGCTGGTTGGTATTTGCCTATGTTCTTGGAGCAGTTTGGGGAAGTGGCAGCGAGGCGGCTCAGAGTGGCAAATCTGACTTGTACTTCGGTCCCTGATTCATTGGTCTGGGGTGAGCGAAAAGGATCGTTTTCTCTGGCATCGGCATGGAGGTGTTGCCGGATCTCCCATCCAACATCATCTTTATTTTCTAATATATGGGGCAAGTGTATTCCGACGAAATGGAGCATTCTAATGTGGCGGGTCTGTCACAACCGGCTACCCACTGATGACAACATTCAAAAGATTGGCTTCCATTTGGCTTCCAGGTGTCATTGCTACCTGGCTGGGCACGGCGAGACTCTTCA
Source organism: Iris pallida (assembly GCA_029216955.1). NCBI lineage: Eukaryota > Viridiplantae > Streptophyta > Magnoliopsida > Asparagales > Iridaceae > Iris > Iris pallida. The sequence goes on along the minus strand of JANAVB010020997.1, from coordinate 11,388,991 downwards.
ACATATTTTCTTCCACGGGGATCTTGCTATGGCGGTTTGGTCTGTCTTCTGGGATTTCTTCAAGGCACGGATGCATAGAGATTTTCTTGCCTTTCTTCAAAGGTGGTGGAGGGGCTCGGGCAGCCACCATCGGAGATCATTGGCCGGTGCGATCATATGGGTGCTTTGGAAGAACAGGAACAAGCATCGCTACGAGGGGCGTAGTGCTGGTTCTGATTTCTTGGTTCGGAAGGTGAAGCGGCAGTTTCGGAAGTCGCTTTCGGGTTGTCATCATCTTCCGCCTATTCCGCATTGGGCTTTGGAGTAGTACTTTGCTTGTTTTTCCGTTATTTATTTTTGTTACCTATGAGGTCGGATGTACTCATTACCCTCTTTTTTTCAATAAAGGTAACGGTTTCTTTTAATATATATATATATATATATATATATATATATATATATATATATATATATATATATATATATATATATATATATATATATATATATATATATATATTACTACTATATATATTACTACTATATAGTAAAAAAATATATATATTACTACTATATATATTACTACTATATATATTACTACTATATAGTAAAAAAAAAAAAAAAAAAAAAATATATATATATATATTACTACTATATAGTAGTATATAGTATATAAAATAAAAAAAAATATATATAGTAGTATATAGTATATAATATATAGTATATAGTATTATATATATGGATTTATGTATAATAAATTGTTTTAATATTATGGAGACTATTAGTATTATAATCATGATGTTATTAGATAATGTTTATGGGCTTCGGCGCTAAATGATTTAAAAGGTTTTGTTAAAAATAAATTGGCCTAAATGGCGATTAGAATTTCTTTTGTGTTTACAATGGGCTTTTGGCCCTAGGTATTGTTTAATTAACCAGTTGGTTATGGGCTTAATATTACAAGTTAAAATTAGCCCTAAGCCTCTAAATTAATATTAATACTTTCTAAATATATCATTTTTGGTTAAATAATATTAGCTATAATTTTGACTTCATTCCTTAATCAATTTCCTTTTAACTTATTAAATCATAAGTCGCGACTATTATTGTCGTTTTACATTCTTGATTCCATTATCGTGCCGAACTCTGATTTAGGGCTTCTATATACCAAATTAGGCTATTTGGATTATTCTGGATTTAATGGGACCGTCTGTATTGTCGTTTCGGATCATCTTGTCGAGCATAGTATCATACCTATTCCGTGTCGACACGGTCGTGTCGCGTACGTCGACTCCAACCAATTTGAGGCGAGTACATTCTCTGATAGTTTTCATTATCTTGATAGTTTCTATGATATCAGTTTATAGTGTTATGCTTGATTCCTGACACGAGAGTACACGGATTGGTATAGCTTGGATCCCGTCATGAGATGCTACTCCTGGTTATCCTGGTGTACTGGTACATGTCTCGTTCTTGACTATTGTCCTTGTACTTATATAGACATCGATTCCTACGGGGATTTGTTACCCTCTTAGTGAATCCCGTGTCATAATGTGCTATGGTTGGATCCATTATACTAGTCGAGGGTTAGGGAGATATTAGAAGATTATGTGATCATACCCTACTTGTTTACTCACTTGTGCATAGCTCACCCTCGCCACACGTAGGGTGTAGCCTGACCTTATACTACTTGTGCATAGCTTTCCATTGTGGCTGACCTGATCCTCTATACTCGTACTTATGCATAGCCGGTCAATTAGAACAACCTGATCTGGACCCAAGAAGATCACATAATACTCGAATATCTCAAGGTACCGTTTAGTAGTAGTATATGTTCTATTCCAGATTATCACCTATTGTTGCACTGTATTCGTGATTACTTAAAGTACATTATTACCATGACATGCTCACACGATTTTCCTGCTTTTCTACTGTTCAGTTGTACTTATCCATCATGTATTTCATTGCTTTCTGTTATTTATAGTTTTTGTCAATTTAAATGAAACTGTTGTTAGTTTATGTACTTCGCTCCAATCCTGACTGTATAATAACATTTTTAGGAGTTGTTATGCCCCACATACTTGGACCACATGACGATGCTAGCTGAGACAGATTTTCGATGTTCCATTTGCCATGAGTTGACTTCTGGGAGCTCTAGACCATTATTCCTTATCTTGATTTGCGTTTTCGCTATCGGATTTATCTCTGATACATTTCTGGTATGTCCGATCATTTATAGTTTCTGTTTGATCTAGAGTTACTATTATCCTTCTTATTCATATTTACATTGGTCATATATGATTTGAGTATATATTGTTATGATAGATCATTTAGATGTCTAGATAATTGTGGGTACTTGACAGCGCTCTACCGCCTATATTATGATGTAGGCTATCGTAGCCCACGTACTTGTGCCCGATATCCGGGTATGGATCGTAACAGGAATGCACGCTCTCAACAGGCCATACTGGCCGCTGCTCAAGAAGATGAAGCTTTATCTCAACTAGCTTGCCAACAAGAAGTACGAAAACATGCCTCGTCTAAATTAAGACAAGTGCGTGTAGACGCACATCAAGCCACTCAGAATAGTTCAAGACGACAGCACCCACAAGGGAGGCGAAGGCGATCTGTCTCCCACAGATTCTTCCAAAGTCCTGCCCACGAAGATGGCCCTAAGGTACTGTACTATTCGAATGCTAGTATAAAGAGGTTCATAGCAGTACGGGTTCAACATATCCAAACCGTTGCCTTAGCGGGTATTCATCGAAAGGTGCCCTGAGTGATTATATAGGCCCCCAACGGAAGGCTTTATCGGACGCACACAAGCGCCTACCAAAATCATGCACATGAGGTTAGCCAACCTTGTAGATCTTTCCCGAAGAATCCATGTGACAGATCATGTCTCGTCTTATCTGCCATGCAACCCATGCAGCACAAGTAAACACCTTTGCGAGACTTGCATGAAGCAGTAGACTGCAAGATCGGGTTGAAAAAAGATGGTGGCACATGCAACAAACCTTTCGTGGGATATTGCACCAAAATCACCATCAACTACTGCTATTCTCTGACAGTAGTATCGGCAAATAAGACGTTTGTCTTGCAACGGCTGTAACGAACAACGAAATATGAACCGGTTCATGCTTCCTACTTCTCTATCCAAAGGGACTCCCGTCTCGAAGGGTTCAAAGGCACCTTCCTCCTCAACCAGCACGAAGAGGTCGTCGACATAGAGATTGGCCTACCCGGCTATACCTGTGGCAGGGGTATTCCAAAATACCGAATCTAGAAGGACCCTGGCGGAAAGGCGTATCGCAGCCAGGAAGCACGTCTTCTCCACCTATCTCCTACGCTGGAGGTAGCTATCTGCCAAATATAAGACACAAAGCTGGAGGTAGACCTTCACTCAACCAAGCCGTTACAGTGGCTGGGGGTTGCCAACTGCCAGAGTTAGAGGATGACGCCGCCATGCGTCCCTACTACGACGAAGATAAAGTCCAGAGAATTAGGCCAAGCGAGTCTATACCCTTGCTTAGTCTCCTGAACTGTCAGATGATGTATATTACTAGCAAAGATGACACCAGTACAAGCGATAGGCGATAGCTTGATGCATTAAAAGTAATGATAACCACCCTCAATACCACAATACGGTCCATATCCCTGTCAATGGCAGACATAAGGGCTAATATAGCCCCACTACGATAAGGAAGTAAGGAGACATGCCCCAACGACGAGTCCAACGTCCCCTTCGTGCTGCAACCGTTGGTGCCGACTCCAACCGACATTGACCGAAGAGAAAATTAAGAATTGTAGGCTCAATTTGAATCTATTAACAGTCGGGAGAGAATGCAATGGATAAGGATAAGACGACCATATACCGCGGAGTAGAACAAGGTGGAGTTCTCCCCGAGGTACAAAACCCAGACTCTCTCTCATTTTGACGGAAAGTTGTCACCCCGTCGGTACTTGAACTACTTCGAGTCCATGACGGGGTGTCTACCTAGGGACGATGCTCTTTTCACCAAGGTTCTCGTGGGGGCGTTAACCGACATCGCATACGAATGGTTTTGTAGTCTCCCTAATAACTGTATTAACACATTCGACGACATCCAGAAGCTGTTTGTTGCTCACTTCTACGACAACATGATGGACATGACAATGTCCACCCTCATTGGTACGATCCAGTGCAACAAAAAATTGACGCATGACTTCATTGAGAGCTTTAGACAAAATGCCCAGAAGATGCCTCCGAGGACTCCCGAGGCCGTCCTCATGGACACATGCCGACGGGGCCTGATGCCATCTACTAAATTCTGCATGGGCACAGGCCAGCATTTCGATTAGGCAAATTTCATTACAATCGTAGACCAAGCAGAGAAGAACACCAAAGGCATTCATCTGATCAAGTTCTAAGCCCTGAACAATGGAGACAGAGGGAGGCGCCTTCAAAACAGTAACGACGACCGCAGCAGTAGAGGAAAAAAATCCCTCGTCGTTAACATTAAGAAAGGACACCTACTCCTTCTCTGATGACCAAGTCGTCGACATCTTCAACGACCTTATGAAGAACAACACGCTCCGGCTACCTGAGCCAGGGTGCCCAGAAGAAGTTTGAAGGATAGACAGTCCTAAGTACTGCCTATACCACCAGTTCATTAGCCATGCGACCAAGGATTGCTACATCCTTAATGGGCAGATTCAACGGCTCATCAACTCAAAAGCTGTTACCCTCGACTTCGAGGAACACACGATGGCTGCCAACATGATAAGGTCATCAACCTTCCTCCAGCATGCGACTATTCGATCGAAACGATCCCGTTAAAGATGGCAAAGGACGAGATCATGTGGGTGCACCCAGTTCTGGTGGACGAAATAGTTCAGCTTATGATCCCTTCAGCCACAAGAAAAAATAAGAAAGAATCCAAGTCATAACCGACGGAGCCTTATTCTAAATAAATGAGACACTTGAGGAGCGTGTTTCGCGGCCAGAGTCCCACGGGTCATATTAAAAAAAGGAGAAAAAGCATGTGACTTCTCAATATGCCATGTCTCTTAATAAGTTTCTTGTTATAAAGCTTGAATATGAACATACCCTTTAGTAAGATGTCGAACTCTCTATAAAACGAATGTCGAGATATTTTTTGCTATGTCCATCATACCTCTAGTAAAAATATTCACATCCTCACAAAAGCGATGACAAAGACTCTTAACAAAAAAAATCTGTCACATGTTTTAGTTGCATATAATAACTTATTTCTATATGGAATCTTGCTGCAGTTGGGTTCCCAACACTTGCGTACTTCTTTCTCTGGAAGGTCAGCACGTTACAGGTCCTCCCCTATAGCAACGAGCTCAAGAGGTTCGCAAGGGCTTCCGAACCTCTTCAAAAAGTTATCCCAAAGAAAATGATGAGAAATTGTAAGAGAGGACAATTTTAAGGACGCTTCCAAGCCTCTTCCGAAGGTCAAGGCCATTCCACCAAAGCAGGCCACTATCACAAGGAAGAAGAAGTACGGGGGACAAGCAATTAACCAAAACCCAGAGATTAATATCCTCCTTATCCAAGAGTAGCATTTTATTTTCTCCAGGAAAAGTGAAGCTAGCAATAAGAAGGCAGAGAACCCTACTTTTTAGAAAAGGCACTGCTTTCCGGTTCGTCCCCACATCAGAAAATAATTTTCTTGTACAAGGGGGCATACGAGTATATTCCTCACGACATCAGGAATACTCTTTGGTGCTGCAACCTTCGTATCATCTGAAGACTTGGTACTGGCCGCCGCCACGACTCACGCTCGATCCGCCAATGAATAAGAAGGCCTCAAGCCATAAGAAAAAAGAGGTACTCAGGCATGGGAAAAAGAGGCAGATAGGATTATGGAAGAAAGGGTCTCCCAAGGCCCTATTTATAGTCATAAGGCTTATCAAGTGGGCAGGTGAAGAGTCACTCCCCTATTAAATAGGAGTAATCCTCTACTTCTAACGAGAAGCCCATCCTTTTAACTTTTGATCGAAACTGATCAAATCAAGGCACTCAAGCTTTGCGCCCACCACAGAGGCAACGAGACGGGAAGAGACCATGTGCTTGCCACGTCATGCCACAATAAGGCCCGAGCGAGTCCGACCTCAAAATGGGTCCACGAACAAGGATCAAAAGAAAAAGAAAGAAAGGTAAACTGTCATTACTTCCTCCATTAAAAAAATATATATACACATATGAAAGAAGAAGTACAAAGAAAAAACGGACATGCAGATTCAAACGTCTGTGCAAAATCTCTGTAATCGTTGATGGATAGAAGCTACGAGCTGATCATGCTTCTCTCGAATAACTCGTCTAACTTCTTGCTCGACAACAATCGGGTCTTCTAGGCGGTAATAGGAGGTGAGCCTATCCCCCAGATCTTTTGCTGCAATCTCCATGGCAGCAGAAGATGCACTGATTTTCTTCAACATCTGACTATTGGCTTCCTGGTCTCGGGTGAGGCCAGTCAGACGAAGCTCAAGCCTTTGGTGTTCCAGTCAAAGCCTTTCGACTTTCGCCATGATCCTCATGACCTCTTGAGCGACAAAGTCTCGCTTCATGGACAACCACGTCGATTCACCAGATACTTGGCGACGCCTCTCAGCCAACCGACCAAGTTTATGACTAAGGGCACGCATACCCTCAGTACATATTGCTTCCTCTTTAGCAGCCTTGTTAAGTAGAAGATTGTGCTCCGAAGTGGCCAGTGCATCTGCATCAGCCTCCTGGGCAGGCTGAAGCCTGTCGAGACTCTGCTCTGCTGAGTTGAGCTTGGCAAGGAGAGATTCAGCTATGCGCTTCAAAACAGGAAAAACTTGGAGGGTTTGGATCAACCCCTCAGCTCCATGCCTCGTCCAGGAGAAAGAGCTGCACGTTGCTAGGAAGCCCTGAATCCCCTGCGTCAGAATTACGTGGAAGGTCCTGTAACGCCCCAGTCCCAAAATACGTATAGGACTAGGATACGTATACATGCCAGCTATGCCTCGAGAGGACTCCAGTCCAGCTCGTATACGTATAAGCTGTCTGGTTGTTCTAGAATCATCTATATTTCAATCCACATAATAATAAATATCAAGAAAGAATAATATGGTTCGTGGTCTGCAGCACACTAGCATACATGTCCGAATAGACTCAAAATAAAACACGAGTCTGTTAAACTAGGTTAACAAGCAGAATGTATTAAGATAAGAATATGCAGTACGAGAGAATAATAAAGTGAAAACATGAACCAACGATACCTGAATCCTGCAGACAAAAATCATAACCATCCATCGATTCTACCAGCTCGACTATAACCTGGAGAGATAACCAGGTCCTCAGGGGACTAGCGAGACACATAATATACATGCCTACTGTACAGTAAATAACATGCAAGAAAATAGGAATAACAAGTAGAGGAAAGGATAACACATAAAAAACTCTACAAATGGTGACATATAATGAGAATATAATATTAATCGTGGCTAAAAACTGCAGCCCAAGGAGGCACTAACAGTCCTATAATAGGTTCTCTATCGTAGCCCGGGGAGGCACTAATAATAGAGGTATAGCCACGGATAATAAAATGTTCTCTCCTAAGGTACTAGGAAGCCAAGTCTATCTAGTCATGTCTAAGTCAAGTACAGGTTAAACAGGTCAGAAAAACATGGCATAGGCATAGCAGTACTATCACTAGGCATGAACAAGATAATAAAGATAGAAAAGTAATATAGAAAATGATTAAAAACTACGTGCACGTAAAACTAGAAAATGATCATGAGAAGTAGAAGCAATGTGTAACCAAGTAAGACACAAAGAAATAGCCATATGAAAGAGCATGTAAATACTGTAAAGTTTGGCAAGGTATAATTGCCTGGTGTAGCGTGTAGAACCGACAATCCAACAACTCAGTGAACCACAAAAGTCAAACTCTAGCAACCGTCTCCAGACACTGAAACAGACATGACCAACGTATTCAGAATAGTCAAATTAGCTAGGATAGCCTACCCATAAGTCCAATTCTGGATACAGGGGCAAAACTATAATTTTGGGTCAAAACGGTATCCGTCATCCGCTTTGCACCGAAAAATATGTCAGAGCCTTTGGTCTCTAACGTCATCAAACTATATGTCTACGGGTCCGGTTTGACGAGACGAACCCAACCGTATATCCAAAGTTGGATTCTGGTAGGCCGTGCACAAATTTGCCCATTGGATCGGATCGTGGGCCCGCCAAAGTAGTATTCTGGTCGACCTTGTCAGAATCGGACCAAACTTGGCATACATGACCAGAAAAATGATACGATCCTGTTGGCATAAGTTTTGTCTCTAGTTGACGAACGTACACAAAGTAATTAGGGTTTTTCAGAAAATGTCGATACGGTAAATTTTGACGGATATGCATCAAATTCGTCGCGCACACGCAACCAATTCGAGTTTCGCCAAAGCCCACGTGTCCGGGTATACCATACGCTTATTTCAATGCAATTGGCACACGACCAAGTCACCCAGATTGTCGGGACGGACTCTGTATCGGGGTTTTTTGGGGTTTTGAAAACAGATTTTTCTCCAACTTCAAACTAATTTTAAACAGAATTTAATATGTAATGAATTAAACTAATTGATATTTTTTTTATCTCGGTCAAGTTGTCTAAATCTCTGTTTAAGTAGTTTTCCAAAATTCTCGATATCTTGGTCGCAAATCGACCGCAAACATGGGACGTTGGGACAGTTTCTATCGTTCAAAAATCAATTTTTTTTTCGATTTTGAAACTCGATTTTTGTCACGTACATCTCGAATTAATGAAAACTACCTAATGGGATTTGGAGGTTGTTAGGTTGGCTTCGTACCTGTATAATCCGTTCGTGAAACGGGCGAGTGTGGAAGAAGAAAACATGATAGGAAGTTGGTGTCGTGGGCGCACTATTGTCGTTCTCTGCTGTTGTTGCTGCCGCTTGCCGCGGTTGCTGCCATGCGGTCCGGCCGGCTAGCGGCCACCGTAGTGGTGGCTCAAGACGAAGGGTCCAGGGCTGGGGTCTTACAGCGATTTGGAGGTTAGGGTTTGTCGAATTTTAGGTTTTTTTACCAACGTGTGTGTATATATACACAAGAAAAAAGGGGCTCGGGTTCACTACTGCGGATCTGTGGTGGATTTTTTTTTATCTGGCGAGAAATTCAATTTCTCGCGAGATTTTGGTTTTGGGTTTTTTTCTTCCCTCTATATATATCTGTATATTTATATACACATCTATTTATGTACTTCTATATTTATATATCTATATAAATACCCAATAAAACTAAAATAAATCCTAACACACTTTTTCTATTGTAGAAATGTTTATAGAAATAAGTACTTTATATAATAATATCTATATAAAGGAACACAAAATAATTAATACATAAGTTATCCTTATAATAGTAATAATAATAATAATAATAATAATAATAATACTAATAATGATAACAAAAGTACAATATACCAATAATAGGTACAGTGATTTTTGGTGAACATATTATACACTCTCTTTATTTGGCCCACAGAAAATAACATCAAATTTTCTAAAAGGCCATATAAATATTCATAATACTTATATTATACGTATATCAATATTTAGAAAATATTTGTCAATACCTAAAATAAAATACGAAATATATGCACATGCACAAAATATATTTATATATCTATCTAGATGCCTCTGGATGTACCACATGACTACGTGGGCTTAGGTTGGGTTCGGGTCCAGTCCGGGCTAGTTTGGTACAACCGGATCTCCTAAAATCAAGGTGTTTTAATAATAAATAATTAAATCATTTATAGGGGTCAAGTCGCAACTTTGATTGGTTTTTCTAGTTAGGACATACATATGGCTCGGCCTTCCCTAGCATGGCTAATACACTAGTCAAAGTAATCGTTAAGCGTTTCAAAACTTAAACATGACTAAGGCCATATATATATAGTATTTAGGCTATTATAAATATAATCATATATATCTACAAAATAGTATCTAAATCTATTTGGATGTGTAACATCCTAAAATAAATTCATAATAATTATACTAAGCCATGGCAACCTAACATGGCTCTACCAAGTTGGGTTAGCTAGGTTAGGGTCTAAACATATTTTCTAATCAAATCAAAATCGAAAAGTCAACCCATGAGCCTCTTGTGCCATTCGTAAATAAATAGCAAGTGGGGACTCGATTGAGTGGCACGCCCTTGGCATGTGCGTCGTAAGCTCAAAATGGGTCAAAACCATATATTGGGTCAACTTGTTTTAATCGATGTCGAGTTCTGAGCTCAAGTTGGAAGATCGATCTAAAATTACGATAAACAGTCAAATGGCCTAATTTGACCCGAACTTGCGCGAAGTCAAAAGAATGCTCGGGGACAAGTTTGGATGGGACATAATATATCAAGTTGAAGGTGGACTTGTCAACTTCAAAACTCGTGAAGGGTATTTCGAAGGATTGGCACTTCTTGTACTCCAAAAATCAAAGCTACGAAAAATACATCTATATCATAATTAATACTAACATATAATTTAATAAATATATGAAACCATATAAAATAAATAAAAAATAATTCTCAAAAATCAGGGTCCTCATAGGTCCCGATCAGGATCTCAGTCGTACCACTCGTATCGGCAGGAACAGACAGAATTGAAGGAGTTATGATCTCATCCACGGGGTTAACACCCGAGACAGTGGATGGAAGGGCCGACCCGTCAACCATCTTCGCCAAAGTAGGAGACCAAGAAGCTGCGGCACCCGATAGCAATGCCCGCACGCTAGGGAGCCTGTCCAGAACAATATCCATAGAAGGAACCCCGGTGTCATCCTCACCACAACCAGAAGCGGGCTTAGGAACCCCAGCTTGCAGAGGAGAGTCATTGGCGCCCACTACACGAACAGAAGGAGGAGGTACACTAACCCCTTCTTCAACTGCAACAGGAAGAGACACATGAGACGGTCCTCTCTCAATAAACTCACTGGTGCTCGCCATTAAAACATCAGTCTCCGGATCGCCCCCAATTTCGACGAACAAGAACGGTTCACACCTCCCTTTGGCTAGGTGATCATCGATCCCTTCCTCGGCATTCTCAATAGCCTCAGCTAGAACAAAAAAACAGAGATACAGAGGCCCAAGATGATCCGGCATACACGGGGAATCAGGTATCCCTCCGTGAGGAGCATCATGATCCCTGGTACCCCTAATGATTGTGGCAACCAAGAAGCTCCTGCCCTGTCTTCCCTCGATCCTTCTTTGATCCTAACCACAAGATATAACAAATGGTAGGTACAAACTCGCTTCCCTGATACCTATACACAAGCAAACGCAATACATAAGAAAAATAGAAAAGAAGATCGGGAGCCACAGAAAGCATTCAGAATTGGACTACCTTCAGAGCTACTTTTTTATAGTTGATTACCTTCCTTAAAGTCTTTTTGGCATGCCACAAAACCGTTTCAGTCGGCCGCTTCCCAGGTAGCCGAGGGCTGCTCACATCCGGTGCCGCATGCTGCGAATCATCCCGACAAAATTGATCATAAGTAGATCTCTTCCGTGGTGGCATTTTTGTAACAATACTGAATTCAGGAGGTTGTTGCGAAGAAGAAGACATCAGCCTTGTACCCATAATGAAGCTAGTCCCCATGCTATAGCCAACTGGGGGTACGCTCGACTGACAGTAAAAGTAGCTGACCTAAAAATGATGGACGACTTACTCTTAACACTTGGAAACTCAAACTCTATACCAGTACCAATAGCGGAGTAATAATGCCATATTTGCACACCATCCGACACGTTCTCCTCGAAGCCAAGGTACAAATTTGGGTTCTCCAGTAAAAGCTGACAATATCCAAATTGTCTAGTAAACCTGCTCGGCAAGTAAGGCTCCTGAAAAATGACATTCCTGTTCCGGTAGACCAAATGAGATGGTCTTACAAAGTGTAAACCCCTTAAAAATTCACTATAGTTTTTATTATTATTCGTATTTATACTTCGACGACGAATGCGTATATACGAGGCATTTTTTATATATAAAAGTTTATTATAAGTTTTAATGAATATAGAAAATAAATATTTTGTTCGACAAGGTAAATACTTTTATTTGTTTGAATATATTAAATATGTCGTACTAAATTTGCCAAAACTTTTTTTTATTTTTGTTATATAAAAGATATTTTATTTGTTATACAAGTATAGGTACCAATTTTGAAAATGATATTTACGTAAATAAGTTGTACTAATTGCGTGCGAAGTACATGAAAATAAATTCAGATATATGTTGTAAAGTCTTGACTTTTGAAAAAGTTATTTGGATTTATCTTTGATTTATGAAAAAGTATTTTAAATTCTTCGAAATTATTTTTAAATTATAAAAAGATATTTAAATTATTTTATTTTTTATAGTTTAAATATTAAGATGATTTAAATTGGGTTTGGATTATATTAAACTAGTTTTAAATCGATTTAAATTATATATGTAAATTATCTAGTGGGGTTTAAATCTGTCCTAGTCCTTATCTAACTAGGAACCCACCTCCTATGCAAGAAGAAGCTCTTGTACTTTATCCAAAATCTTAGAAATTTCCATCATTGTATCGTGCATCGTGTCCATGTTCACTATCACCTGTCAGTCGTGACGGCCTTTGGTCGACCCTGGGTGTCTTTTCACTAGTTATTCATTACAAGTACATCATCTCCTTCGGGTCCGACATTCTCGGACACGATCCTATCCCACATCATCATCCGTATCCGGTTCCCCGTGTTACATATGGCACAAACCCCGACACAATTCCTAATTCTTACGGTAACCCTAACCCTAGTCCCCTCTTCAGTCCACCGTCGCGCCATGCCTCTCCCACAAAGCCGGATTCCTATGACAGCACCCAGCCACCACTAACTTAGTCGCAGCCAACGACTTCTCAACCCACATGCACACCACCAACATCATCCCTGGCTACCCCCCGAGCAGTCCACGCCCAGCCAACTTCGGCCATCTACTCGGCCACCACCACCACTGTTGACGACCACTACTAGTCCTCTACTCCTCCACGGCCGATCACCATGACCCAAAACTTCATAATCTCGTCTCTACTATTCACCACCGTTGCCCTTTCCCCGTTCAGCTACTCACCACCAACATCCTCATTACTACCCAAAAAATTTTCGGCCACACCCACCGTCCACCTTCGCCACCAGTTCTCCTCTAACCATACACACGACCACCACCATTAATGTCATCATCCCCAAAAAACCATCACACACCCATGACTACACTCACCTCCACCGCGACCACCGCTCCCTAGCGCCGGAGATCCCGTTCTGCCATGAGCTTTCCCGCAGCCCCCTCTCCGGTTCTTGAGGCGAGCACCAGCGGTGTCGCATCACCGAGTGCCGCGCTCTTGTCAACGAGTTGCTGTGCCCGCCGCCTCCATTACCAGATCTGGTGATCGTGAACCTTGTGTCCCTGTGGTTCTGTACTGCCAGATCCACCCGGCGACCACCCTCCAGCATCATACTCCGCTCGCCCGTGCAGCCAACCCCGCATCGTCGGAGCAGCCTCGTAATCGTTGGAGAACAACGGTGAGTTCCCTACTTCTTCTTCTATCCGCTCTCATTTCTACTCTTTCCCTCTAATGCTCTCTCCCTTTGCTTCTCTCTCTCTCTCTCTCTCTCTCTCTCTCCGTTCACTCTCGATTTTTCTTCCCTTTTTTTTTACCTAATACGTCTCTCTCTTTCCTATTTTAATCCAGTTCTGTTCTTTATGAGAAGTAAGCCAGGAAGAGACTGGGCTTAAGCCCATCAAAGGGAAAAAATATATTTACTTATTTTGTAGGCCCATATATATATGTAAACAAATATTAATTTTAAAATTATTTAGCCTCTAGTATAAATTTGTGTATCTAGACATATAAATATTAGTATGTATTTTATTATTATTATTATTACTATTATGGACATTATTATCATTATTATTATTTTGTATTGTGATTACTAAATATTATTTTGGAAAGAGTTATCTTATTATTTTATGTATTTTAAAATATGCCTTTTTATCTAAATTATATTTGACAAATTTAAGGATTTCAGATATACAATAGTTTTTATATTTCAAATATTTAGCAAAAATATTATTTTAAAAACTAGAGTTTTAGACAAAAATTGATTTTTTATTTTGTAAGTATGTATTTTATCTAAAATATTTTAGGGTAAAAAAATATAGTTTTCAATTATTATAATATTTTCCTACAATTGTATACGTATTATTTACACCAATTCCTTTGATTATCATCCTACTCCTGGCTAATCACATATATCTTATTCTCATATGAATACTGGACTTTCTAATATCGACCCTAGCTAATTGAACTATTCTGGATTCGATAGAACAGTCTGTGACATCATCAGAGGACATCTTATGAAGTTGTAACACCAAAGTCAATTCCGTGCCGTCATGATCATCGTACCACACCAGGCCCACTACCAGGCAAGATATCTTGCCATTTACTGTCTGTTTACTTCAGCTCATATATTGCATGCATTTATTTATTATTTATCTCCTACAAAATATATTGTGCTACATAGTCATATTGAGATGCAATTCTACTGTTTAGTTCTATTTTCTGTTACTTATTATTTCTATGCATATTAAACCAAGATTTAAGTGACCACCCTTGTTTGTGTCGCATTTATTGGCCTTGACGCATTTGTACCACGAAGTCACGAGTCGCATATAGATCTCTGACTTACGTAGCTGGCTGGATACCGGTACGTATAGTCGTGCGATAGGATTTAACTGCTAATAGTATTTGCATGATTAGCTTGACTTAACAGTTATTAGAGGTTAGATGTGTTGTGGATACAACATAGATAGGCATAGGGTAGGAAGGACATTTCCTTATCATATGGGCTACCATGCACATACCTTTGTGACAGTATGATTTAGCAAAGATGCGAGTTGTTGACCCCATTCTACTGACTATCACTGACATTCTGCGAAGCGTTATGCTCTTAATGTTACTGACGGCCACTGTTGCTTCACTGAACGTTATGCTCTTAGGCTCCTGGTGCCCAATTGGGGACTATGTTGATCCCATTTTAGCCAGAGAGCCCATACGTTGGAGGTTTGTTCTTAAATTGCATTCACATAGAATGGTTAGGCTACCTTATCAATTAGGTATATATACTTTTGGTTTGTGTACTTATACCTGATCGTGGCTTGGAATAGTATTTTATCATGGACTAGTGTGCCACACCTTGTCTTTGTTTGGTTATAGGTGTGGTTCACTACTTCGATGATAAAATACTGAACCTTGTTGTGGTCAAGATACTATATCGGACTTTGGCATGGAAAGATACTTCATCATGTATTAGGGTGCCATCTCCTATCCTTGTTTGGTTGGGAGGATGGTACGCTAATTCAAGAATGGAGTATTGGACCATGTTATGATCTGATTGACTTATTGTTAAGTAGTTTATATTTAGTTATATGGCATATTTTCTATATCTTGTTACGTCCCTTTGAGGACTTGGTGATCTAGCCAGATGTGTGTATTTTCTTGACTATCTACAGGAGTTCCAGCCAAGATCATCGTCTTCTCCTTCTTATCGAAGATGACAAGCTCTTGGATCACGTTTGCTGCTTGCATTCTTTATTTTGTTATTTCTTTCTCTATATTTTCATGTTGGTAGTGGATTTTTCTCCATCCAGCAACATGTAAAATGATATTTCATAACTAATTCTATAAAAGCTTTACTCTTTATTTTATGGATGAGATTAGTTTGTCGTGGTTATACTGCATTTACAGCTTACGTATATTATTATACGGCTGGCATGTCTACGTACCTAGTCCTACATAATTTGGGACTGGACGTTACACAGAGAGAAGCCAATGTATGGTTTGAGGGGAGAGCACATGAGTGCATATCTTTACCTTAAAATGTACAAGACCGACATCTACTTCAAAAAAATCGGACATTATGGAAAAACAAGAAGTAATCATACAGGGAGGCCAAAGCCTGCCTACAATAGGATACCACTTTAGAAACCCAGGTCATCATCCAATATTGCCGCAAGAAGGCATCTCCTTCCAGATTGCTCTCGTACTCTTCAGCGAACACCAATAAGCGATGGTGTAGCAAACACCACCTAGCAGGTAGTGGTAAGGTATTTCCACACGATTGAAGTTTCCAGTCCCCTTGTGGTCTAGAACCTTTTGGGTGAAAAGGCGGAGACCCCGTTGGATGCAACAAACCATCGTAGGGAGAAGGGAAACTTGTGTCCAAATGCCAACTTCACCGCTGGAGTATTAGGTTTTGGATGATCTGGTCTATTGAACCCCCAGGGACCACGCACAACCGCAACCAGAGCATCAAAAAGCTGACCAAAATGGCCTTATCAGACAATGGTTGCTCGTCTTAACGGAAGTAGGATAGGTCTTCCGCTGACCAACTACCCCGTTCATTCCCTGCCATGGACCTCTCCGTACTCTGGATTAGAGTCTTAATCTGTTGGTTAGTCTGTGACTTTCTCAATTGGACTTGCTACAAACTCGAGGAAGAAGGAAAAAGATGAGCCATCTACGTAGTTATCAGAGGAGCTGCCCCCTCCGTCTTCTTGTCTTCTATCGAGAGACGCCTGCATATAGAGAAATGACACAACAATTCCTTATACACACCAAAGAATTTAAGGTCCTCCCTCTCCAGCAATCGTAATTCTTCATTTGAAGGAGTATACTCCTCATAAGGCTTTTCGCCACAAGGCAATACAGACACTTCATACATCTCATGGAGGGCTAACCCCACTTTACCACCTGGCATGAAGAACATACCAGTGCAACGATTGTACAGCTCCACCCATGCAATGAAGGCACCGACATTGATATCCAGGCCCCGGTAAGTAGCTTTGATCGTAAAAAATAGGTCGATTGCCCTTAACTATGCCTCATACTTTGCCAGAATCCACCTTGATAGAGCCTCCAACATAGGTTTATAGTGGGCCCAACCAATAAACTAGAGTTGTCCAGGGGTAAGATCTTTTCGTTGCTAGCTTGTTTACAAAAGTGTCCATGACAAATGGATGAACGGTTGAAGATAAGTCATTTAGAGAGGCACCGGGTAGCAAACCCAAACGGACCAAGAATGGGGTTCCTGAAGTTTGCATACATCTTCTTCGTGTTTGAAAAGAACCGAACGACACCAAGCTGGACGTCCACTGGCTCCTTGGTCAGCCTCATACACTTCCTCCAGGAACTCGCCACCAATGCGAAAGTAGACAATGGCAGATGATGCTCCATAAAAGGCAAGTGCATGCGTATTCCGCTAGAAAAAAATGCCAATCTTCTTCGACCTTAACTACTTCCAGCGCCGAGCAAAGAAGGGCATCGCCGAATAAAAATGACTGTTTCAGAAAACCTTCTCCCTTAGCAGAATATACAGCTGCTCCAAGAGTAAAGACAAGCTCTGGTCACCCACCATCCTCTAACGAACTTTGGGCTGACCTTCATTAATCTGGACCTGGACAGCAGCCTTTACATCATCAAAGTTCACCCTTGGCAACATTTGTTCTGCACTCAAAAGGAGATCACCTGATGATGCTCGAGGAAGGACCACTACAAAAAAAAGGGTAGGCGCGACTCAGCATATTTGGGGTTTTGAAAACAAAACCCACCAAACACGGGGCAGCCTTACTTTCTACCGGTGTCTGGACGTCAGGAGGATACCTCAGTGCCCCCTCATTAAACCTAGAAACTGGATCCTTATCCTTTCTAGCCTTCTTCACACACGCACCAAAAGAGGAACCTTTGTGGGCCATCACACCTTGGGTTTACAAGTAAGCACAGAACAACAAAGAACAAAGGCTGGAGAAAAATGTGCTGCTCTCTTCAAACCAAAGCCCCATTTATAGCAGAAACTTTCCAGCCTGGCAAGTTTCAAAGAAGAGGTGCACCCAGACAAAGTGATGCCGTCAGAAGTCCAGAGACTCTACCAAAGTCTTGACGGACCAGATCAAAGGATCCAAACCCTAAAAAAATATGCTTCTGCCCAAAGTATTCCAAACTCATTGTTAAGTTTGAAAACTTTGAAGGAGATATTGTAGGAGCATGAAAATGGCCCAGGCTCAATCAAGGCCAAGCCACCTTAGACAATGTGCACGAAGGCTCAGAAGACCTCCATGGGATGCCATGTTCCAACAGTATAGTGTCTCGAGGTAAACCACCTTTGTTGTACGAAAGAAAACTGGGCCACTCCATGCTACCAGCTCACATGCGGACTATACACCATGCGACTTTCCTTCCAGAAGGCCTCCATGCGGCCAAGGAGGCATGCAACTCAAACTACCCTCAAGTCTCCATATCATGGCAGATGACTCAAATCCCATGATGAGCCACCTTCCTTACTAGGACTGCTGGTCCATGCCCCAGACTGGATATGCACAAGTTGATTCGTGCCCCGGACCAGATCATCACAAGCTAGTTCGCATCCTGAATCAGACCCTCTCAAATCCCGTTGGCAACAGTAGGAGGGATCAACACCACATTTATAGCGCATGTGCACTATAACCGCAAAAATCATCATCGAGAGAGTATCACTCAAAATCGAGGGAGGCAAAGGAAGAGGGATCATCGAAAAGATGATCAAAAAGATCACCAAAGAGGAAGGAGATCAGATCATCAACTGATAGAATTTACCAAATCAACCTCGTAAATGAGGACACCAGATACACATAGTCATAGAGAGCACTTCAAGAAGCTATTAAGTATCAGATCATCAACAGAGTAAAGTGGTCATTATAGTTCCCAATCTCCATCGGCACACTTCCTCAGAATCCTTATTTGTATTAGCAAATACTTCCTATTATATAAAGGAAAGGAAATGAGTCTTATTTCAAACTCTTTCTTCTTTCCTTATCCCTCTGAAAGATACTTGTCATCCCAAGTAATATTTCTACCCAAAAAATTCGATGGCGAACCTGTACTATACAAAAATACTATGCATGCATTATGCAAAACACTATGTGTGCACTATGCAGAATCACCATGCACGTACAGAATTTTCAACCGTATGGGCATTCTGCCGCATAACAATCCTACACATAACATAAATATGCACGAGGAACTGTTCATCATCCAGAACACTTTGTTTTAGCCCCAAAACCTTCAATATAACTCCAAATCCAATGATTCAAAAGTTAAAACTGAATTAAATTGATTCACTACAACATGGAATAAATAGTGTTTGTAAATACTATATTTTAAGAGATAATTCACAAGAATTTCCATAAAATTCTAATTTTGTAAAGTAGATCTACTCCAAAATATCAACCAAATCCAAAATGCCAATTACTAAAGCTATAGCTAAAAATATGTAAGGAAAATTAAATAAATAAAAATTAGGGTTTTCTTCATTTGGGCAAGATGTACTTGCCTAGGTTGTACTGAAGAGAGGAAGAAGAGAAAAATATGAATGAGTGAAATGAATGATGAGAGGGAGAAGAGGGCTAATATATGGTGGAGAATTAATGTTGGCCCTTGGATGAGCCAAGTCACCAATCCAAGGCTCTTCCAACAATCTTAGCCACTCAAAGAAAACCAAGGGTCCAATGGTGAACCGAATTAGGAATCCATTCTATACACGGGTCTATGGCAACACCAGTGGATTTTCTACTTGTCTAGGATAGTAACAAATGGAAATAAAATACAATATTAAAAATTAGAACCAAAAAATACGAAACATAGTTTAAGGCTTGGTTTATGTGATTATTTTAATACTGAAAATCCAGAAATACGAAATCCAGAACGAATGTGAAACTCAACCCTACTTAGAAAATTTTGTCCTTGGAATTTCACTAAAGCTAGTCGAGCAAAACGAATATACTAGAAAGCTCAGAATATCACAAGTCACTTGTTATAAAATGAATTACATGAAGCAGATAGATAATATAAAAGCAGAAATAAGTAAAGGCCGAATAATAAATAAATGCATACATATATAATACATAAGGAAAGAGAAAGAACAATGGGATATATATATATATATATATATATATATATATATATATATATATATATATATATATATATATATATATATATATATATATATATCTTTGCGTCAGCTATGTAGGGATCGTCCTTGCTGGCCTACGCTGACTCACAAATGGACAAAGGTCAAGTCTCGAGGTAAGTTGGCACTAGTGACTCAGTCGAAGCTTGACTTCGATCCAAGGCATACCTTTATAACCGACACATGATAACTATCATGCACCACGAAATACAGAGGCAGAAGAGTGGGGGTGAAAAACTTGCCTTCACTCGCCAAAAAATTCAAGTCGACCGTTGCACTCCAGGTATAAGTAGAATACAAAACCGCCGACGAGAACCTGCCCCTACCCAGCTGCTACTGAAATACCATACAATTGGAATCTCCTGGAACTAGTATGGATTGTTGTATACTGGTACTAGTGAAGGATGTTGAAATGAAGAGTCTGAAAATGGTCCATGATTCCTTTTGCGAACCTCAATTGCTGATGTGGTTCTCCTGGCTATATGCTCATGCTCTCGTGCTGTATTTACAGTAGATCGGGCTGGGTATGCTGATTGACTGGATGACTGGTACTGCCATTAAAATACCTTTGACATTCTTTGCACACAACGCTCCAGCAACATCTGGATACTCTGCTAGAAAAATGATTTTTTTATTGTTGTGAATCCATTATATCCTTGAGGATTCCTAGGAGTGCATGCGCATCGGGCTGATATGGTACTACCTCTGCTTATATTACGAATTGTGTTAGTTGTACGGGGTGCCCTGACTCTGATGGTGCCTTAATTGACAATTGACTAACCGCTGGCACTAACTGATGAGACTCAGACTGATTATCTTCAGAGATAGGAACAATATCCCTAAATAATAATGACACCAAGTATCAATAACAGCAAAGGAAAGACCAAGGATCAATAAAAAACTTATCAGTTCAAGGATATCAAAAGATAGGAGGCACAAAGGAATTTTAAGGGATCCAAAATTATGGACTGAGATTTCTAACACGATTAATCCCTCCATAAGTCTGAAAAATAGACCTGTATAGGCTACCATAAAAACCTTGCCATGCCCCGACGCTTCTAGAATACTGGGAAAAATATGAGGATAAATATGGCCAGCTAACCCGTACAAGATATAAAAATGTTATACGACGACCATGATTGTCCAGAATACAAGTGGGAGGACCATAGCATGCCACTGATGACTCCTAAGGTCAGACAAATCCTATCTCAATCCAATCAACATAGGAAGCAGTAAAGAGTAAATCATATATGCGATGGGTAAGGGTCCCAAACACAAAAGCATACATATCGTAAGAGCTGACATAATAAAAAGATACATCAACAGAATATAAAAAAGTATGTAAATGTACAACTAGCCATGGTCTAGAATATGCATCCATGTCATCCAGAGATGGAGGGAACAAAACCCAGACACCATAAAGTAAAAGTACAACATAGAGTGGGAGACAAAGATAACGCAATCCAAGCTACAATCCTTCGAATGCGAGCCATCTGGGGAAAGTAAAGATAGATCGTTGTGTCCAACTAGGGAGCCTAGCCATACAAAACTAGTAGGGTCAAAACCCCAAGCAACAATTACTATAAAGAAAGCCCAAGGTGAATGACCAAAACTCACAACAATGATTACAGAAAAGTGATAAAATAAAAGTGCAGGTCGAGACTTGTGTGGTACTAATGCACGCTTCTCGATAAATAACATGACAACTAAAAGATGATTATGAAAACAACTAAAGAGCGGGAAAGATGAGCGGTCAGAGGGCATCAGAACTATTTTGGTGCTGGACTACAACCTTTAACCAAACAAGGATCGAGGTTGCAGACCGTTGACCGAGCAGAACTTAGCACTATATGCACGAACCAGGACTAGACTAGAGAGCAAGTGTAAAGACAAGACAAACAATAGAGCACGACCAACCATTTCTACGGCTTACTACTTGTCACGACCCGTACCTGAATATTCGTGCATGAGCACGTGGTTACCTCCAGCCTACACCACCGCATGGATGGTAGAACGCTGTATCAGTCATTTATCTATAACTAAAAAACTCCACTCAATAATATCCAACTCCATAAGGAGTACATGATGTAATTTATATTTACAATGCCCAATCACAATATCTAAAGGTAAGATATATTCATAGAAGCAAACAAATGATATCGAAAATGTCATCCAGTCAGTATGGAAGACACAAGTCTAAACCAAATAAATATATACATGCCAAGAGTGAAATATCGGAGATGAATCCGATAATAACAAACTAGACTAACAGTACTAAGTGGTGTCATTTGCAACAACTGTTGCAACCTCCATCTAACCCTCATAAAGGGCAGGACCAGACTCAGCTAAACCCTCATGTGCCCTGTAATAAGTGGGACCCCAGTCCTCAAGATCATCGCCTTTAAAAATGTTAATATCCAATCATGATTGGAGGAAAGTACAATCAATAAAAGGAGTTCCAAGTAAACGACATAGACTATAAAACATGAATATTAGTAAAAGTGATACATGATGAAAGACGAAAACTGGAAATCATATGTGACAAGTATAATAAATGAAATACAACTAGAATAATGGTAGTAATACGAAGAAGATGAAATCAGGATAAACATGGTTTTTGACTAGTAACTCTATGTGATTTGATCTATTAATTCGATATGTGATTGGCTTGGGCCGAACATGGAGCATAATAAAAGGGAGCTAGCTCAACCATACGTGAAGTGTATGATTAGCTAGTTGCCACGGTCTATACTATCACAGTCTAAAATGTATGATCACATATCCAACTAATATTTTCCCTGCCCCAATAATAGACCCGAATCACGAAATGTCATAACACGTAAATCATAATGCACGAAATAAACACGAGCATGATGATCACGATACAACAATATCATAAAGGCCCATCTCCTGATTAGGAATCCATGCAGTATCAATCCATGTAACATACGTGCCAAGAATAAAGTAAACATTACTAAAAAATTATTATAGAAACTATCATCTACTGAAAACAATTAGTAAATGTACTTATCTTGCTCTTGAGTCGAGAGTTATAATTAGAATCCATATCAGTGCCTAGGACATATATATATATATATATATATATATATATATATATATATATATATATATATATATATATATATATATATATATGTATAATATTTAAGATCAGAAGCTACCCTGGAGTCTAATACACTAACATAATAACATTTCTATAATCACGTAAAGTAGGTTATGATCAAAGGTAAAAAGGAACTAAAATACCCTAATATATGAAATAATAATAAACAATATTAAAATATCTTTGTCTAGAAGTCAAAAAATTATAATTTTAGGGTTACTAGTAAACCCTATAATTTGGTTCTAAGGCATGAACCTACACTAAATAAAGTGTTGAATTCTACCACTTAAATATCCCTAAAATTTATGTTTAATCAGAATATTAAATCTATATAAACATGTTTTTTGAGATATTATCATGGTAAATTATTGGCAAACTCTTGGTGAGTTTCGCTTTTAAGAAACTAGTAAAACTAGTCATTTCTAGGCTTGAATCGACATATATTATGTCACAAAATTTGGCCCTAATTAAACATTTTAAAAATCAATGTAATTTGTTTAAAATCATAAATTAATGGTTTATAATCTATAAAATTTATCAACATAACTATAGTAAGAGTTATAAATATTATAAAGTGAAAGTAGTTAGGTTCTAATTCTCAAAGAACCCAAAATTGAAATTCTAAATACTAATTTGTGTTTTGAAATTAAAATTAATGTAACACAAAATTACATAACAATTATTTTGAAAATGTATATTTTTCCAGCACCTAATAGTATCAATATGTCGTGTCTCGAGTTTTATTTAATTTTGGAAAATATTCCTACATACAATATTAGTGTTTATATGACATATACTCATGTAATGTAATTCTAAAATTAAATAATCTTACCACAAATTTTATATATCTATCATGAAATATTTATATGGCATGGTAAGGCGTCAAATTAGGGAAATTTTTGTGAATATTTCGTCCAAAAATTTAAAGAAAATGCACATAAATAATAGATAAAAAATGTGTTACAATTCTAGAACGAATGTTTCGTATGTGTGTGTTTAGAGGGATTTCCCCTAGTTCTATGTCAAATTTATTAAGGTTTATACATGGGGGGATGATATATATAGTTATTCCCTATGTCATATAAAAATATTTGACAAAAAATGAAGGTACTTACCTATGTATGGACGTAGACAGATTTCATGTCACGAGATTCAGCCCGCTCATCCTTTTGGAAAATGCCTGTACCGAGGGGAATTTGAACAAAACATATAGAAAATTATATACCAAAACAAGAAGAACGAGCAGAGGTATGCAACGAAAAAAGTTCATATTATTTTACCTAGCAATTTGGGAGGTACGCCTCATTCTTTGCGCTATTCTCCAGGACAACACCTATTATGGACATGTTTTCATGTAAGAGCAATTTCAGGGTCAAAACCACCATGATAAATTCTAAGAAAGCATGGAAATGAAAGCTAAGAGGTAGTGGAAGAACTTTGGTAAAAGACTTGAGATTGTTAGCGATTGTTTTGGTGGTGCAAAATGTTGTTAAAATCAGTACAAATTCAGCAACCAGCTGTTGCCAAAGCTGAAAGTGTGTTGTCCGTATGGCCTCTAGAGGGGTGAAGCTAATGGAAAAGAAGTAGAAATGTACCATAGGGATGTAGGGTAGTGAGTTAATGGTGTTGTGGCTTGGAATTAGGGGAAAGGGAGTTGTGGGGTGGTAGTTACTAAAACAACAAAGAGTGGGGGGGCTAAAGGAGGGGCAGCCAGGTTTGGCTTGGTTTGATGGATGTGCACACATGTTTGTGTGCTTGGTTTGGGTCTAATTAAGACTTGTTTGACCCTAATATGAGTCATGAAGAGTTGGTCAAGTTTGGTTTCGATTGTATTTAATTTGATGGATTTAAACTAGTCTAAACTAGTGACTAGTCCTTTAATTGTTAGCTGAATTAATGTGCTTTCTAGTGCATTTAAACCATACTTGCACATGTGTAACACATTTTTCATGATTTATAATCACCAAAAATTAATGTACTAACTATATTTATACTCACACACACACACACACACACCACACACACACATATATATATATATTTTATTAATATATATATATATATATATATATATTTATATATATATATATAAATATATATTATATATAAAATATATATATATATAATTATATATATATATATATATATATATATATATTTATATATATATAATATAAATATATATATATATATATATATATATATATATATATATATAAATATATTATATATATATTACCAAAATTAACGTACTAACTATATTTATACTCACACACACACACACACACACCACACACACACACCACACACATATATATATATATATATATAAAATATATATATATATATATAATATATATATATATATTATATAACCAAAAATTAACGTACTAACTATATTATACTCACACACACACACACACACACACACACACACACACACATATATATATATAATTAATATAATATATATATATATATATATATATATTATATATATATATATAGATATAACATGGTAAATAATTCATCAAATCATTATTTTAGCTAATTTTGTTCACTAATTTGAAATGAATTTTCTTTAAAATGGAATTAGCAAATCTTCAAATGTACTAATCTATACTAACTAATACTTAATTTGATTAAGTTAGCTATCATACTAATTAACAACAATATTGTTAGGACTATGAATATCGATATCAAATAATAGTAAATGTCTAAATACTCCCCCTGAATTATGTGGTTACAAATCCTACTCCCCTTAGAAAAAGTTTGTCCTCAAAATTTAAAGGTTGAACATGCAAAGAAGGAAATAAAGAATACCAAATGTTCGAAAAGATAAGGATACCGCTCACACATCTCATCATTTCTCTTCTAACTGGATTCACCTGGAGAGTGATGACGGCAAGCGACAAGAACCAGAAAAATCATCTGATTCTGCAACACCTTCTCCCTACGATCCAATATAACTACGGGCTACTCCTGATACTGGAACTAGGTCCAACCTCAATCTCAAAGTTATCCAATACATGGATGGGTTCTACGACGTATCGTCTCAACTGCGACACATGAAATATGTTGTGTACCACATCTAGAGTAGACAGTAAGTCTAGTCGGTATGCTATAGCTCCGACCTTCTCGAGAATGCGGAAGGGTCTAATAAACCTTAGACTAGGTTTTTGCCTCTTCCAAATCGGCTCGTGCCATGTGTCGGAGAAATTCCTAGGAACACCAAAACGTAAACCTAGAACCAAATAATACCTTAACACACAACTATAAGCATTAACAATCTAAACGAATGAAATCTATACCTCAAACTTTATCGGTCTCCGGTGACTATCGGTTCAGTGCTTCTGCTTGTCCTATGCCACACGAAGTCTATCTCTGATCTAATTTATCTTCTCAGCAACATCAACTACCAACTCTGGTCCTAAAAGCGCTTTCTCGTCCACGTCGTTCCAAGATAATGGAGTACGACACCTCCGACCGTATAAAACCTCGAAAGGAGACATTCGAATGTTGACCTAGTAGCTATTATTGTATGAGAACTCTACCAGATGAATATGATATTCCCACGAGCCTCCAAAGTCTAACACACAAGTCTGGAGCATATGCTTAAGCATCTGAATAGTTCTCTTCGACTGTCCATCTATTTTTGGTGGTAAGTAGTGTTAAGTTTGAGCTGTGTACCCAAACTAACCTGCAAACTTCTCCAAATATAGGATGTAAATCAGCTATTCTGATCCGATACATTGCTCATTGTATCTCCATGCAACCAGACGATCTGTCTCACATACAACTAGACAAGCTTCTCCGTAGAACAATCCACCTTTTAAAGGCAAGAAGTGGGCTAATTTGGTCAACCTGTCAACGATGACCCAAATCGCGTTCTTTCCTCCTAGAGAACGTGGAAGTCCGGAAACAAAATCTATAGTAATATGTTCCTATTTCCACTCCGGAATTGGTAATGGTTGAAGCAATCCTTTAGGTCTTTACTTCTCTGCCTTCACTTCCTGACATATCAAACATCTAGAAATAAAGCGTGCCACCTCCCGCTTCATGCCATAACACCAAACATGTTCTCTCAGATTCTTATACAACTTGTTAGCTCCAGGATGTATAGAGTATTGAGGACAGTGTGCTTCCTACATAACCTCCTCCTGTGGATCCCTACTAGACACACATAGCCTAGTCCCGTGCAATGCCCCATCCTCCACAATGGTAAAATCATCCAATAATCCTGTATGCACCTGAGCTCTAATGCTTCTTAGATGCATATCGTAAAATTATGCCTGCTTGATCTTTTCTATCAACTATGATTGAACCTACAAGTTCATCGTCTGCTTCTGAACCTTTGGAACTATCACCTCTATGTCCAAGCTCTGTAAGTATGCTAACAAATGTCGGTCTGTCATAAAAAACATAGCTACCGGATACCTGCTCAAGGCATCGGCAACTACGTTGGCCTTTCCTGGATGATACTGTAAGGATATAACAAAATTGTTCATCAGTTCTAGCCATCGACACTACCTCATGTTCAACTCTTTCTTTGTAAAAACATACTTCAAGCTTTTCTAGTCAGTAAAAAGATTTATGCGCACTTCGTACAATAGTATTTCTATAACACCATAGTGAATATTACCGCTGCCAACTCCAAGTCATGAGTAGGATAATTCATCTCATGTGGCCATAACTATCTAGAAGCATAGACAATCACCTTCTTATTGTGCTACAGAACATATCCTAGACCCTTCCCTGAAGCATCACTGTACATAGCAAATCCACCTAATCCTGATGGTAACGTCAAGATATGAGATGTAGTCAACCTCTTCTTCAACTCATCAAACACAGCCTGACACTCTTCAGTCCATACGAACTCTACATCCTTCCGAGTAAGTCTGGTCATCGGCTCTGCTATCCGAGAGAAATCCTTCATGAACTTCTTGTAATATCTAGCCAATCCCAAGAAGCTCATAATTTTTGCAACATAACTCAGAGTAGTCCAAGACTCTACAACAACATTCTTTCTGAAACATAACTCAGAGTAGTCCAAGACTCTACAACAACAATCTTCTTAGGATCCACATATATTCCAACTCTAGTCATTAAATGCCCAAGAAACTCTACATTTTCTAAGAAAAACTCATATTTTGGGAGTTTCTCATAGAGCTTCTTCTTCCTGAGAGTCCCAAAAACTATCCTCAGATGCTTCTCATGATCCTCTGGTGTCTTCGAGTAGATGAGTATGTCATCGATGAACACAACCATAAATTGGTCAAGATATTTATATAATACCTTGTTTATCAAATTCTTGAAGACTATCGGAACATTAGTCAACCCAAACGGCATCACCAAAAACTCATACTGGCCGTAGCTCATCCGAAAAGCAGTCTCAAAATGTCCTCCTTTTTCACCTTCATCTGGTGATAGCTAGACCTCAAGCCAATCTTTGAAAATACCTTCGTGTCGCTCAGCTGATCAAAGAGATCGTCAATTTTTGGCAACGAACATTTGTTCTTGATTGTGAGATTGTTCAGAGCTCGATAATCGATGCACATCCGTACCGATCCATCCTTTTTCGGTACAAATAATACCGAAGGTCCTTACGATGATGAACTCGACCTGATGAATCCTTTGTCCTATAACTCATCTACCTATTTCATCAGCTCTGCCAATTCGCTGTTGTTGATCCTATAGACATGCTTTGACACTGGCTCAGCTCCAAGCAGCAAATCTATAGAGAATTCAACATCTTAATACCTCGACAAGCCTGACAATTCCTTAGAAAAAACATCCAAAAACTCTGCTAGAAAAGGATAAGGTAATTCCTTCTGGTTTGCAGCTCCTCTAGCAAACTCAAATTCTAGCCCTCCTGAAATACAAAATAATACTAGACCTCCATGACAGTCTATGTTAGTAAACTTCTTACTCAACCAATCCATTTCGAGCATAATATCATGACCCAGAAGTGGCACCACAAGTAACCTAGCACTAACTCGACCTCGTATGGAAATACTCCGTGCCTTACAGATATCACTGACTAAGAGAATACCCCCACCTGCTGTGACCTTAAAGGTTCTATCCAAGGTTTTGATGTGATTCTATGCTTAAGCATATATGATGTGGATATAAAACTATGGGATGCACTAGAACCAAATAAAGCTAAAGCTGGAATAGAATCAAAAAGTGTTGCACATGATCATATAACATCATCAACCGACTCAACTTCCACAACTGCTAAGGCAAAGGCCCTACCCTGCTGATATTAGGAAAAATGTTATTGCTGAGTAGGAAATGGACGTCCCCTCTGCTGCTGAGCAACCGGAGGCCTAGCTACTTCCCTCTGACCAGGGGCTGTTCCTTGAGCTGCACGAACTGGAGCCAAGGGATACTTCCTTAGCTGGTGTCATGCGGTACCACAATATAGACATACTCCAAGCCGCTTTATACAGACCTCCCAAGTATGTCCAAGCTTCTTATAGTAAGTACATGGAGGGGCCTATTGTACCTATCTCTGTGGCTATTGTTGCTGAGTTCTAGCTGGGGCTTGTATCTGTTGGGACTAGAAGTTCTTCTGCTGGAACTGAGGACGCTTTGTCGGTCCTGAGTTATTGCTATCTCTAGCTAAATCACGATCCCTCTTGGGCCCCAAGTCCATGTCTACCTTGACCCTCTGAGCTTCAATAATAATTCCAGCAAAGGTTTTAATGCTCGAAGGGATAAGTACCCTGATCTCCCTGGCCATACTTTGTCGGAATCTTGAGGCTCGAACCTCCGGGTCCTGAACCATGTACCCAGCAAATCAGCTCAGCCTACTGTACTCTATCGTGTACTCATCCACGGATAGACCTCTTTGCTTCAGATTCTGGAATTGCTTCTCTAGAACATCCTTGTCTACAACAGGAAAGATCTTTTTCTTGAAGAGGTCCATAATATGGTCCCAATTCAGACCTTCATCGGCAAGCCTGTGCTCACTCAAGAACTGTGAGGGATGTCATGAAGCTGCAAGCCCACAACCTCAATCTTTAGGTCCTCTAGCATCCTAGCCATTCGCATGATCCGTTCGATGTTCTTAAGCCACTCATCAGCACAAAGGATTCCTTCAGTCCCCTTGAATGCTGTTGAAATCGATGCAAATTAGCAACCAGCAGTTGCTAAAGCTGAAAGTGGTGTTGTCTTTATGGCCTCTAGAGGGGTAAAAGCTAATGGAAAAGAAGTGGAAATGAATCATAGGGATGTAGAGTAGTGAGTTAATGGTGTTGTGGCCCTGGAATTAGGTTAAAAAGAGTGATGGGGTGGTAGTTATTGAAACAACAAGGAGTGGGGGGCTAAATGAGGGAGGACTAGGTTTGGCTTGGTTTGATGGTCGTACACACATGTTTGTGTGCATGGTTTAGGTCTAATTAGGACTTGGTTTGACCCTAATATGAGTCATGAAGAGTTGGGTCAAGTTTGGTTTCGATTGTATTTAATTTGATGGATTTAAACTAGTCTAAACTAGTGACTAGTCCTTTAATTGTTGGCTGAATTGTATGTGCCTTCTAGTGCATTTAAACCATACTAACACACGTGTGACACATTATTTCATGATTGTATAATCACAAAAAATTAATATACTAACTATATTTATACACACACACACACACACACACACACACACACACACACACACACATAATATATATATACATATATATATATTTTTATATATATAATTATATATATATTTTTTTATATATATAATTATATATTTTATATATATAATTTTATATATATGTTATATATATATATATATATATATATATAAATTAAAAATGTCCATCGGCAAGTACTATTCAAATTCGTATTATTTCATGATTGTATAATCACAAATGAAACTCATTTCCTTTCCTTTATCGAATATACAATCATGAAAAATACGAATTTGAATAGTACTTGCCGATGGAGATTATTAATTTATATATATATATATAATATAGAATATATATATATATATATATATATAATATATATATATATGGCTAGATCCATACTCCCACTAGACTGATACCTCACAAACAATGATTAAATCGACACTCACTCACATATATCCTATTCCCTATGACCCTATTGTACACAGGAATGTGCAAATTCCCAACCTGCATAGTCCCTCTTATCCACACATCCACTGACTTACAAACTGAACACACCATCTCTCCACTAATCTGGTTGATCCTAGTGGCCTCTTACATAATAGTACATGCTGACCCCTTACCTGTATAATGTAGGTACCCAAAACTGGAATGACACACACAGATCGGTAGAGCACAAACACAGAAAACTCCTCTGGAACTTGTATTCCGCTGCAGGAACTGACTCTACAATTGTTACTACATGCTCTCATTAACCCATTTACACGCTAGCTTATAGGAACATATGTACACTTGCACAGAACCTTGCACCTTTGTCTACTGGAGCAGTTTTTCCCTAGTTGCTGCCTCTGATTCTTCTAGCTACTTCTTCTCACTACACATACTCTTGTACACACCTATGCACCTATATACATCCAAAATTGCTCATCACAAGATACATCACACACACACACACACACCACACACACACACACACACACACACACACACACACACACACACACAGAGTACATAACATATATGTATGTAACTACAAACACACATGACACAAATGAGTGCACATACACTAGGGTATCCACAAGAATCACACACATATGAACAATTACAAATACTTGGTGTGCATCACCCCAGTATTGCACTAATCTGCGATACGTTTGTGATACGGCCAAGATACCTATACCAAATCTTGTTCGAATCCTACCAAAACACATGGGTATGTCTAAACTATAGCTATAAACATAATTAGTGTAAATCGAAGCTAGTGTCGAGTATCATGTACAATTAGACATGTGTGCCACAAGTGTCATAAGAAAAACCCCTAAAATGACCCTGTGTCCTACCGTATCGTGATGCGACCTACACGTATCCAATTGTGGATACGAATCTAGGCACACACAACTAAATATAATCTAAATAGATCTAATAGACCAAATGACAAACACTTGGTACAGTATTCTCAGAATTTCCTAAAAAATAGCATTAAACCCAATATAGATTTCATATAGGGAGTCATTAGAGTCTCAAACCTATTTCTATAGGTAGTCTTAGTCCATGGATGAATTCCTAAGGGTCAAATAGCACAAATGAAGTCTAATTAGATAGGACAATGAGATGTATACGTGGAGATAGATTTTCAATAAAAGCCAAATAGACACGATCCGGACATGTAGCTCCTAGCAAATGGACTCCTCTTCTTGTGGTCATAGTCTCCAAGCTCCTGGGCAC
Source organism: Iris pallida (assembly GCA_029216955.1). Lineage (NCBI taxonomy): Eukaryota > Viridiplantae > Streptophyta > Magnoliopsida > Asparagales > Iridaceae > Iris > Iris pallida. The sequence continues at coordinate 11,356,467 of JANAVB010020997.1, read as the reverse complement.
CTTCTAGTGAAGAGAATGAGAGGAATGGATGAGGAATTGAGTGAAATTTGAGAGGGATTGGTAGAGGAATGGCTCAAAGTGGGAAAGCACACCAAAATGAGAGAAAATAGAACAATGGAAGGGAATGAAGGAATGAGCCCCTCTCCATTACATGGCCGGCCACTTATGGGCTAGGTTTAGGCTAAACCAGAAAGTCTAACATGCACCTAACACTTGTCTTGGGAGCTAATTAATATATGAAAGGTTCTAAACCTATTTTGATAAATATTCTAATCCCTATTTAACTAAATGGTCATGACTAATGAGTCTAAATGGGCCTAGTCCAATGGGTTGGTCCATGAATCATGTCATACTAATTATCGATGTCTAGTCTCATGTCTAGACTAATCGGTTCACTAACACAAGTCTAACAAATATGATAGCCACTAACCATAATAACTAACACAATAAAGTAAATAACTAGGCACAATATAATATGATATAAAATGACAAAAATATCTCTCTCCTAGATTTAGGTAGTTATAATCCTACCTTCTTTAGAAAAATTTCGTCCTCGAAATTTAGCACCTCACTCCTCTCACTTGGCCAGTCATAACCTATTCATCAAGGTCTTCGCTATGGTCAACCCCAATAGTTATAATCCAAGAAAGTCCTACATAAAATCATACAACAGACAATTCTATATAAGAACAACATGCATGGTTATGGTATTACTTGTCATGGTTTTGCAGTCTCAGTCAAGATTTTCTAGGAACTACACTAACCTACTATAGCACAAGACAATCTATACGGTACAAAAGAAATACTCAAACAAGGATGACAAGGAAGGAAGGAACAGAACAAAACTAGACATACTAACCCATCACCTATAGCATTGGCCTCCTCGATTATCATCGCAAAAGCCCTGCCCTGCTGGGGTGTCTCCCTATGCTGGTGTAGGATAATTTGTGGTACCATAGGTGGCCTAGTTGGACCCCTACAGTATGGGGCTGAACCGAGGGCTGGACGAGCTAGGAGGCAATCCCTCACTCGATGTCCAGCCATTCCACAGTTCAAGCATACAACGAGCCTTTTTCTACAGTTTTCCCAAGTATGTCTAGACTTCCTACAGAAGGCATAAGTGGGAGTCCCCTGAGGCTGCTGCTGGTACTCCAATTGTGGCAGAGAGAACTCCTTCTGAACATGGGGCACTTAGCAGGCCCCGTACTAGCCCCCACAAGGAAGTCGCGATCCCTCTTGGGCTTCAAGCCCAAGTCCCCGCTCTACCTTGTGCACCTCCACAAGGATCTTTGTATAAGTCTCATAGAAAGAAGAAATAAGGATCTTCACTCCCTGTTCAGACCCTTCCAGAAGCAACTTGCTCTGATCTACGGGTCCCGTGCCAAATACTCTGCGTATCAGCTCAGACTTTCGAACTCTGTGGCATACTCCACAATTGACATACCTCCCTGGTGGTGGTTCTAAAACTGTCTGGCCAGGTCCAATCTGGTAGTTGGTGAGAAAAACTTCTTCTTCAAGTGGTCCTTGAACATCGCCCAGGTCTGACCCTCTCTAACAAGATTCGGCTCATTACTAAACCAGGTGCAAGCAATATCCAGTAGCTAAAGCCCTACTACCTTAACCCTCAAGTCATCAGCAAGACGGGAAACCCTCATAAGTTTCTCGATATCCTCGAGCCTATCATCTGCGTAAATGATGCCCTCTGTCCCCCTGAAGTCTCGTGTCTTAGCTTCTTGAAATCCTGGATGTTACCCGGCCTAAGATGGGCAACCTGCTGCTAAGCTGGAGCTCCCTACTCTATTGCAGCTAGAGCGAGATGATGGGTGCTCTTCATACCCAGTCGTAGCATGTCCGACTGCCTCTGATGTACCTCGAACTAAGCCGTCTGTGTCTTTAGCATCTCTCTGAATAGGGCAAACATCTGCCCTATATTAGTAGGTACTGGAGGTAGAGAAGGATGATCTATTGGAAGAGATGGAGTAGTCCGCTGCATCGGAGAAAGAGGAACACCCCCAATAACCTCAGGTTCGGTCCTCTGAACTGGAGGAGGAGCGTCCCAAAAGTAGCTGAAACTCTCACATGAACGGAAGAAAAGGTCGGAGCAACTCATGCAGCCGGATCATGATGCCGTGAGGTAGCAGACCTCTCATAATCTATCGCAGGTCCAGGACGATAGGATCTAGTCAGTGGTGCCATCCTGAACATAGATCAAACAAGGAAGTAAATATGGCACATGATAAGATATTATCAAGGAAGGGTAACATTTGAGAAAGATAATAATCAATTAGAATGGAATGGAAGATAGCAATTATCAGAAGAAACAGGAGTACTGATTATAATGAGTCACTACTCCTAGTATTAAGATACACCATAATTCTAGGGCATGAGCACACATACTTACTGGCACACACTACTCAGGGTAATATACTAGCACTTCTAGGGTTCTATCTGTTGGCACTAGAAGGGTACTTTCTATGGGATGTCTACCCTACTCGAAACCACTAATATCCCATAAGTTACACTCCCATAATGTACACTGTACTCCAAGACACAAACTTATCTGCAAGTTATCAATCTATAATATCCAAGGACCTTAGGAATTAATAGAACGAAACGCTACAAGGAACTATACTGGTGGAACTAAGGATATCCCTATTCCTGAGCTAAGTAAGGTGATGGAAATAAATTTTATAATACATAGGTGGAATGATAGAGATGATACGTTTAAGAACCAATTTAAGATACAATCTGATAAGCATATATGTCTATCCGTAATCATGTTACCCATAATTCTAGCTACGCTAGTGATTTAATAATGTTAGACTTTGTATAACTTTTGATCTTGATCATGCTTACATAATTTTAATTAGTGATTAATCGTGCCTAAAAACTTTTCTTATTTAGCTAATCTTGTTCCGGTTCTATCCTTAAACATGCTTAGGTGTTGACCTTGATTAGATCCTATAATTTGGTCATATTTTGATCATGCCTAAACGATCAGTCGTGCTAAAACAAATTCTTTGATCATCCTTAAACAAAATATGATCGTGACTCAATTATAATATATTTTGATCGTGTCAAATCGCACTATTTTCTTTGTTTATTATCTTGATTTTATCCGCTATTACGCGCGACTAATTTGATCAGAGATCATATCATTCCCTTAATTATATCAATTATCGTTCTTATTCATATCGATAAGTTTTGTTTCTTGATTATATTTCTAATCGTGCCAAATCGCACCCTTTCCAAAGTTTGAGGGCAAAATATTTCTAAGGTGGGTAGAATTGTAAGCCCCTTCCCGATTCTTTTATACTTTTATTTATATCTTTAGCTAGAAAATATTTTGATTTAGATTCTATTATACGTGTTTGAAAGGAAGGGTGTTTTGCCCAAAAAATGCTTTCTCAATGGGGATGGAATAGACTTTTAAGAATTATTGAGTACCATCAATTAATTCTATAATTTTTTAATTTATAAATATATTGAATAATGTAAAATATTACTTTATGTTCTTACGGTGACAAACTATTAGATAAAGATTTGCTAAAATTGTTTGGAAAAATGTTTTCTCAACGGGGATGGAATAGACTTTTAAGAATTATTGAGTACCATCAATTAATTCTATAATTTTTTAATTTATAAATATATTGAATAATGTAAAATATTACTTTATGTTCTTACGGTGACAAACTATTAGATAAAGATTTGCTAAAATTGTTTGGATCTATGCAAATACATTTTTGAGTTATTTGATAATACTTAATGCCTATTTAAAGTTATTTATCAAGTATTATATATTTGGATATGGTTAAAGGTATTTTAAAGTATTATTAATAAAATCTAGAATTATTTTTAAATCAATATGGATTGATTCTTGATTCATTGAATGTAATATTTATTAAAACCTTGGGAGGATTTGATCATCCTAGTCCTTCCCCAGTTTGGATTTTCCATCTCTTATATAAAAGGGAGCCCTTCCTTTCTCCACAACCACGATTTCCCAAATCCCACAGAATTCCTAATTTCTTAAACCCTAACCCTAATCTCCAAAATTCCTAAACCAATTTCCTAATCTAAAATCGTAACTATAATCCCTCATTCTTGAATTCCTAAATCCCCTCTTCACTAACTTTCAAAATTTTATTTATTTATTCATTTACTTCATTTCATTTATCGTGGTCGGAAGTAATTTTTTGATATCTTGTTTTATGGTTATTTCTTTTTTATCAAAAACTTGTTTTAGATTAAATAGTTTGAGAGCATTTTGATCCCTTAGGGTTACAAGACTT